>VYXD01010644.1:0-163338 GCA_013397195.1 Hylia prasina
CTCTCTCAGCTCTGTGGCCAGCACTTCAGTCAACATTTGACAAAAACATTTGACTCAATCCCTTTGACAAAAACCCCGTGATCAGGCAGCAGTGGTCTAGAAATGGCTGTGCTGGGTGTTTTTGCATGGGGAAGAAGCCGGTCTTCGTGAGGACAACCTGGGGCCGCCCCTCGGCGGACTGAGCCAGTTCCGTGGCAGCGCCCTGCCCATGCCCAGAGTAACCCCGCAGGCCATACGGCAGCGCTGCGGCTCCAACAGACCCGCGGCTGGCCCGCGCATCCCGGGGGCAGCATCCTGGGTGCTGGTTAACCCGAGGGAAAGGCTGAGTGTCACAGACTGCCTGGAGGCGGAAAGCAAGTTCCCGGGACCGCCACACACAGTCCCGCCGCGTCCTCGGCGGAGAGACGTCCCCCGGTGCGGCGGTGCCGTGCTGGAACGGGCCGTGTCCAGGGGCCGCACGCCGGGAGCTCGGGCAGAGCGGGCCCAGGCGCTCCTGGGCGCGGCCCCGGGTGGGATCCGGCAGCGGTGGGACGCAGCTTCCACGGCGAAAGGCGAGCAACGGGTCGGTGGTGGTGGGGTTTAATTTCCTCCCTGTTTGAATAAATAGCAGCAAATTACACTGATTTCCTCCAGCCGAATCGGTTTCACGCGTCGTTATCTCCATTCACGAGCTTTTACACCTAGTTTTCCGTTCCTATTTTCCTGCTGAGGAGCGGCCAGTGGGGACCTTGGTTGCCCGCGGCTCCTCTCAGTCGAACCCAGAGCAGGTATATTCCTTGTCAAGGCTTCGGGTGCCCTTCTCTTTATTTTGAATCGCCTGTGGTTAATGGGTAGTATTTTAACTAAACTTACACGAAGATCTAAGTGAGTCAGAAAGATCACAGGAGAACACAAAGAATAGGAAAAGATTTGTTAAAAGTTGCTCTTGCAGGGGAGGGACAAAGGCAAATGAAACTTTGGTTAACGGACTGGATGTTCAGTCCTTTGTGGTGCAGGAAAATTTTAGCAGTTCTTTTTTTGATCTACAAAAGCAATTTTGTCCTACTGATACCTTAAGCTTTAGCTTTCATATTTGCAGATTCTGTGCTGCCTAGGGATGTAGTTCTGAGCCTCATAGTAAGTGCCAGTAAGCTCTCTTCACAGAGTAGGTAGACAAAAATCCTTTTGCTGCTGAGGACCAAGGACAACTTTCAGCCCAACAGCATAAACACCGGTGGACTGAAGAGAGAAAACAAGAAGGATGAGACCTCACAACCTGAAGCTGTAATTGGACAATTAAACCCCAATATGCAAATGGACCAAAACGCCTAAAAATGTAAGATCTTGTAACCGGTCAGCCATTTTTGTGACTATTCTTAGTCCACCCTAGGTGCAGCCTTGGTCAGGCTCTTGTCTTGCCCAAGGTGGATCCTGGAGGCCTTTCAATAAATACCTGCTTTTTTTTCTCTAGCTCTGTCCAGTCTCTGTTTCAGGTCAGCCTTCCGAGGCATCAATACCTGCATTTACAGATGAGGTCGGTGATGCTATGCTCTATGGGAACAGTGGTGAGGCAGCAGTGGACAGATTTTGTTCTGGACAGGCTTTGTGCCCCTATGAGTAAGGTGTGCTTGTCTTGCCTGGAAGAAGGGCTAGAGAAATGCTACTCAGGGTGACCTCGGTCTTCATATTGGGACATCCACGAATGTGCAGTGTTGGAGCTGAGTCCTTCCCATTCATGGTGATACAGAATGTAGTACTGAGTACTGCAGAGCAGCTGTCTGCAATGGGATGCTTGGCTCCTTGCAATGTGTTAAACTCACACAGTTTGTTAAGTGGAAGCAGCATATGTGCTGTGATCCCCCAGCTGTTCCCCTCCCCACTCTGCCCCTGCCCCATGCTGCATTACTCCTGGTTTACCTGTCATCTCAGGGATTGTGTATGTGAATCCTAGGGTGGTGAACTCTGCCACGGTGGGGCCAAAAGGGTGATGAAACCTTGAGGTGCCCACCCGAGCTCCATCCATGCTGGTGGCTACAAAGCCTACGGCAAGAATAGGAGCCTGGCACTGCTAGGCCCAGTGCCACACAGGAGCTTGCTCTGATGGGTTATTTCCTATTTTCTCTTAGTGCCAGAAGGTTCAAAGGTGATCCCCTCTGCTCAGCACTCATCAGGCTTCATTCAGGCATTATGTCCTCCGGGTTCCTGGAGACAGGCTGGCAAACTTAAGAGGCTCAGGGGAGGCAAGGAAGGTCTGTATGGATGGGACTGGTTCAGAATGGAGTAGAGAAGGCCTTGGTGCACCTCACAACCTGGTTCCTATGGCTAAGGCACCTAATATGTTTTCCTCTTGAAAACACAAGCAGATCTTGATGATGTCTGCAAGGCAGAAACATGCAATGAGAGAAAAAAAAAAGTAATTTTTTTGTTACTCTAAAAGCTCTATGTTCCTGCAGTTTTGGGTCGCATAATATGAATGCATGTTTGAACGCCTCAGACTTCTGTTTCATGTCTTGTTTTTCAGTGGTCCCTTTATTTATGTTTTTTCTGGAAGAGGGTGATTTGGGTCTGGTGTTTGTAAGCAGAATTTTCTGCTGAAGATAATGTTTAGGCACACTTCTGTGCTGCCACTTTTGGGAGTTTGACAGCCTGAGCATGCAAATAAATGCAAGAGAGGCCTTTCCCCAGAGTGCAGAAGAAAGTGAGCAGACTCTGGTGTGCATTTTCAGGCCATGCAAAAAAACCTGGATGTCAGCCACAGATTCAGAGTGTTTTCAGACTTCTCCCCAGTAAGTAAATATAGGTAAATTCTCCGTACATTGGAACTGCCAGTGTACTTAGCAATTATCAAAAATACTGGTGGGTCTACTAAATTATTTTCATGTTTAGGGAAGAGTTATTGATGGGGAATTTGTCAAAAATATTAGTGACAGTGTTGTTAACTCACAGTCTTAATGATGGGAAAGAAAGGAGCACGTACACTCTAAGACACTGAAGCTCAGCCACCCAAAAGTCAAGGCCCAAGACAATTAACTCTCTTCCTGAGACTGTGACTGGGTTTGATCTGGGTTGCTGTGTTTTATGAACATTAACCTGAATAATTTAAATATTTCCAGACTGAAAAGCTTTTTATAGTCAGAAAATCTGAAGTGGCTTCCAATCCTCTTTTAAGAGAAGCTGTGTTGTTAACTTGTTATGGATTTGCTTGTTCTGTAAAAGTTTACAGAGAAGAATTTTTATCACAGCTCTGTTTTGTTTTCTGAAGTTGTTTTTGGACTTGCATGACCAAAGGGAATTGCTCTCTGTCTGGGGGAAATTCTTTATAAGACTAAAATGTGATGAGGTGGTATATCCACTTTAATATCTTCCTACATTTGAGAATAAAGGATAAGCTATGTTATACACCAGGAAAAAAAACCAAACAAAACCAAACATCCTTATTCCATCTTCACTTTTTCTCTGGAAGGGATTTAAGGACTCCGGCCATCTGGATGTCTGGCAACTCAGTCAGAGCTGTGGCTACTGTGTGTGTGCAGATTAACTGTGTAGCACATGCACAGTAAGTCCAATGTGTCCAGTACACATCAGACCTGCTGCACATGTGCTGCACAGATGGTCTGTGCATACACAGTAAATCAGCTATGTTAAGCCTACTGCGCATATGCAAACCATCTGTGCATTGCACATATGTATATTTTTGCATGGGAAATCCCCAGTCAGAGCATGAAAGGTTGTGGCAGAGAGGAACTCCAGTGGTAGAGAGACCATGAGAGAGTCTGACAGTGGCATAAATTAAAGCCTGTTTTTGCTGATGTCTGGGCCAAAGCTGCAAATAAGTTCCTCAGAATCAGAAAACGTGGCTAGCTGCTCAACAGTTTCAATCTCTGTGACAATTGGCTGCAGGAGAGAATCTGTATCAAAACCACTAGTTTTAAAGGCAGTGATTATCAGCTAGAACTGCAGCTAGCTCGTCAGGTAGCTCAAAATTAACAAGGTCTGGTATTTTACTTATCTAATAAAATAATGATGCTTATGGTGTGGCCTCAGGAGTATGTTTAGGCAATTATCTTTCTTTTATTTCCCAGTAATCCTTTTGCTTGTCATCTAATATTCATATTTACATAGGCTTTTTGAGCCTGACAAGGACGGTTAGTACATAGGCACAGTTGACATATGTATAGAAAAATATTCTTTTCAGTGTATATGCAAATTATTGCTTATTATGTTTATGGTACATCTCTAAATCCCAGTTCTGACAATGGCAAGAAGGCTCTTTAAGTCTGCTTTAGGTCTGTCTCAAAATCTAATGATCTGAAGTATGAATAGCCTGTTTTTATCTCATGAGGCATCACTGCTCATCTAACTGACTCACACTTGAGGGAAGAGATACCTTCACAGGCTTGAGAAGTGGGCCAGTGTGAACTTCCTGAAGTTCAACAAGGCTAAGTGAAAGGTCACATACCTGGATTGGAGCAATCATCATTTTCAATACAGGCTGGGTGGTGAATGGATTGAAAGCAGCGCTGCAGAGAAGGACCTAGGTATACCTGTGGATGTAAAATTAGATATGAGCCAACAATGTGTGTATGCAGCCCAGAAGGCAAATTTTATCCTGAGTTTCATAAAAAGAAGTGTGCTGTTCACTGGGCTCAGGCTTTCCCTCACTGCAGCCCAGTAAGACACTGTTGTCTTACATGTCCAGCCCATTCTAAATAGCTTGTTCATTTCCTCCCAACCTTCTCACCAAAATCCAAGCCTTCCCCATCTGAATTTCCAGTCTCAAATTCCCAGTATATACCTCCCCTAACAAGTTATGTTCCTTAATTAATATTCTCTCCCCTTCCCAGTCCTACCTGTCTATGCTTTATATTTCTGCTTTTATTCCAGGTTTCTCATTGGAAATTGTCAATAGCTATATGCAGTGAATTTATCCCTGCATTTATTCTGACAAGAGCTGCAACTTTCTTGGTCAAGAACTTCCAGAAGAAAATCAGCTTCAATCAAATACTATCAAGGCCAGGTTTTACAAGTTTATTAATACAGTAGTAACACTACTGTGTAGTAAATCATATGAAGTCAATGCTTGAAGTGTTAGATTCCACTATGCTGTAAATAATCCATTGAACCAAAAGGAAGTACCTGAATGAATAAAAGAGACAGGATTTTTCTGTAATACAAATTAGAAACATATACCTCAGAGTTGGGCTGATTTTGAAAGAAGATGCTGGAAATGTGATAAAAGTGCAACAAACAATAAAGTGTGACATATGAAGTGATCTGTCATTTCTAGTCAGAGTTCCAGCCTCAGTAAGCTGCAAGATAGATGGGGCACTAAAAGACAAAGGAAAAAAAAAAAAGATAAATGAAGGAAGGCTCTAAGGAAAGGGGGATAGGTATAAGGTTAGGAAAACTGTAGATTATTTGAGGCCATCTCCTTGACCCTAGCCTACCTCCACTGGTGCAACCACTGGTCAGGGTGAAGTAAAGCTGACAATAGCTATTCATCATACTGTAGACTTGAAGGTAAAATGAAAACCACAACTACCTCATATGATGCAAGTACATACAGGAAGGGATTAAATCAATGAAAGACGTTATCCCAAAGCAAAATAGGAATTCCTATTAAATTCAGCTCTTACTAGAAGGAGCTGATTTTTCCCTGCCTTAAGCTACAAACACATGCGTATGATATACCCTCATAGTCAGGTGTGTTGAAATTCCATAGGAGGTTCTTGACCCACCCCTCCAATTACTTTTTGTCATTAATGTTCCCATGAGTGATTTGCTTTCAAAGATGAGAAAATGATGTACAGTGAGGAAAAACAGTAATTATTTGTTCTCAGAGAAACTGCTTAGTTTTTCCATCGTTGTTTACTTCAAAAGCTGGTACTGGTTTAAATTTATTTGAAGATCATTTCTTCTGAATGAAGAAATATAAAAAAAAAATCATCCTTAGAACACCTGACATTTCTTCCTGCAAAATCTTCTTCCTTGAAAGGCAGAAGGACAGCAGGTAACAGATCATAGTCAGGGAATTTCTGCAGCTGGGCTGATACATGAAAGTAAAAGAGCATCTTTAAAGTAAACCAAACCAAACAAAAAAGCACACCTCCATTCTTCCTCCTGGTTTTTAGCATCCCTAAAGGAGGAGAATTCAGCATCAAGTGTCACAGTACCATGGTATAAATATCTCAAAACAGTCTATTAATCTTGGCTAACAAAACACACATTTTTCAAATTTCTCAAGGCTATGCTGCAATCCTGGGCCAGTCTGGGAACATCTTAAAAAAAAATGTGTGTGCACACATATGCACATTCTTTGAATGATGCCTTCATTCTTCAAAGAATGGGATTGTCCATAAATTTCTGTTCTTTGTACTAAAGTACATTATTTAAAAATATCTGGTTAATGTGACCTTGCTATTTTTAGACCTGCAAAATAGATTATCCATATACAACTACAGCTTCACTGTTTAAACTAAATCTGTCTTAAAATAACTGCAACGCCTTCTCTTCCTTCCTTTAGCCCTAAAAATAGCAATTGTCACAACCAAAGAACACAGCAGTACTTCAGTTATTTGTCACAAATCAGTCACAGACAACAGCTTCAGTTCCCTGTTATAATTGGACAGTGAAAATGTTGAAGGGTTTCTAAAATAGAGGTGTTGGCCCCTTTGATTGACAGGTACCATGGAACTGCAGTCTGTCCAACCTTCTTCCCAAAAGCCGAGATCTCCTTCGAAACCTTACAAAATTTTTATACTCAATGGAAGTTGTCTATTTAAAGCATTGGTGTGTGGAAATGAGTAATAAATCAATCAGCTATCGGTCAGCAGATAGTGAGCAATTACATTGTTCATCACTTGATAAGTTGTTTTTCTAGAATGCTACCTCTCTTTTACTTTAATGTTATTATAGTAGTTTTTCATTTCAATTATTTAACTGTTATCTCAACCTAGAAGTTTCCTTTTTGCTTCTCCTTCCTATTCCACTGAGATGGGGTGTGGAGTTTGAATTTAGTAAGCAACTGTGTAGTGGTTAGTTGGCAGAAGGGTTGAAATAACTACTGTTCTGGCCAGAGTATGTTAAAAGAAATTTTTTGTAAACATTCATTATATTGGTTTAATAGACCAGTGTTCGTTACCATGTTGATTTCTTTGCTCTCACAGTTGAGTTTGTGCTCAGGGTTGTGTCCTGGAATACCCTGTATATATATATATAACATACTGTAATGCCTTACCTGCAGTATGTTTTCCGTGTGGTGATGTTTATTGCCCTTGGGGCCTGGGCTAAGACTATCACTGTAGGTACTTTCTAGCATTGGATTATGATCTGATAGCATTGCTGGTTGGGAAACCAGTCTGTTGTATGTATTCAATATTGCAGGCACCTTTGTTCTCTGGGAGTGATCTACTGGGGACAATTAGTCACACCTTTTCTCTTAGGGAATAGGCTTTTTCTCCTCAGAGAGATGACTTACAGGGAGGATACCTTCCTACATCTTTCTTCCTTCCTTCCTTCTTTCCTTCCTTCTCCAGGCTGATTTACAGTAGTGTTTGAGAATTTTAAAGATTTTGGATAACATTTAAACACCTTTGAAACCAGCCTGTCCTTTTACTAGGAACCAGCATGTTGCTGCCTATGGTTTAGGTCTTGCTTAAGGTCAGACAATTAAGAACATAATCCAGAGCTCTGACCATATATTGGATAATTCTGAGTGGTGAGGTGTGTGGGATAGTATAGGCAATTATCTGGGGCAGTGGGCACCTCCATTGTGTTTGAACCTCACCTCTGAACAAGTTCCTTCCCCTACACTGGGCTCCAATTAAGGCTGTTATGATTTAGGAACAGTACTGCCCAATTTAAATGGAAAACCACAAACTGGTTCCCCCCGCCCCATCCTTCTTGTGGGAAACGGGAAGAAATTATGGGTTGAGATAAGAACAATTTGCTGGAAACAGCAAGGAAATAAGAAACAGCAACAATATTAATAACAAAAGTGTACAATGAAAGGGTGATTTACTTTCCAAAATGCTCACCAAGCCCAGGACAATGATAAACAATGGTGGATAGCTCCTCTGCATGCCACACTTTTCCCTGACTGTGAGCCATGTCCACCTTCTTCTCGGAAATGAGAGTCCCTTCCTTCTGCCCAACTGTAATGAGGTGAAGTGGTACAGAGCAGCAACCTAGATATTCCCTCACAGCTACTGCAAAAAAATTAACTTTGTCCTGGCTGAAACCAGGACACATGGCTGTAGTGCAGTTGAAGGGCAAAACAGTGTAGTCCGTGTTGTTTATGTTCCATGAAAAAAAGGGTTGTTTGCAGTCAAGAGATAGAAAATGACTGGTATCTTTGGAGATATATCCAAGATTGAGGTAATACCAGCATGAAGAGGGAGTTTCAGAAATTTGTTGCATTTAAAGCCAAGAAAAGGAGAAGACAGCAGCCAACATCCCTCACACAGACAGAATATATGGCCCTATCCACTGCCCACAAAAAAAAAAATTGGTGCTAATAGAAGTTTTTCTCAATGAAGGAGTGCAGAATTGGGTCTTGGGAGAGTGCAAGTGGTTAAATGGAAGAATTCACTTACAAAAAGAATAGTTAATAAAGTACTGTAGTTTGACTACAGTCATTTTGTGGTGGTGAGGTGGTTTGTTGGTTGAAAATTATGATTATGGTGCAGTGATTGTTGAAGTTCTTTTGGAATTCACTGGTGTGTTAAATGTAAATGTATTTGTGAAGCTGAGCACAAACCAAAATAGTTATTGTGAAGAAAGTCTTTGGGTTGATTGGATCCATCACTGAAGAGGTGAATCCTTCTTTGTAAGAGATCTGGCTTTAAATAAAGCTATTCTTCACATCCAGACACAGGTCCAAATTTCTTGTTGTGGCCATCTGGCTAATATTAACATCCTGCATTAAAACTGTGTGCTTCCTATCTTCCCAGACTTGCATCAATCTTTTGAAAAAGTTTTGTTTTTCATGATTAATGATTCACACATTCATTTTCACTCAGGAGAAACAACCATATTTCATCCTAAGAAGTGAGCTAGCAACAGAACATGCAAGGAAATGCTGCTTTATTGTTTTGTTTGTGGGCTGTTGGTTTGTTTTCATTTTCTGACAAAAGAAAAAAATTTAAAAAGGAAAAAGAGTAGAAACTAATATGTGACAATTGATGAACTGAATTTTTATTTCCACTGCTGGGAGCCAAAAAGTGGTGAAGTAACACCCAACCTAGGGCTCTTGGAACCTCTTGGAATGAATAGTACAGGCAAGTTTGTAGTCCGTAAGTCGCTTTTTATCCCATGATGTTTTTAGTCAAAAGTTTGAGCTCTTGGGGCACACTTACCATTCAGATTACTCAGACACTTGGCTTTCCTGCTGACACTTTTCCTGCTACATATCAAGAAGCTTGGAAGCCTGTAGAGCCCTGACTCAAGGCAGCACTTGTAGACCTATGGCTTTGGAAATCCTTCCTGATGTCTCTGTGGCTACAAACTTCCTTATACTAATGAATTAAAAAGTCTGGGACATGTATTTGGGCATTATTTAGCCATCATTTGGACTGTTTAATTGTAGACAAGATCCCTGGCATGGTTTTAGTCCAAGAAAACTGCAGTTTCCTAGTCAGGATCTGGGCAAGTTTCAGGAATCACATTAGGCCAGGGAACAGAGAGTGTTCTGGGCATTGTGGTAGATGAGAAATTATTGTGGCAGAAGAGAGGGAGTTTGGTTTCATAAAACACCATGCCATGGTGTTTGGTTTAAAAGCCAGAGAACGGTTATTTAAGATTTTGGTTTAATAATGTATCATAGCCTCAAGTTATCCCATCACATCTAGATTTTACAGAGTTTACCTGTCATGTTTTGCAGTTGTTGTGGTTTAACCAAAGCCAGGGTGGCAGGTTTCCAGGATCTGCAGCTCTGGGTTGACTTTGCCAAAGGGGCTGCCACAGATTTAGGACAGAAGGTTTCACTGTCTTGGGCTAGATTGCCTGTAGTAAAAGCACTCCACATAACACAGTTGTCTTAGGGCTATGATAATCCAACATTTCAAATATGTTCTTGCTCTCCATACCAAGTATGACCCTGCTGATGCTCTGTAAAATGGTACTTTGTTGATGTTTCTTTATTTATATCAGTGTTTATTAAGTTAATTCTTTATTTGCAAAATATGAAGTTCAGATATGTGTTCATATATAAGGACTGATTTTTTTATGGGATGTACACAAAATGTCTTATTTTTGTAAACTT
This sequence comes from Hylia prasina, assembly GCA_013397195.1. Classification (NCBI taxonomy): domain Eukaryota; kingdom Metazoa; phylum Chordata; class Aves; order Passeriformes; family Sylviidae; genus Hylia; species Hylia prasina. Next base: position 10,241 of record VYXD01010644.1, read on the forward strand.
CAGGATGCTATACTAACTCTTATCAAGACTTTCACACCTGTCACATAAGGCGTTTAATTTATCTTAGAGATGTTACTGAAACTGTATAATTTCAGAAGGTTTGGATAAAGGTTGTTTTTGACCTTCTATCTCCTTTTTCATTTTCAGAAAACAGAGCAAGTGAAAATAAGCCACTGGAATATTCAAATTCAGTTAAGCAAGTGAAGGTCAAGGTTTGCATCCCTATAGCATTTTGTTATATAAATAGACATTCATGTTTATAATTTATTACTTGAGGAAAACTCCTTGATATCTTTTTCTTTAGTCTCATTATTCTTTCTCCTGAAGGTCTGAATTTTGGACAGTATAGTAAAGCTTTGCAATATAGTATTTTAAGTCTCTTCAATCCTTTACTTGCCTATCTCAGTCAGTCTTGGTAGCTTTAGTGTTCACGAGGCGTAGTGATAATACTACTTCTGTGGTCTTAATCCATGGTTACCTCCATGAGATTGTAATATGGTGCTGTGGATTTAAAATGCATTTCAGATCCATAAAAGGCAACATATTCATCTGGCAGGATTTTAAGGTAAGGCTATTTGTCTGGCGTGTAGTATGTTTCCTGTAATATTTGTTCATCTTCAAAGGAAGATTGCCAGAGTTTGTTCTTAGTAATGGAGGTAGGCATAAGTAAAATCATATCCTGAGGCTCAGAGACATTCTATTATACCATATGTCTAGTAAGACTCTCAGCAATCTAGGTATCATTAGAGCTGTTTTCCCATGAGAGTAATGGTACTCTATCGCATACACAGACTCAAGAACCATACCTGAGCTTTGGTATGACTAGGTGCACTTTATATTCAAAATATAAAATGTGTGACAGATTCCACGGGGATGTTCCTCACTGCCCCCCTGTTTGAATTTATCCAAAGACTTTATGTCAGAAAATTTTCAATTAGCTACTGGACTCTGCAAGGCAAGTACCATTCTCCAGGTCCTTGCAGCCTCAGTCAGCATAAATAAACTAAACACCGCTTACACTGATGGAAGTTCACCCATTAATTACCACCACTTGAAAATTTGCTTCACCTTATTTTTCGTGAGTGTAAATTCAGCAGTAAGACCTGTAAATAATTGTGACTTGGTAGCATACAGAGAGGGTGTAACTGGAAACAGGAGCTGATGTAGAACAGTGGACTATTCTGAGCTGTTCAGGCCAAACTATATTTTTTCCTCTTCATGAACGTTTCCTGTGATGGAAGACTAACACTTCCAAGATGTTGGCACATCATTTAGACTATAAGTAGAAAACAGAATTTAAAGTATTCAAGATTGCTTCTTTTGGTTATACTACTGTTATAGCAGCTTTCAGAGATACACAAAAAGGAAAGGACACCGAGAAAGAGCTGGAGTAGAATATGGATTCTTTTTCTTCTAATGTTTGCTCCTAGGCAAGGTATTGGAGTGTGTAAGTGATATTTTCTTTTTTCCCAGGAAAAAAGTTAATTGCCTTTCTGTGTTTTAAATAAATGAATTAAAAAAAAAATTTACAAGTGTTATTTAGGATTCTAAGTCTCGAGGGAAGACTTGTATTCTTACGACTTACTTACATTAACAGGTTCTTTAATGACAACTGAAAATGATGCAATCTTAAGGTGTGTTGCCTCCACTTTCAAAGGATCTTCCGTTCCTCATCAAACCGTATATAAGCATGCTACTTGCTTTTCAGAAAATAGGGCAAGACAGGCAAGTCTTGTCCCATAGTTCAGAAAATCCTAGAATGTTCTTTTAGGCCACATGGGAAATTATCTCATGATAATGACCATTGGAGTGAAAAGATTGGTCTTTCTAAGAAACAGCAATTTTATTTAACTGTAAAAATAACTGGAGTTTTTGAAAGTAATATGCCATACAGTTTTGTCCTTAAAGCGGAGGGGAAAAAAGTCTGATGAAGTTGGACATAACCCGTGAAATTAAATAGAGCTAGGAAGGCAAAGTTGAAGTATTAAACTATCTCCTTAAAAAAAGCTACTTTGAACAAATGTCAACTATAAACTATGTTTACAGGCATTTAAACTCACTAGCAGATGCTCACATGATAGACTTACTTTTGCTGCTCTAGTCAACACAGGAACAAATTATCATGGTGCTCTACATCTTTGATTCCTGTCTTTGCTTTGGTGTTGAAAAGGGTTTAAGCTCCCTGGGCCTCAGTTCTTAGTAATTTTATATTAATTCATAGCTTCCTCCTCATTCTTTTTGTAAATTTAATTCAATATTGTTTTAGGTGAAATTTGCTTTATGATAATAGTAGTAATAAAGACTGTTGGCGTCTTTACTTAATGGAGCTATTTTGTGTATCTGTATCAAGCTTTTCTCATTGTGCCAAGAGCAGAGCATCTGTGATTATTGCAGTGTAGTTTAAAGCACTCAATTTGAGATGGAGAGACAAGTTCTGCTTTTGGCTGCCTAAGTAAGACTCTCTTTTTTTTCACTAGAAGTCATATATCTGCAGTGGAAAACAGTATTTGACCCCACAAGATTTGACCCCGAGGCTGACCATTGGGGCCAGAACAAGAAATTACTTGGAGAAGAACTGTGCTTCCGTTAGTTTTCTTTTCAAGACTTAGTGAGCTTTAAGCTGTAATTAGTATTTTCAGATATTCTTTTACAGTCTTTATCCAATAACAGCGTTTCCAATTCTATAAAATTTCATCTAAGTACATTCTATTCTTCACTTCTTACATGAGTGCAGTGGAAACTCAGAACTCAGGAGGCTGTAGCTCTCTTGACTAGAATTTGTCTAGGGAAGCAGGTTTAAAGACATGTCCTGTAAAAATGGTCTGGGAAATCTTCCCTGCAGATAGAAACTTTCAAGTTCGTATTTTGTTTCATCTAGGATAAGAGTATTCCATCCTAGACATCTGTAATATCCTACATAGTGATTGAAAACAGAGCAAAGTGAGGGTCCTCAGCAACATCAGTTAGGTGATCTGATGTAACACTTGCTTTTATAATTTATTTTAGCTGGTTTTCCTCATGATGTCAGGTCAGTGTACTGTCTAAACAATATTAACAGTAAAATAATTATTGCTCAATGTATTCCATGACATATTATTTTCCTATATTAATAATACATTATGAAAACAAAATAAATTAGACTTAAAAATAAAAAAACAATGCTTAACTCCCCCTTGAACAATTAAAATACCTTATGGATACATTATTAAAATCTCTAGAAAAGTTAAAAGGATATATTTGCACATCATTCTTTATGATTTTTTTTTTAAAATTCAAGTAAAAGAGACCTTCCTTAGGGGTTTTTTTTTTCACTAAATAAAAATTGCAAGATGATATTTTGAAAACATCAGTCTTTTTATTACAAGCATTGTTTAGCTGAAAGAGATCAGGAGCTGCACTAAGACAGTCAACCATTTAGTGAGGAATCTTCCAAGTTTGCTCTGCCATACAGGAAATGGTATTAGATGGGGGTTTTGTCCTCTCGATTTGCAGCCCTTTTCATGAGAAATCATGTCATTACTTATGACAGTAGATGGTGGCAAACATGGCTTTATGTCACAGAGGCCCAGGATAAACAAGAGAACTTGACCTAGCTTTTTTGCTTTGCTCCTCTTTTTTTCCCCTTTTTTTTTTCCCTTCCCCAGAATCTTCGTGCTAAATGGGTTGAAGTAGATTTGGTTTGTACTTCTCAGAGAGGATTCAATGTGACATGTTATGGGAAGCTCTGGCAGAATATGTGGTAAGTAGGTCACAACAGCTCTGTTGATTAGCATATTGGTGATTTAAAACCACAGTATCAGTTTTAAAGTGCTGGATGGATAACATAAAATCTTGTGTATTTATTGGGAGAAGGAATTTTTACAGCATGAGACCAAGCTGAGTAACCATGCTGTACTAGGAATATATTTATTTTTCTTAAAACCGTAACCCGCTCATGAAATATTTTTAGCCCTCAGCTTAGCCTGAGGCCAAATCCAAGGAAAGTAGCCTAAAGCTCATGATGAATGTTTACTGACTTTTGTGGTCAGTGTTTCTCAGGAGTAAACTGTAAAGAGCACATGAGCTACACTTTATGTTTCCAGCTCCAGGCTGTGGAAAGGAGTTGGAGGAAAAGGTATGCCATTTAAAATTACCCCCGAATTATGTTCACAAAATATACTTCACCTTTTCACAGCTGTGCATACTAAAACTACTTAAATATTGCATTCCCTACTCGGGAGTCAAATGCACCTACCTCATGTGGTTTAAATAAAAAAAGAAGCAGGTTCATTTAGCAAACAGATAGATAATTCAACATGAAAATCTAGGGGCTGAGAAATGATCTTGGGAGTTTCTGGGTGAACCTCGAGATTTGGCACAAGGTAAGTGTGCAGCAATCCCTTCCCTAGATTGCCAGCAGTATGTGCATTGCCTTTTTCCTACTGTATTTATTCATGTTTCAGCAGCTAGCCACAAGCAATATGCCAAGCTCATACAAAAACCTGTCTGTGTAGCACACAAATGTGTGCATACAAACGCACATACACAGTTCATTTTAGAAGAGTCCATGTAACCTTAATAAAAACTGCTTTCTGAAGTAGAGAATATATTGAGCTGCACTTGCACAAGCTCTTTGCTGAACAGAGGAATTTTACAAAATATAGTTACTAGACTGTCTGCTGTGACTGCCATGGTTATGATCTGTTTCCACAGTTCAGTATACTTCCGTATTCATTTTAGAGTCATGCATATCAAATAAAGTGTCACTAGATGTAGAAGTCAATATTAATAATCTCTTTTCACATAACAACAATATGCATGCTTGTTATACCTGTACAAAACTTTGAGAGAATTTGGATAGCATATCAGAATGGAGGTGAACTTTGAGGTTCAAGTATGATAACACTGATTAGCTGAAAACTCACAATCTTATTCCACACAACAATGAAATTTTTTATTAGATGTCCATCAGTGCAAACTGTCTACTTTTAAAATGATTAAATTTTGTTCCAGGGTCAACTATGATAAAATTCTAAATATAATTTTTTAATACCTTAAATGAATAACTTCAAAATGTACATTTTTAAAAAATCTGAAAATGAGGCAAAACAACAACTGATCTGAAAGGTGTAATCTGAAAGCAAATAAATTATGTATTAGTTTCCTTTGCGTCAGGTAAAATCAGAAATCGTTTCCAATCAGATCTTCACAGATGAATAGCACACTGGCCTGCATAACTGAGAAATAAAAATATTGACATTAATTAGAATTGGCTTTTGGTATTGTTTCATTTTTAAGTACACAAAACAAGAAAACACAGAATACTGACCAAAATAGGTCCATTTACATGTTTTAAATCATAATTCCAACACTGGAAACTATCTTACTCAAATTTGAGGGAATGGCAAATATTAGCATACATTCAGCTGCAATGTGTCTGTTCCTTTTAGAAAAAAAATTCCTTTTCAGAGACCTAAAATTTTACCTTTACTTAGTATAATAAGACGCAAGTCTGTTTTTCTGAGTGAGCTTAGTGTAAAAACTGGATGCCTTCCTCTCCGTTGACACTCTGTCTAGCAGAGCCTTCTAAACAACTAACAGAAGAAATTAGTATAATGATAGTAAAGAAATCTCCAGAGTTAATCACAGGTCAGTTATAGTAAAGGGGCTCAGATAAAGAAAATATATTTTAATATATATGCGTATATGTACCTCCAAATGCATACTAAAAATATACTTCCATGTATATGAATATTTAGGAACTCTTATTGACTACTTATGCATCCTCCATTTTTTCAATTTTCTTTGTTATATTTTTTATAAATTTATTCTTGTAGTTAATACAAAATTGTGAACATAATCTTTTAACCTCTTTTAACCATAAATTTTTAACCTCTTTATCCTCACTCTCTTCCCCATTTACAGATACCACTGAGTGATTTTTTGCTGGTTTTGTTTGTTTGGGTTTTTTTTTTGCTTTAAATATTTGGGAGCATTTGGAGAGTTAAATATTTTGGGAGTTTGTAAGTCACCCCTGTGGAGTCCAGTGCAATCCAGCAACATGTGAGCATTGGGACAGTAACCAAATGCATCCTCAATATGTGCCTCATTTAGCTATGACTGACAGGTGCAAAATGCTACTGAATCAGAAGTGACAGATATAATAATGGCCAGCACAGGAGATTCACAAACCAGTTTTTCCTGGGAGCATCATCTGCAATAGATGTTCCTATATACCTAATATGGGAATATCTAATTACAATTTTCATTTGTTAAAACAAGGGAAAATATTGATAGAATAAAATAGAAATCCCCAAAGAACAGAGCCCAGATGTTCCTCATAGTGATTTTAGCCTGAGGGAAGTTTGGGGAACAGAAGTGACTAGAGGCTGTGGGTAAATTTTCTGGGTGGTACACGAGGAATTACATATATAATTCCAGCTGTTCTTAATGGGATGGAATCATGATTATAATAATGATTCCTTATGTACCCGGTTGAAAAATTGCCCACAAACTTTCAAAGAATTTACTTTCATATGACCTTGCTTCTTCAAGTAGAAACATTCAATGAATTAGAAGCAACGAAGGTGGAGTAGGTCTTTTTTACCTACTTCTAGAATCTAATTCTAAATCTGCCACTGTAATGTTGGTGGCATTCCCTTATCCTGGCCTAGGGCACTGTTTGAATATGCAAAATTCTAACTAATTTGAGATTTTTGACCTGACAGAGATCACTACAGGCCTAGTGATTACATCTCTTTATTTGATGAGACATAGCATTTGAAAAGACCTCCTAAGTAATTATGCCCAGTTCCACTTACTAGTACAGGCAAATATGTCATATAAAATTAATATCAATCATGTTACTCAAAACTCTTTTAATGTGCAGTGGTTTTATTTGCCCTCCCTGTGATATAAAAATAGCACAAAAACAGAAGGTAGATCTTGAGAAGAAAGTTTCACAGAACTGTTTTCATTGGAATAAAGCTGCAAATGCTGATTTTCTGTCCTAGAAAGGCACTACTGAGAAATAGTAGAGAAACATAAACCCACATCTCCACCTTCCATTTCTGTCTCTCTATTATTTGTGTCATGTGCGAAGGTGTTTTTGCTGATCCTTCCGCTTCTGTTGCCATTAATTTATATTCTGAAAAATAGTTTTTGCTGAAAAGTTAGGGACCATAAATTGGTTCTTTATGACCCTTCTAGTCCATTTGGTTATGGAGTGAAACAAGCTTCAGCCTGAAAGGGAAAGGAAGCTGAGAGTGACAGTGAATTTCATAAAGGGCATATGAGAGGCTGCAAGGAAGAGCCTGAATCCTCCCCCATCTCTGCTTCTGAGTTATTAGGCCACATCTCACTCAAAAGATTAAACATTTTATCTCACAGGTCATTCCATTTTATTGCAGTGTTGCCTTTAGCAATGCTATAGTTAAGGTTCTGTCAGTGTTTCTATTATAGGCCCCTATTTTCTGGGATTTATAACTTAGGGCTAGAAATTCTCTTTGGGTTAAAACTCGGCAAAATTGTAGTAGGTGTTTTTTGCAGCAGAGAATTTTTCCCTCATACACTTTCCACTTTTTAGTCTATGTTTAAAGCAAATGGGAATGCCACAACCATTTGCTTATAATTCTAAAATAAACTTCTTCTGCCTGAATCCAAGGAATTTCAAAAAGTATTGCTTAAATGCATGGCATTGTGATCTGAGACTCAGTGAAATACTAGAAATGCAAGATGGGCACCCTGCAGGTGCATATGCATGAACTTGTGTGCATGTGAGCATCTGTGCATGCCCACACAGTCTTGTATTTCAAATGAAGACTCAACAGCTAATGAACTCTTAGTGAAATTAATTGCACACTATTGCATACCATGATATTCAATAACTGTTGCATACAGTATGTTCAACTACATTCAGCAATCCGCTCTTATGAATTTAAAGTGGATATTCTTAATTTAAAACCATTTAGAATCTCACAGAACAACCCAAAAAAAAAGAAACAGGTGGCTACATAAATTGCTTTGCAAGAAATTTTTCTCAAGATCTAAATGAAAGCAACAAGTCTAAAATGACTCAGAAGTAACGAAAATTATTAAATTGAGCACATAGATTAATTGGTTTGCCTCTTTCTTAGGTTAAGACTTGGTTTATTTTTTAGAAAACTTAATAAAAGGTCAGCTGCTGAATAGTGAAATGAATAATGTGCTGGGGCATCCGAGACACCATTATTTTATATATATCAGTAAGCTCTGATCACCACAGCTGGCAGTCTGTGGGCAGAGTAGGGCTGCTTTGTGTGAGCTGCTGCCCTTCTTTGGAGAAAATGAGCTGCTGCAATGCCTTGAGGGTGGACTCTGGGATGGAAGGTGAGTGCCACAGGCAGGGCCAAGTTTGGGGCTGTACAGAAGGCCTGTGAGAGCTGGATGCATACGCCCTCTGCCCAGGCTGGGGAAGCCTGTGGCTCCCCTCAGCAGCTGCTGGTGCCATATGTGAGCATATGGGTCTCCTGATCTGGAAAAGCTCAGGCAGTGTGCCCATGTGAATCTCATGAGGTTTAGCAAGACCAAGTGCAAGGTGCTGCGCCTGGGCTGGGACAACCCCTGGTATCAACAAAGGCTGGCAATGGACAGATTGAGAGCAGCCTCATCCCTGGAAATGCTCAAGGCCAGGCTGGATGGGACTCTGAACAACCTGTTCTAGTGAAAGGTGTCCCTGGCTATGCAAGCGGGTTGAAACTGGATGATCTTTAAGATCCTTTGCCACTCAAACCATTCCATGATTCTCTGTCAAGGTCCGTATGAAGGGCTGCACAGAGTATGAGTGGAGCAAGAAGTAATGGTGGGAGAAGAAAGAAAGGGTGAGCCAACTCGTTAAAAATACTTTTATTGGCAGCTGTAGTCATCATATTTTTAAACTGAACTATTCTTCATAATAAAAATACAGACAAAAAGGGGGGAAAAGGATGTTAAAGGGGGCTAAATTGTTAAGGAAAGTGTGTTCCTTCTATTTTTAGCTCAGTGGTTCAAAACCAGCATAGATAGTAGTGATTGAAAATTGTTTCTTTCTGGTCTGATTGTTTCCTGAAATCTTCTGATGATGTTGATGCATTTACTACTGCACAGTTCACCACACCATGAGCTTCCTCCAGAGCTAACACTAAGTGACAACTTTGAAATTTCAGAAGATATGAGGACATGAAGAATGGACTAATCCTTCTCTTGATCCCCTGGTGTTGGCCAAGCCAAATTGAAACAGATGGTTTGAATGGTGTAAAAATTTATATTCCTGCTGCTCCCACTTAACTCACAGTGGGCCTCTTATTCCAACATCTCTTAAGATAATTAAAGCTGATATAAAGTAAAAGAAAGATGGTGTGGTGAGTCAGTGGAGGAAAGTCTTGCTTTGCTAAACCAGATGCACTTTTATACACAGGTTTTACTTTCATAAGTTCATTAGTATAGGTGTTTACCATCTCAAAATGATCCTCTGGCGAAGGACTGCTAGAAATGATAAGCACCCTGCAATATCGTTTGTCAGGAGCTTATTTCTCCTGTGAGCAGCAAAAGCGAGAATAGACTCCTGCATTCACACTACCATAGGAAATTCACTGTAGTCTTTCATATTACAGCCATCACATTATTTTCAAATGCCAAACTGCAGTATTACTACCTGAGGAACCAAGATTAGGATGACCTTTGCCACAATAACAATGTATCACCAGAATCAGTCTTATATCTGTAAAACATATATAATTAATGTTAAGATAGGGATGTAGACACTGTTGTTCTCAACATGCTTTATGTGGAGCTATGCCAATTTTTTAACAAAAAGTAAAATAGAGATGGGTATGTCCATCTTACATCCTTGTCTCAGGTTCCTATATTCTTCTTACACTTGCTTCATTTAACAAAATCTCTGCAAGAACATTATAGAGATTGTTTAAAATGAACATTTTCCTCCCTCCAGCACACTTTCAGGATGCCATTACTCTTTCCATTATGAAAAAAAAGAAAAAAAATGAGGAATAAAGAAGAAAAAGATTGTGCATTCATCCTACATAATGTGATAAATATAGCATAGTCTTTAGTCATTTTTATGCTGATGTATTTCAGGAAGAACAAACTCAAATCCAAATGCTTCTTTTACAGCTTGAAACTTGTGGAGTATTTAACTAAAGTTGTTTCCTTCCTTCAGAACATTTAATTAAAACAAAAATTACTTCCTCCCTCTTGATATTGCCAAGAGGAGTCTCACACCATGTAATTAAAACTCTGTTTCAAAGTACTTTTCTCAGCAAACACAGGCTTCTAAGTTGAAGACTTCATAATAGATGTTATTAACTCTACATATAAATAGAAAATATGACTTGTAAAACATTACATTTGCTGAATGAGTTTGCCTTTTTCCAAAGTCATCTTCTTCTTAATGACTCATGAGTTGCTTTTCTATTATTTAAAAAATAGTGTAATTATGGACTATTCTGGAATAATTTGATGTACCTTATGTTCATATCCAAACCTATTAATTAAAAGAAGCATAAGTATTTATAATGTGCTGTATGCTTCCATTATTCAAGCTAATCCTTTTAATCCTATTTAAACTGGAAGATAGAAGTTAATCCACATAACATCTCTCTACAAACAAATATTAATAAACCTCTCTCCATCTCCCTTGTCACCTACCCTGGAAATGATGAGTGACTTGTCTAATTTTCTCCAGATAGTAAACAATGGAGATGAAAAAAAAAGAATGGAAAACTGCCACTGTATCTAAGGCCCAATGCCAAAATGTGGAGTAAAACCAGTGTACAACATTCTTCTGTATGATGTCTCCTTAAAAACTGAGCTTTTCTTGGTGATACTTCTGAACTCCTGAATCTTTTTGATGCTGCAAACTTACTCTAGACTTGTGCATAAAGAATATTAACTGGGTGAAAGTTTTAGTGTGCCATTAGAGGCAGCATTTCAATGTCATGCTGTAGTTTAGAGGATTCTGGTATCTGCTAATTTCTCTAATTTGACTTGGGTTTTGGAAACCAGCAACAACATAAGGAAGCCATGTTGAATGTGTAATTTTGGATTTACACCATGGTACTACGGTCTGTGACCTGTACATGTGGCCAGTCACCAGGAGACAAAAAAAACATCAATTGTTTTTTATTTGCTGTGAGCAATGGCTTTGAACATAACTCACTATTTTCACGCTAGCTGTTCTCCCTTTTGCCCCAAAACACAACTGCAAACTGAGCTTCTGTAACTCCTTTGGACAAAAGAAAACCCTGATGTGTCCACACAAACCTGTGGGTCCATTTTTTGTCCAAGGACACATAAAATATAATCTAACTGCTAGAATGTTATTTTGCTTTGTTAGGTGAATACATCATTAATTGCAGTTGAAAAATTAAAAAGATACTGAATGTTATGGATTGCAAAACACAAACTAATTTTCTTTTGGCAGCCCAGATTCATATTTAGGTTAATTGTTTCCTCCACTTTCTTAACACAAAATACTTAAAAGTAAAAAATGCTTCCCTTAATGCAGAAACTCCCTAATACCAGTGACACAGTTGTATCAAAATAAAAATTTGAATAGATATATAAATTAGATTCATTTGTATGTTCTCTGTGGATTCTGTATTTACTAAAGAATACATCCATTATAACCAGCAAAGCTAAAACTGTGAGTTGGTGATCTGCAAATTGAATAACAACAACTTTAAGGAGCATCAAAGTATTGAAAATTATAAACTTTCTTTTTTGATAGAGTATATTAAGAATAATGTTTCCATTTAAGAAAAATTAAGGCCTTCCAGGGATTTAAATTTTCAATTGGGAATGTACTGGATCAAGGAGATAAAATAAAGGAAGAAAAGTACTAGCAATGGGATACTGTATGTGAAGGAATTCCAAAGTATTTGAGGATAGAGTGGTTGAACTGCTAATGTAAATATACAGTCCTTGATTTAAACTGGTCACCATGCCAGAGAACTAGAGGGTGTCAGCTTTTTTTCCTCTTCTAGCTGAAGGATGAATCATGCAGGATAATACAGATCAACACCTTTTTCAGTACGAGGAAAATTTTAAAAAATAAGCTTTTAGAATACAAACAAGCAAAACTAATAAAGAAAAACTACTTCTCAAAACAGAATGGGGTAAAAAGTAGGTTATTTGGAGTTTTTAATTTCTTATGATAAAATCTCATAGGTTAGGGATTCAGAAAAGTAAGTTGAGAAATAGAGTATGAGTTGCAACAAATGTTGAAACGTGAAAATATTAAAATCATATCTCAGGACTGATGAAAATGGGAAAAGACTGCTAGTGAAGCAGGAGGTTTTTTATTTGACACAATGTTTAAATGGGTCAAAAAAGGAAAAAAATTGAATACACTAGAAAAGATCTACAGAAACTAATGTGATAGTAGGGGCAGTGCAGTGCTGTAACATAAATGTAAAACATACTGAAAAATGTAACAAGTGCTGGGCTTAGTGAGCTTTTGAATTAGCAGTGTTCAATCTGTTCAATCTGTTCAACCATTTTAATAACTGATTGAAAACATGCTTTATACAGTGAATTTTTAAAAGCAAGAATATTATGAAGAACTTCTTTACTTTTCAGAAGAGAGAAAAAATTGTAAGAATCATACTAAAATAAATAAATAAATAAATAAATAACTGGCACAGCTTCCTGCTAAATACCTTTGTCTGGATACCACCCTTCCTAAAAGCTAAAAAAGAAGGAAACATTTCAGACTGTATTGCTTAAATGCAGCAAAATTCTGTAAAGACAAAGATGTACAGAAATGAACAGAATAGGGAAGATATATCAGACACTGCTTAAAACCATTAACAAGAAGATTTGAAAAACCCTTGAAATATTCCTTTTGTCAGGTTTTGTTTCCTAAACTTATAAGTTTAGTAATTTTTATGGAAGTTCTTTTCTAAACATAGTGAAATGCTAAGCTCTGTGAAACTCATTTTCATGAGGAACAGTCTTTCACTTAGTAGGACTTTTATGTTGTATATGCCTAGATAATGTAGTAATGGAAGGGTTTCAGAATAAGTTCACAGAACTAATTCTACTGTCAGATTCTGAAAAAGAGGTTATTCTATAAAAGTAATTTTTCAGAATTAATATGAGATTGTGACTACTGCAGAAGCAGAACATCAGGCCAGAGGTACTCTTTTTCTGATTAATACCATATCTTCCTACAATGGGCTTGCAGGCTTGAGCCTACCTTCTGGAAATAATTCTGCAGCATTAAAAGACATACAATAAACCTGCAGGTAGTTTGACAGCATAGCAGAGAAGATGACTTGTGTGGTGTGTGAGGCATGAGAGTAGTGAAAGCCAACGACCAGGTTATCTGGCTGTGTGCTTGAGCTGGACACTTGAACATCATGCTGCGCAGACAGAGGTGAAATTGAGAGCATTTGCTTCCATTTGCCACCCACCATTTGTAACCAATGTTACCAATCTGTCTTGGACCACAGTTCTTCCAGCTGCCAAAAGCCAAAAGCCTTTGAGCTTAGACAGTTAGCTCCAAGCATGATTTTATGCTGAAGAACTGTGGTCATACAACACTAAAGTCTGCTTCCAAGTTTCCTCTACCCAAATAAACTAGAAGCTAGAAACACCTTAACACCTACTGTGGTGCAAAATTTAAGGAGATTTGATTTTTCTCTTCTTATCTTGATATTAAAAGTTAGTCTTTCATTTCTTCTACATTCAGGTATAGAACAATGAGTTGGGACAAACTGGATTCCTTATTTTAACACGCGGGTGTTTTGCCCATGATTTCCACTCTAATAGTGATTGGATGCCCCAGGCAAGGAAAATTTCACATGATTTTGAACAGTGAAGCTTTCTGTCAGCAGCAAGTTCTTGTCTTCCCAAGCCTACAAGTGTGTATAGGTTTGCCAGTTTATATAAAGATAGGCTTCATATTTTTTTTAATTACCCTTCTGGAGGCAGGAGAAAGGAAGTCATGTTCACAAGTGCTAAAATGATCATACTGACGCAAGTCAACGTGCTGCTGCTAGTCTGCCTAGCCTCAGCCTCCAGTCAGTGGTGACAGACAGGTTATTCTAGAAAGTGATTTAAAATATAAGCTCCTGCACTATTTCTTCTCAGGCAAGTGATCTCTCCCTATTTGTACCAGAGGGAGCCTGCAGAGATTGTCCTTTCTAAGCTGAGGTTAGCCTTTGGGAATAGTCACAGCAGCGAGGATCACTTAAAAAACAGTTATGTCAATTTAGCCTTTCCCTAAACATGTTATACTACAAAATATGCTACAGAATAATCCAACTATAAAGCAATGGAAGAGTGCTTGGCATAGACTACCATGGTATTTATTATGTAGATTAAATCAATTCAAGAGCTGAATTAATGGCTGAGGCCACTGTATTTGAAGAAAGATCCTGTGTATATTAGTGTTTTTCCAAGTAAAGGTCAACTACAGAAATTTTGAAAGAACTGTATTTTTTCCATTTCATTAATTAGATTTCTGTGTCTTGTCACTTACTGCCACTACTCATCTTAATTAATGACTACAAACACATGATGCACAACTGAATTTGAAGATATAGTGAATATTGAGGAAATTAAATTTCAGACAACACATATAGCTTCTGATCAATCATCTCTTAATTTTCAAAGTCTGCCAAGAGATGCTAACCCTTAATGTTTATTTGTGCCATGGTGATAAGAAATGTTCTTAATGGTAGTTCCCTTGTGTTTTGTTTTCTGTCTCCAGGGCCTCATTGTAAATAAGAGGCTCAGTTTTCATGTGTTTTTATGATGAAGCATTGTAGCTAAATGAATGCCATGGGACACCTCTTAAACAAGTAGGTTACAGAAGAGCAAACCTGTTAAAAGAATATATTTCCTCTTCATATAGAAAAACAAGTCCTGTGCAATGAATGCTTCTACTGACACTTTATGCACTTAAAGTGTAGTTTAAAGAAGTGTTGCTTGTTAAGGGAAATTACCTAACAAAATTCTTATACTTCAAGCAGCATTACAACATAGCATACACTGGGACCTTTAATAATACACTCTAATTACAGATTTATATATATTTTAAAAGACTTGCTTTTTTGTCCACTTTAGAAGGCCAGCTTCAACTGTATGATTAGTAAGGATCTATGGAGTAGTGTGTACAAGAGCAGTGTATACACAGCTGGTTATGCACACATATAGAGTTGTCACTTTAAAATAGTTTTGCTGTGGCCCCACCATGCACTTCATCTACACAAATATTTACACCTTAAAAATAATCAGGGCCAGAGGCATCCTGCAAAATTTAGAATTTGCATTGACAGTACAACTTTCGGGGACAGAGGAAGGCCTCTAGAGCTCCTGGACCCTTCAAGGCTGTGGGAGACCCCAAGAGGCCAGGGGCAGTGGGACGTGTTATGGGGCCAAGCATTGGGGGCTGGACTGGGGGCTGCCTGCAGCAACGTCTGCAGTTCCGTGATGTGTCTAAGTCCATCCTTCATTGATTCAATGAGTTTTGGATCTGGACCCCAAAATCTCAGCAGTCAATACAATAGGAAATGAAAAAACACATATGTAACTCTTTCTATAGGATATCAGTGAAGATAGTCCCAAATGTTTAAAAATATGTATATGCACTTTTCAGAAGTATAAATCTGTTGTATCAGTTAAAATTTTTCAATCCTCGTTCAAAATTAAATTATCTTTTTAGAACAGTTAATATGATTTTTGTTTTTACATTCCATCCACATCACTGACAATCTGTTATTTTTTGCTTTGCCAATGAATGAAAGTGAAAAACATCCCTGCAGTATGAGTAGCTTGGTAATTATCCTCTTGCCATACAGCTCCCAACTGGTTGTCAAATTGCAGAAGTTATATTTAAAGAAACCATATTTTATTAAGTATTGCCAGAAGACAAAAGAACTGAAAATAGCAGAAAAGAAAAATAGTCACCAAGATATTTACTGCTGAGGAACGTGTGCTGTATTTTTCACTGTTCACAGTATTTATTGAAAAATCAATGGCAGGTCTCCTCCAGTGTGACTGTTTTGTGACAGACTTTTATTATAGGCTAACATTCCATTTCAACAGTTCATTTGTGTAAAACTTTTTGCTGGAGTGGCAAATATTGATAAGATTTCAGACTGAAAAGCAAAAAAAGAGCACTTTCTTCAAAACAGAAGGAACATTAAGTGCAGTTCATTAAAAGGCTGGAAACAATGTGTGAGGGATGATTTCTAGTAATAAATAAACAAGTGTTTTGTTGTTTTTCTTTTTTTAGCACATACACACATGTACACATGTGTGATTTTTTTAGCACATATGCACACATGTTAAAAACATATAATCCACACAATCCCTATTTGAATTTATTTATGCCTTCAGTGGAAATGTTTTTAGCATTGAAATTCTAATGCTGTGGAAAGATTTTAAAGTGTTTTAGTAGTTTCTTTTCAGCTGGGGTGGCTGTACATTACTGAGCTTTTTCATCACAGAGAGTGTTGAAATGCAATGGGGTAACTCATGTATGTGTTCAGTCTGAACTGTGATTGAGTTACCCAGCTTTCTCACTTAGCAGGAAATTGTTGATGTTACATCAGCCTTTGTTAGCTGATGTTAGCACTTACCGAATCAGTAAGGAACAAAATGTGGACACTGAGGTGACTCACTTTATGTTTGTGGCTCTTGTAGGTGTATTAGGGGGTTCTGTGCAGTATATTGAACTGTCTTTAATATTGAACATTTAGCTGCATTTCTGATTTACACTGAGCTTTCAAACTGGTATCCTCCTGACATTTTCAAAGTGGTTTTGACTGTGTTCAACTCCTTTCTCTGTAGGGGTTTAATCTCATAAAGATTTCAGCCACACAAGTACTAGTGTCAGGGGTATAATGATCACTTTGAAGTTTGTTTGCTTTCCAGTGCATTTAAACACTTTAAGTGTTCCAGAAATAGGATTAGATGCCCCAGTGAATTCATTTCATTTACCCCCAGCAGTGGTTTTCCAATACTATATGGTGTTTACATGGTATCAATTTAGTGGCATGCTGATCTCCAAGATTCATCCTTTCCCCTACCAATTTTCTACCTCTTGATCCTATTTGAAAATTGCTGTGATATGGGGCAAATAATACAGACAAAAGGAATATTTGGATTCTGGTATTTTGTCAGGGGTTTTTTGTCACTACCAAAGCCTTTTGATATCCTAAGCAAAGGAAGTTGACGTGAATTTAGTGAGGCAAACCAACCAGAAGGACAGCCTTACATTTTCCTCCATGAATCCCTGTCAGATTCTGAAGGTTTTCATTGCTTTTTTCCGTAGAGTGAGATTCTGTGCTTTTCTCAAGTCTTATCATTTGACACTCAGTACAGAAGTATTTGCTACTGTAGTGTCTGTCCCACTTTTCCTTACCCTTCTCACTCTAAGTCCTCAGTGAGAACTAGTTGATGCATCTCCACACTTCTTCAACTGCATTAAACTTCATTTTCTGGGAGAGAGCCTTTATGCTTTTAATGACTGACCAGAAAATGAAACTTACCGAGATTTTTTTTTTTTACTTTTATTGATTTGAAATGGTAATTTAGCATACTCCCTGTGGTGTTCATAAAGAATTAAAGGAACAGGAGAAAAAGTCTATTATCAATTAGAAAGTGGAGATTTTTTCTGCAGCATTTAATCCCTAATTATTTTTTCGTAATAAGACATTCCATGCTGCTGCAGAACGAGCTAAATGGTTTATATTTGGGGCAATAAAGGTTTTTTCATTCCTATTACCAAAGGGAAATATTAGGGAGGTCTTTGACTGTCCATGGTATATGAGCAAACACCACTTAAGCCAGACTGTGCTTCCTAAACAAGTATTTAATCTCCTCATTAAAGATATATGAAACTAGAAATCAATGAGCACTGGTGGCTAGAGCTTTATAGCGGAACTAATGGCTACACCTTGTCTAACATAAGAAACTTCACTTGTGGTTTACAGCTGGAGAAACATGAACCTAAAAGGAAAGGCTTTCAGTTATGCTAATAATTAAAGTAATGGTTCTAGATAAGCAGGTCACAAATGTGTAACAAAAATCAAGCATTTTCATTTCACATTTCATTCCCTAAAAGACACTGTGAGCTCTTACTATAAGGTTTAGATAAAATCAATAAAAATGCTGCTCCTTGAATAAAAAACTTCATTCAGTTTGTTATAAATCTTCCTATAGCAGAAACAATTGCAAACTTAAAGTGCTGGGGATTGGGAAGAGTGTGAACTGTACTGGAGAGTACATGACAAGATTTAAGTGAATATATGCAGTGCTAATAAGATATATTTTGTTTTCAAAATCAACAATAGGCAAAAAATTAACCCTGTGAACAGAAAAGAGCACATCACTGATACATGATTTCTGGTTCTATATATTTTTTGCATCTAAATAATTTGCAGGAGGAATAATGCCAATTTTTTCACACACTTGAAAATGCCTGAAATAATGTAAGAAGATACCAGAGTGTACAAGAGCGCTGTGGGATGCATTGACTGTATTTTACGGATGTGGTATGAGGATGTAGGGCATTCAAAGAGCAAAGCCTTTTTGTGCCACTGGTGCAAAACTTTGGGGTTTTCCATCACAAGGAATCTCACTTGTTTCACAGGAAATGTTTTTTTCTGAACAAGGATGCTGTTTTAATTTGAATATTACCTAACCTAAGCTAAGGAGGGATATTTAAGAAAGAAATAAGTGACGCAATTCTCTCCCTGTACCTTGTACGTCTACAATTCCAGAATTAGCTATTTCATTGAGGTCAAGTAATGTCATTTTACCTGGATACATAACTTCTATGGACAAAATTTCAAATGTAAAGGATGTAGATTTGCATAAAATGTTAGTGTCTTTGCAGAACTTCAAGCACAGATCAGTGGACAGGATGCATTCCTGATTTTATTTAAGTTGGGACAGAACAGCACAGCTGGAGTGGTAATTGCAAGCATCAGAGATTACATGGTTTGTTGTTACTAAAGCCTATGTCTCCATTTCTATACATCTTCAAATAAATAACTTCAAAACTATTTATGGTTTAGAGGGGTTTTTTTTCCTAGTAACTCTCTTGTTGAAGGCAAGAAAACTTGGAAATGCTCTTCTGAATCACTGGACATTATAAAGAGATCACATAAGAAAATTATTTTTAATAATTTTCCATTACATACAGCTTATAAAGCTTCCATTATACCCCAAACCATCCTATGATGCTTCTATATGGTTTTAAAATGTGTATGCACACATTACAGCGAAAGACAGAAAGTGCAATAAAGAGTAGTAAATGCTAAAAATATGTAGTTCTGCCTTCTTCCCATGCTTCACTTTTTCATAACTTGTACAAAAATAACGCAAGTCTAACCAATGCTTCTCAGTGGTCTTTTCCTATAGTTTTCTATGGTTCTTAGTCATATTTTCGTGGTTACTTTTCCTCTGGGAAGAAAGCTTCAACCTACCTTATGCTAATTTTATCTGAAACTTGTAATGTGCTATTGTTTGCTAGCTCTCTTTTTACATATTTTTCTTAAATTCCATAATCATGTCACATTTTCCAAAAAGAATGCATTATTTAATGTGTATTGGTTTTGTAGCAGTCCATAGACTAGAAAAAGTCATTAGTTTGGGTAATACATTATAGAACATTATGACAGATTTGTACCTATTTTTAAATGGCTGCCTTGATATTTTCAGATACTATCAGCATAGTAAAGGTAAATAAAGAATGGGAAAGATTTAGTTATTGTTTTCTAGTGATAGTAGGTAAAACAATCCTGCAGGCAGTGTGTGTTAGTCACTTAGTGCCAGAAATAGCTCATATTTAAAATTTAATTCTTGAAAGGTATTGCCACCTTAAGCACTTTTAGTAAAAGCTTTTAGAGGTGACACTGGCCAGTATAGAATAATGCAAGATGATGTGAACCAAGGCCAAGCACAAGTACAGGGACATTCATTGATACCCCAGCTGATGCATAGATTGATTGTATAGGTGGAAAGGAATGATAATTTTCAGAGAAAAGATACTCCATTATTATGCATAAGTATACACAAATTCAAAGGAAGAGATAAGAATTTTGGTTTAGCCATGCTAAGGAGATTGTAAAGAAGGCAACAACAAGGAAACAACACAGAAAAGAATTCATTTGGATAGAACATAAGGAGAACAAGACAGCATTATAGTTGTTAGCATAGATGTTATGCTAGTTAAAACAAACAAACAAACAAACAAACAAACAAACACCCAAACAAACAAAAGAAACAAGGGAAAAGAGGGGATAGGGAGAAAAATTTCAGTCAAAAATGAAGTTTTATATTACATTGAAAAAATTGGATATGTCAAATGATGTCTTTATTTAAAGTAGTTTCTGACTTAAGATCTATAGCATACATTTCATATCGTAATAAAAGATTTAGATATATGTGCTGGAAGAAATGAATCAATATGATTGAATAATAATTTTGTATAATAATAATAATAATTTATCTATTCGTTTTTAAAAATTCCTCTGTGCTTCTGAATTCTAAAGACAGAGCCCATCCTCAAAATTTTAAATATTTTGACTTTTCATTGAAATTTGGTCTTTTACAGCTCATGTTCAACCACTTAACTTCTGAAAATCTGCTCTAGGCAGAGACATTACAGATTACATTTCAAATAAGTGCAAATATGATATTTTCAGTTTTCAGGTAGTATAGAAGCTCGTTACTTTCTCATAAGCAGTGACTACAAGATGGAGCAGTGATGCAAAGGAATGGACAAAAATTTTAATTTTGGGACTATTGGTAATCCAAAGCAATGCTTACATGCCTTATATTTTATTTGAAAAGTCTGTGAAATTATGTTACAATTGCAGAGATCTGCAGACTTTCTGGTGTAAAGTACTATCGTATAATGCTGCCCATTTTTGTCAAAGGGAAGGCCAACTACAAGGTTTACTAATATTATTTCTGATACCATGACCATTTCAGAACAATTTCCAGTCACTCATAAAGGAAACTTAGATTTCATGTTAAATTTGGATGTCCCATACTGCTCCAGGGCTCAATGGTTCAAATGGACTTAAAATGTCTAAAATTCTGAACTAGTGATTGTACCTGCTGGCACAATCCAATGTTATACAAGCATGTATAGAGGTATTCTTTTACACAAACAGAATTTTGTGTGTAATCAGTATTGCAGAATTTTGCCAATTAGTTCTTCACTGTTCATAGAATCAGAACTGACAAAGAGGATTTGCTACTTTGATTTTTGGACTTTACCAGTAGGGAGAACCAACCAGACTGAGCCTGTAGAAAATCAGTGGGACCTGGAAAGGGAACTATGGAAAGGAAACTAGCCTAGGTCTAGTCAGCCTTTTGGTCACAGGATTGTCTCTCCTGACCGGATCTGGACTCACAAAAAATCCAGAGAACTAGAAAATTTTCCATACACCTGGATTCACACTTTACACTCATTATTACTGGTTGCAGTGACACGTCACAAATGCATGGCCTGTTGACTAACTTCACATGTCATTTGTTTCATCATCACTTGTTAAATGGTACAGGTGTATGACTAATTTGCAGAGCTTATGAAATTAAGTGGAGATCAAGCGGAGTGACCAACAGACCCTTTGCATAACCTGGGTCTGTCACTTATGAGAGCTTGTGAAGCTTAATTTAAACCCTTTTATACATATACTATCTAAAAGTGTGTTTTCAGTTTTATAAAGCAAATCTGAAGATCTAAAAAGGCTTCTATACTCTCACAGTATGGTTACCATTTCAAGACTCATAAGTGGTTAATCAATACCGCTGTTGATGTTCCAAATATTTGGCAAATCTTTGACAACTATGAATTTATGGTATCCTTTGGAAATGCCTCAATGCCAAATTTGTAAAAATAACCTATTCTAAGAAAGTATTTCAAGTTTTGTTTCATCATGTAGGTATTAGCAGTTCAGATTCTACAAAGAATAAGTCTTTACAGCTAATATCAAGCAAAGCCTCTAGAATAATTCTTGCTGAACAAAAGCCAGGCACTGTAATATGTCTTAATGCAACATGGGAAATATTTAGGTCAGTATAATAAAAAAACCCAAAAGTCCAATCCTTTTAGGGTCCTCTCATAATACGCCAGGATCATTTTTCAAAAGCAGAGTTTGTCTTTCTTTAAAGTAATATTTTTAATATATATTAAAAAAAAAAGAAAAAAAAACAANTAGGGTCTGAATCTCTGTTATTAACAAAAAAAGAAAAAAAAAGAAAAAAAAAAAAGCCTGGAGCTTTCAAACCACATATCAACATAGATCCACAGGTTTTCTGCATATGTCCAGGATAAAGAGGTCTGATTCCAGAGATAGGAGTGGAATATTTTAAAGTTGCACTTTTTTCTTGACTCTTAGCATTTTATTTCAGCTCCCGTGCATCATGTGTCCTTAATCCAAGTCTCTCTACAAATAGTATAATTTGCCTCAATTGCATAATTTGCTCAATTTGGTTTTTTAATGCAAATGAAGTCAGCTGAGGCTTCCACCCTGTTTGAATTACTTCTGCTATGTTCCATAACCATTGATTAATTCATATCTACCACTGCATGAGTTTTTTTCAGTTACTGAGCCTGAAGCCATTATGTCGTTTCTCCATTTAAATTTAGATATAGCTGGAATGGAGATATCTGGAGCAGCATTAAAATAAGAACAAAAAGTTTATTTTGTATCGTATACCCAGCTAATTTAGACAGAATGGATAAGAATTTTGGGGCTATTAGAACTATTTGGATACACATTTAATTTGGGAGGAGTATTCTTTCTATTTTTCTATTTCCTCACTGGTTAAGTGACTAAACTAGGAGCTCTGTGTTGGTCCTACTGGCTCTGTATCAACTGCATTATACCACTAGATCTGGCTTAACAGAGAAATGGAAAACAAAAAATAAACCCCAAAACCGCTTATGGGGCTAATCTATTAACTCATTTTTTAAAAGCTGAGATTGCTTTCCACAAGACAGGAAAGAGAGAGCAACGAGATAAAGGTGCTGTATCTTTGTAGGGGTGAAAAAAGGATTTAAGTTCCTGGGCTAATATTCTTAACATTCCTAAGATTCTTCTTTATTCAAAACCAGACATGCTATGAATCATGCTTTGGACAGATAATGCAAAAAGAACCTGGAATTTTTCTTAGCAAAATACCTCCAACATTTATGAAAAAGAAAAATCCTTCGCTTTTTCTGCAATAATTTCTGAATCTTGGATGTTCAGGGAAGTAAATCCAAACTTCTCTACTCCACAGAATAATATCTAAAGTCATGAATCAGAGTCAACATAACTTTCTGCCAGTTTTCCAAGTACATCACAGTACAAAAGTACATAATAAATATTTTCCATTAGTCATGTTAAAAGCAAAGAAATTGAATTAGTTTATGCAAATATTGGCTTCTAGGTTTATTCTATTCTATATATAATCTATATAAATTCAGATTAAACAGTTATGGATTTTGTTCTGTTGTCCAAAGAGGGTGAAGGGTTAAAATGACATGCTGAAAGAATGGTTTTTAATTTGAGATTTGAATTGTTAAATACTTTATTATTTTAGTATGCTAATATTTAATCTTCATTGTGAATAAC
This sequence comes from Hylia prasina, assembly GCA_013397195.1. Taxonomy (NCBI): domain Eukaryota; kingdom Metazoa; phylum Chordata; class Aves; order Passeriformes; family Sylviidae; genus Hylia; species Hylia prasina. The sequence continues at coordinate 33,844 of VYXD01010644.1, forward strand.
ACTGATTTATTTCATTTATTTTCAGTGTGAGTGGGACACGATTCCACTTTTTACTCTTTTCCAAGTAATTGCTTGTTTACATGCCCTCAAAAGTGATTTCTCAAGATTAGGACTGACAGCCCAGTCAAGTGCACTGCAGATATCTCCCTAGGAACTGGCAGACACTGCAAGGCCGGGTGTTTGGCCAATGAACAGAACAGAGGATACCAGATATAGACACCTTCATCAGAGGTAGCTGTTTTAGGTGCAACAGCTGTCCCAACTGCCCTTGCCAGCTAAAATGTAGTCCAAACTGAAAAATAAACATTTTTCCCCTCATATAATAATGTTGTTCTTCTGGTGTTTGCTTCAATATTACATGAAATATGCAAATGTAATTAGCTTTAGTGTTTGTATCTGACAGCACAAATAAAATATTTTGGAACATGAAAAATGTAAATGTAAAAAATGTGACAAAAAAATAAAGCCTAGTATTGGTGGATAAAAGGCCAGTATTAATTCACATAATTTCTTAAGAAATTTTTATTTTTAAATTAAATATTCTTCATGCCTATTTTCACACACACACAAATCACAGTCATACTGATGTTCTCATCTTAAGTAATGTATATGCAGTCAATGTGCAAAAACCATTGCAAGAAAATAAAATATTCTTTCATATGACATGGATTTCTCCCTGTGAAGGATTATTTTTTATTTTATTTCTTAACAACTTTATTTCACCCATATAATTTCATTGATGTTCATATTATAATCTTAATTCTGAATTTAAACTGTGTGACAAGAAACCCTAGAGATTTTTTTTCCCAGTATGTAAGTATTCTGGTCACAATATTTAACACAAGAGAAATTCTTTCTGCTTATGCAGAAAACATCTTTCTTATCAAGAAAAAAAGCATTTGTATGGAGAAATAAAATGATTATATATGAAGAAAATACCATTTACATGTAACCATTATGAATTTAATAGTATGTAATCAACTGGTTGCACATGCAACTTAAACAAAATTTTACTGAGTTTAACCTAAAATGTCTTATTGTAGTGAAAGCTTTGAGTGGAATGCTGTTAAGCACAGTGAAATTTTCCCCTCACAGCTTGTACATTTATACAGAACATGATTGTGTGCCCAAGGGAAAACCAGATAAGTCAGTGTGATGTGTGATGTGCATAAAAGAAAAAGTGATTTGATGACACTAAATACTGAACATTGTACTCTGCATGACTGATAAAACTCATTGTTTTGTGCCAATGCAAACAAGTTTCCATTGACCAGAAAAAGAAAAGACAGAAAAAAGAGGAATACTTTTCCAATTTCAATACATAAAGGATATCAAAAGGCAAGCAAAGCATTGGAATCTGATCCAATTTTCTACTATCTATCTATCTATCTATCTATCTATCTATCTATCTATCTATCTATCTATCTACCTGTCTACCTACCTATCCTGGACTGGAAGATTTTAGAGCATTTTTACCCCCAAATATTGACTTTATCAAATTTTGTTAAATTACCTCTGACATGATACATATTTTCCTTGGATTCAGCCTACAGACTGCAGTAGACAGTTGCAGGATGTCAGCATTTTTCAAGCTATACAATTCAACTGTAAAACTTGAGAAATAATTAAAGACAAAGGAGTTTGAAGTAGTACCATCCTACTCTAGTGCAGTTACCATATATTTGGTCTTCACACATTAACTTTGCCTCTATTTTTTTTAGCACTGTAATTTCATCTGTAAGTTCTGTGATTCACTTAAAACAGTTCAGTGTACTGGGTGCTTTAACAGGCTGAGATGTGATTTAATGCCCTCCACATTTCACAACACATTCTCATTTCCAGGCTTACTCCACAAAAACTTTCTGCAAATAAATCAATTTTCTTTCCTTCATCCACTTCTCCTGGATTTATCTCTATCTTTCTCCTACTTTTGCACAATTTTCCATGATGAGTCAGTCTCTTCTTTGATTTACTAGAAATAATGAAATTAAGACCATAAAATGAAGTGAGAATCGTATAGAAGAACGAAGTCAAGAGTTTTACTGGTCATAGAAGAAAGGGTTTGTTTGACACTTATTTGGTTTTTAGAAACTAGAAACTCTCAGCTGCTGCATTTTGCCTGAGATTTTTTTGTCTAACGTGAGGTTGCTAGTGTGCACCAATCTGCTGTGTATATTTACTACACATTAGATACATGAAATTAGCCTGTGTGAACACTTGTGTAATACATTATATCTCTCAATTAGTGTAAGAAATATCATTCTGGAAGCTGGCCCACTTTTTTATGAATTAAATGTTACATGATGTACATCAACCAAAAATACTGATACTTCGGAAATAGTTTTTAATCGTCACCTGAAAATATTGACAAATCCACCTGAAATAGAAACAGAATGTCTTTACATTGATATTAAACATTCTTTGTTCAGCGTTGAACTGCAGGTGTACTGAGATTTACAAAATAGTTTTGGAAGATAATGTTCTGTATTTCTGACAATACGTATAGGTAATGTCCTGAAAAGAGCAACATGTACCTACCTTACTGAATAGATAAATACTTTTCTGCCTAGAGAACAAGGTGAACAGAGTATTTTGAAACCCAAAGCCATTAGGAGTTGTTAGGTTAAAGTTGCAATATGGTGAATTGTGATTTTGTTTCTAGTCTCACAGAAACAATGTACATTATCAGAGGAACAGAAGATGCCAAGAGATATGAAACAGCATTGCAAGACAATATGGTGAAATACTGACTGACAAACATTTATTTGGACATAGGTAAAATATGGAGAGTATAATTAGAAAATGATTAAAATACATTAATTAATATGTGCCAGTAAGAGGCCAATATTGCTTTTGTAAAGAGGTGTCGCACCTTAGGTTATCACTAAATGTTTGAAGAAATAACAAGAAAGCAGTTAAGAATAATAGGACTGTTAAAGTTTTGTTTTGTTTTTTTAAAAAACACCTTTAGATAAAATCTCTCACTACAAATTTTTGCAGAAAATAAGTTGTCATAAGACGGAAGGTCATCTTCCTGATTGACAACATACTAAATTTAGGAAGCAGAGACTAGGAATTCATTAGCAGTTCAAAATAAAAAGAGGTTTCCCAAGCTTTGCTGTGTTTAATTTTTTTGCATATAACTGAGAAAAATATGCTAAAAGAGACAAATGTATATCTAATTAAGCAAGCCAGACAGTTCTTGATAAATCTTTGAAGAACTGCTGAAAAATTTCAAAATAATTGTGTGAAAACAGTTCACCTAAAAATATATAATGTAATTATGGATAAAAGTGATAGAATATAAAATACTTGTTGCACCTCTAGGTGTTCTGAAGTTGTTTCTCAGCTCATGTCAGCTCAATTCATGGTGTAAAAAGGTGAACACACTGTTGTAAATTATCTTAGTAGAAATAAACCCCAAATATCATTACCACAGAGTAGTTGGTATATCCGTGTTTTGAATACTGGGTGCAGTTCCACCACAGTCTCGGGAACCATGGTATAGATGTTTATTATGTGTTCATAAAGTAATCAGAAGTAATTATTATTTCCAAGGCTTAGGCAGTTTAAGCACTTCTTAACCCTAGGAAAATTGTTTTTGTTAAACTTCTGACATATCTCCCTGCACTGAGGTATGTTTTGTCACATTTTTACAAGTCTTGACAGCTTACAGGATGCACCTTCTAATAAGAGTAAGTCTAATTTTAAATTGTTTTTCTTAATATGTATATTGAATTTGCAGAATGACAGAAATTAACTATGTGTTTAACTATGTTGTTAGGGAATGAAGGAATAAAACCTCTATTATGAGCATATTAAACAAATGTTTTCCTTTTGTTAACAATTTAAGGCCAAAAACCTTCAGTTGCTGCAAATTACCTGATTTTCAAGTTCGAGTGTTAAATAAAAGGAAATGCTGTCTTTCATGCTTGGATTTCTTATCTGGGTTTTCTTGTGCTGTATCTGAACATGGCTCTGAGTCTGAACATGGTATTTGATGCTTCCCTATATCCTATGTGGTTACTTAAATACCAGCTATTAAAGAGCTTATAGTTGTCTTTCTTAAATTAAAGTATCCATTCCAGAAGATATGTGATATTTATTCATGGCCTTTTGTTATTAAATTTACAAGGGTTCTGTTTTATTCTTCCTTCAGAATAACTTCTGTGTTTTAGAGGACAAAAGTTACATGGAGAAAGGATAAAGCTATTACAACAATGAGTGATAAGAGGAAATAAATACTTCTCTGTTCTAATTACCTGACAATTCACTTGAAAAACCCTATTACTTGGGTTTTTTAAACAGATACAATCCTAGCTGAATAGGCAGTTAATGGCATTAAAACACTTATTTTCAATCCCCTTTCCCCCCACACCACCTTGCCCAATTTTATCTTTCTGTGTAGCATGTAGAGACCATTTATAAGAAAAGAAATCAGGAAACGGATATTACTGACATAAATCTAAATATAGAATCATCTAAACTTTTGCACAACATCTGCCATGCCTCTGAGGACGTGCACAGCCATGACTGTTGCTGTCTGGCCTCCCCTGGGGCTCCCAAGACCCCTCGTGTCAGCACCCCTTCCATATGGAACTGGCATTCCCTTTCTTACAATGATGGTTCAGGAGGCATCCTTGGGGGACTGAGGTGACCATGTCTAGGGAAATGTGTGTCTTGGGAATAGGAATGAACTCAGAAGTGCAGCAGATTTGGATTTAAATCAGCTGACATAAACACTGAATAAATTAAATTAATATTGAATTGCTTCATTCCTAGAGTGCCTCCATGATATTTCTACTTATTTCCTATTTAGTAAACACCTGCAGCTGGATCACAGTATGTGCTTGTATAATTCCAGCATCCAAAACATGTGCTACTAATAAAACATCTGTAGATGTATCCAATATGGGTCGCCTCTTCATGCCAGTGTAAGATGAATGGAGAAGTTTATGATGAAAGGTTTGTGGTCTGGCAGAGAATGGAGAAGTCTGGATTAGCCACTGAATGCAAGATGTTTTCATAGCATGTTACTAGGACTGAAACTGCACTCCAGCTATTTATCAGCTCTAATCTACTTGGTGCAAGAGGTAAGCTATATAAAGGGCAGGCACTTGGGTGAGTGGTACAAGTATCTCCTCCTTTGATCCTGTGCCTTTCATGGTGGATTTGATTCAACACATTACTATACAAATTCAGAAATACAGTGGCATGAAGCTGGTCAAATGCATGGGAATTAGAGTTGCCCCAACCCAGAAGCTGGTGCAGATGCATTGCTCTGAATACCCGATCTCCCACTTGCAAATCATCTCCATGCATGCAAAACCAATCCAGTTCAAAATTGAAGGATCCACACAGCTATGGCAATGGTATTATATCACAGTTTACAATGAATGCACAGATTAAGAACAAACAGTTCTCCTTTACTAGGTGTGTGAGTGCTTCTGTCTGGGTGTGTTAGATGAGCACAATCTTCGGGGAGGAGAAGTCCACAAGAAATGAGGAGGATGACAACAAAAGGTCCATACACAGAGATACTGAATTACAAAAACTGTTTTACTTTCCTTGCTGCCAGATGTGTCTTTTTATTTCTTTTTTCCTTCTCTTCTCCACCCATGTAATTTAACTGTTTAGTGTCACAGGTAACTTCTGCTAGAATCTTGGAGATAAAAGTTATGCAAGAAAACATTTTTATGAAGATCTTCATTGTGGAAAACCAAGATACTGTGTGAACTCTCTGTGCTTACTGAAACCCGAAGATTATGTCAGGCTTCACTAAGCACACAAGGCTCTGATTTGGTATCATTAATGACTCATTTTCTCTTTTAACTTCTGTTGAAAGCATTCATCCATAACCATAGCTACCACTGCAGAAATAGAAGCTACTAAGTCAGTAATAACACACTTTTGCTTAAAAAGCCTTTAAAGGATGGATTGGATTTCACAACTCAACAGCAAAAAGCTCATATACAAGGAATGTAAGAAAGGTTATTTTTCAAAGAAATTTCAAAAACAATCAGGTGACAAAGTTGCAATGCTCTCTCAGTTCTACCTTTAAAATACCTTAGCTTTAAATTTTACTTTGGGATAAAGTTTGTTTTCCGAGACCAGAAGAGTAAATAGTTTTCAGTGCTGAGTCCTGAAGCAAAAATTCTTAAATGGAGCAGAATGAAACATGCTCAATATATTGATAGTACCAATTTGTTCTGGTTTAATATGTCTTCTTCTTACACCAAAACTCTCCACTGAATTCAGTAGTGGATTATATAGAAGGTAATTTCTACATTTGCAGGTTTTGTTTACACTTTCATTATACCTCTACTGTATTCTCTGATGTCTTGATGCAGTTTTCAATCTTATAGCCACTTTAACCTGCTCCTGCACTCAGCATATCTGAATGAGTTTGTTGGCATAAGGGAATTTTGAAGGTTATATTGCAGCACATGAATCAACGGAAAATGAAATGCACTTGAGACATGATCAGCCAGTTCTAATTCATTGCAGAAAGTTACAGATACCAAAATGCACTTAATGTAATCTGATATCTTTATTCATACTTGAATTTATGAGCAATTCAGCAGGAGAAGAATGACAAGTTTGTTTTTAAAATAGTGGTCCATGTTGAATGCCATTTTAATGTATCTCTGACATATTTACACTAGCAAGTAGAGAAAAGTAGAATCTTTGAACGTAAATTTCTATTTTCACAGGAAAAAGTAGAGGAATACAATTTTTTCATTTCCTGCAATATGATGTGTCATTATAAGGCAGGTCAGCTTAAAGATAAATGTTAAATAAAACCTCTGAATGTGGAGTCCAGTAAACAGATTAGAAGCTGGCTGAATTGTTCATCTTGTATTTTAAGAAAGATGTGAATAATACCAGTGTTCTGTAAAAGGCTACTTTGTACCTGCAGAGCAAAGCTGTGTCTCAGTCCTGTCTGGCTGAAGGTTCATAGCTCCACATATTAAGAAACAAGAGTCTACAGCTGATTTTCTTCCTTAGGAACAGACTGTAGCTGACCATCAACATAACTCATCAACATAACTATTGTTACACAGTATTATTTTGCTAGCTATGCCTAATCTTAAATCGAAACATGACTTGTGTATCATGCTGTATCATGCTGTGACATGGCTTTGGGTGCCTTTATTGGGAAAAGCAGATTTTTGGTAGGAGTGACCTGTCACAATGCATAAGAGAAATTAATTAAGGGTGAAATTTTGGCTTCTCATCTTCAAAACATTTTATAGCAGCTTAAAATTTGCACTTAGATTATTTGCAATTCCTTGCTCTCTTTATGGAACTGAGAAAAATCTACTGATTTTGGCAAAATTTGATCATGTAGGTGATTGATCATCTAGGTGAATGCCTGTGAGAAGATATTTAAAATCCTGTCCTTATATAAAGAAATAGATAGCAAGCAAGTACAGTCTTGTTTTTGATGTATGATTTAGGGCTTCTAATATTATGCTGGGTGAAAGTTTTTATAATAAATGGCTAGTCTCAGCATGTCTGCAGATGGAATCCAGAGGTACACAGAATCCATATGTAACATAGAACTACATATAACCATTTAAATGATGTGCTTACAACAATTTAAAACATAAATTACAAGACTGTGAAAATCAGACTTAGTCATAGAAGTGAAGTATGCAAAACACTGTAATCTGTGTAAACAAGTTGAAGCTATCAGTATTAGGGAAAATAGGATATGTTGTCATATTAAAACCAAGATATGGACCAGAAACACTGAAATGCAAACTAAGATCTGGTGTCCAATTCAAGTAGCATTAAATACTATGGAAAGGCTTTTGGTCATAAATTAGCTTTACCTATATTTAAAAATCTCAGGTGAGGGGTGGGGGCAGTGGAATGGGAAGATTTTGATGACATTTTTATTCATGTTTTGCTAGCTTTTCTATATTTATATTTTGATTCCTCCATGCATAATTACATAAATTATATGTAATTTATATATTTAATTTTTTTAATATGGAAAAATATATTTAATATTATAAAGATTATATAAAGCGAAACCTATTGTTCATTGTGTGAGGGTAAAGAGGCAGGGTAAGGTTCTGTTGTGTCTCTAAGCAGTCCAGAGGGTGTACAAAGAGAAAAGGAAACATGGTATAGCTGAAATAAAGTTTTCCCTTTTCTGGTGGAACCCAAACTTGTTAAGAAACAAGTAACTCCACTGATGCCTCTAACATGGTTAGAAAAGTACAAACTTATGAAGATAAGTTTTTTAAAAAAATGGCACCTAAAAGTATGCTCAGAAACTCCTCTATGTGAAGAAAATAAATCAATAAATACTGTGATTTATTACTGCTTTAAGAAATAAGGAGGAGCTTACTACAGAAGAAGTAAAGAAAAATTATTGAGGCATAGATTGAGAGAGAGGGAGAAAGACCAGTTGAGTACAAATTTTGTTATTCTTTTCTACTTTTTTTCCCAATTGAAATAGTGTAATCCCTGCTATAGATTTGCCAGTGTTCATGATCAACACTTGGTTATATGAAGGAAAGCCGATGGCTTTTTAAAGCTTAGAAAAACATCACATCTTTTCTAAAAACACTATTCCACCCACAGCCCTTCCAGTGTGTATATTTTCTATAAGACTGTATATTCTGCCACAGATATGCTTCTTAGCTTCATTTTTGTAGAATCATAGAATCATATAATAATTTGGTTTGGAAGGGACCTTTAAACATAGGCAAGCAGGGATGTCTTCAACTAGTATGAGTTGCTCAGAACCTTGTCTAACCTGACTTTGAACAGTTCCAGGGATAGGGCATCTACCAACTCTCTGCCCAGGGATATGTCAAAAAAACCCCCAGGTTAACAGCTGAATTAATAAAATCTGTCCACCAATTTGTAACTTATGATTTCTCCATGGGTTTATACCAGTTCAATGACCAGCAGCACCGGACCATGCTACAGGTGCTCTAAACCCATGCCCAGTATTATTCCTTGCTACCTCTTAGCTATTAATTGAAATGTCCTAGAAATCAGATTTTCTGCTTAGCTTGCTGTTTTCCATTCTGGCAAGAAATCCAAGAGAATGTAAAAGTGTGGTTGACTGGTGAGGTAGGCCTTTAGTCTGCTGAAGGGTAAGAGGTAAATCACAGAGGTCTGAGAGAAATATCAGCTGTGACCTGCCTTTTCTGCTTTTATTTGAGGAAACACAGCAGTCATGGTACCTCTGTCCTTTAGCCACATCAGACTCAGCCCTTGTATAATGTAGGGAGAGCCAACAGTGACAGAAATTTCATTATTTCCTGATTCCCCAAAGTCCTGTATTATGGCCAGATTTTATGAGATGGAACAATGCATTAAAATATTGTAAGCCACTGTGAGATGATGAAGTGTGAGGGCTGGTTGGCTGGCTTGTTTATTATTTCACACTTCCCCCTGTTTGGCCAAGGCAGCTTACTGTATTCAGAAGCAGAGTGAGGTCCCCATCTCAAAGATATTTTGGTCTAATCCTCCATAGGAAAATGTGGAAACAACAGGGAAACAAAAGCTAAAGAAGGGAGAGAGGTGATGATATTAAAGTAAGATTATTGACTTAGTGAGGACATGCAAGAGTCACACAAACGTCTGTCTTGATAGCAGTGAATTGGTCTAGTTTTTTGTGTGTCAGGATATTTTTCATCTATATTTTGGTATAAAATAGCTGTTTGAACTTATTCCATTTGGTGTATTTCCCTAGAAAGAAGAAATAAAACTGTTCTTATGTTTGAAAATGTATTTGAAGGAGAAATTAGTATTTTAAGTTCACATTACTTGATTTTTTTATATTATTTAAATATACAATGGAAAATTCAAATTAGACTTCAAAATCCTGATGAGTACTATAAATGTGCAAAGATGTGATCCCATTATAGAGACATATTAAACTACATTTTAAGTTAAAAGAATGGACAAATTGAATAATTTGCTTTCTTTGTCAGGTTGTTTCCTGCTTTGACTGGCAGTGTCATAGGCTGCAGACTTAAATTTCAGTGCTTTAAAATTCAGCAGTCTAAATCCTAATTATTTGCTTAACTTTCTAGGCTTTTTGTGGGTTTGGTAGTTAGCTACAACTGTATAGAATTCTCAAATCTAATTGTAATTCATGTGTTCTGTTTCTTAAAAAGTAGTCAGTGCTAAATTTGATTAAGCACAGACCTATTTTCTTAAGTTTATTAAAGAATCTTTAAAGCAAGCAACCAATCTACAAGACACATACAGACAACACCACTTTCTATTTTGTCTCCCAGCAGTACTACATACATGTATATTTCGAATACTTGAAGGTTATTTTTGTTTCCATTCCTCTTAAAATGAACTAATCTCAGATAAACTCTACTAGGATTTCACCAAGTCACAAAAGCTACCCTTGCTACTTGCTCTCTTTTGGAAATGCTTCTTGTGAGGCCCTCAAAACAGAGAAGTAGCATCAAATGTCATTCCTTTTTCCCCTGAGCAAGGCATCTCTTTCCACTGCATTTCCCTTAGATCAGTGGGTTTTACTCCAAGTCAATACTTTCTATATAGTCAGCCCCAAAATGTTGGGTGGAATAGCTCTAGGACCATCTTGATGTGCTAAAACAATTAACAGTCTCTTACCTAAACATCCTAAATTATTTTCTTTATTCTAGCTAGGGAAGTCTTCTGATGTGTTAAGACTTCTAACAGCCAGGCATTCCAGATTATTCAGGGCATGTTCAGCCTGGACCTTGGTGATAATTGTTAGTGTAATCCTAGAGTAAATGTGAAATCTGTCTATCAGTGCCACAACGTTTTTGTTAGTATTTTGCTACGCTGGACTGATGTAGCAAAATACAATATATATCAGTATATTAATATAATTAGTATATTAATATAATTATATTAGCAAAGACAGAGGAATTGCTTTTAATTCTTAATTATCTTTTGCCTGTTTGAGCTTGCAACTTGAATTTTGATCTAATACAGTGTATTTTTCTGACATTTCCAGGCAAGTCTACAAAAATCAGATGCCAGTCCTGAAAAACTGTTTCCCATGTGGTTGCAAATATCAATTGCTGATGAACACATAAACAGCTCAGATTTACTCAAAAGCATTTCTTGTGAATATTTTTCAATTTGAGGGGAAAAAAGCTAACAACTGTTCTAAAAATGAAAAATTATGTTGTGATGCATACCCAAGATTGTTTATTAGTGTTTGCTGAGATGGATCACATGAAGGGATTAGTGTAACACATTGCACATTATTGAGGCAATTCTTTTACTTCTATCAGGTATCTGTATTTGTATGCATAGCTTGTTCAGAAGATGTATTTTTATGTGCCTGATAGTAAGACATGTTGAGCATCTGTAGTTACCACTGAATTCAACCAAGGAAGTCTGCACAGCAGAAAGGGATACAATAGTGATGTTGATGACCATTTTAAACTCTGTTCAGATTATATAGAAAGCAGATAAAGCTCTAGAGGCTTTTGTTTATACCAAGACATTTCAATTTTCATCTTACTGAAAACAAAGCCAGTGTAGAAGAATAAGTTATAAAACCTTTTTTTATATATATGGTACACTATATCTTAGATCTTAGGGAAGATTTAAATGCTCTTGGGGAGTACCAACCCACACCTGTATTGTTGTAGATGATGATTACTTAGTTTGGGAAATTACTCCTCTGGTTTTTTTATGGGATAGCAGCAGCAGGTGGTAGAGACTGAGATCAAACAAGTTTTGGTCTGTAGAGAAGAGGTCAGCTGCAAATTCGTGAGCATTGACACTGGTTGTGAAAACCAGCATCACCTTTCTGCCAAATTACTGAGTCTGCCATCAAACCTGGAGAGCCAGTTGCATCTATCAAAGGTAATTTAGCTTGTGGCACACATGTTTTTAAGGAAATGTGCAGATTTAGAAGGTGCTATTTCAAACTCATTCCCTATGCCAAGGGAGAGGAAAGGTAGAGCTGATGCAGGTGTCATTCACTGAGTCAGTCACTTTTTCTTTGCAGAAATCTTCTGTTGGGCATCAGCAGAATACTTTGAGGAGCATTTGTTCCTCAGTAAAATGCTCATAGTAAGGCAAACCTCTCAACATCCAAACAATAATGATGGGTTTTGGACAAAAGGTAAGGAAAACAAAGTATTTTTTATAAAATATGCTGAGTGTAATTATGGTGTAAAAAATGATGGTGCAAAGAAATTCAGACTTCCATGTAGTTATCCAATACTCTCTACTGTTCACTAATATTAGCAGAGATTAGTTTAGAGGACATTTCCTTAGATCAAGGTGATAAATGCCTTATAGTTGAAGTGTCATTATAAAGTTTTCTCAAATGTTTATGCTAAAATCAAACAAACAACACATTTCTGCCACTGTTGTCTGCCTCCTTGATGCTTAGAAATGTTGGCATTTTATGTAAGAATCTGATTCCCTGTAATAATTAGACAGTATCACATCTCCACAGTTGTTAGAGCATAGGTGTCTAACCTTTGCACTCAGTGGAACAATGTTCTCTTCAGGTCATCAAAGCCACTGCATTTAAAGCGCTGAAGTATCTGAGTATTGATTAGAATACACCTTAATCAATATTGCTCTCTGTTTATACACCCACTGGAAGTACTTTCTACCATGCCATTTTCACGCTGTTTTTTCTTGTTATGGATTTTTCCCCTGTTAGATTAGTATTTACAAATATTCTTTTTTCTGCATCTATTGAGAATTTAATCTCTCTAAACCTTTTTTATTTCCAAAATTTTGCCAGAAAACTCTGTGACAATGATATCAATTAAGAGTGGTCAATTTTACTGAATAACTTCATTTATTCCAGTTGAGAGTACTTATCTCTTGTGGCTTTCAACAGATATTTTGTCTCTGCTCGTACACTCTCTCCTGCACAGGGAATAAAGATCAGTTAAGCAAAAATAGTATCATCAGCACAGAACAATCTCTTATGCAATATTGCTATGCCAATGCACGTATAGCTTGGAAAGACAGCACATATGGCCCTTTTTGATCCTTAATCAGTGAAAGTCAGCAAGCTGAGAAAATCTTGTCATCTACACAAGATTTTGGAGAAGTATTTATGCCTGGTATATCCTGGCCTGATAATTCTTCAGGGAGGATGGTTCCTGCTCATTCTGTTTTCCTAAGACAAATGCAGTGAGCATTTAAAATTATTATGTTATTTTATAGTTGCTCTGTGAAATGCAAAAATGTAATTTATCACCATTTGTATTCTAATTTTCTTCAAACTAATAAACATATTAGCATAATATAAACAGTGCATTGCAAACAAGTGCAAAATACACAAGTGATCCCTAAAGTTTCTGTTTCTAGTTTGGATGATTATTTTCAAAATATTTTTGTTGTGTTTCAGGAGGGGGGATTAATGAACCTTGAGTTTGGTAGTTCACTAAGCTGGGGAAGATAAAATAGGTTTCTGTTGATCAGACTAGGAATCTCAATTTTCCTACATTAAATACACTTAAATGAGCTGATCTGACAAGAATTGATCAAACTCTTTTAGCTCACTCTTACTGAAAGTGAGCTTTAGCAATTACTGTGTATAATTTGTTGACTGTCTTGCATAATTGTCTGATTCTATGTGACCTTTTTTAATGCTTGATTCTTACTGATTCTTTATCCTGTGAGCCTACTGCATATTAGGATAGTGAAAATATTAATTGTTTAGAATACTTGCATTCTGTATAAAATACTGGAAAGAAAACTGCAGTTTCGCAATTTTTCTACATTAGCTGCAGGATATTGAATTATTATAATTTTCATAGGTTGCTTTATTAGTTGAATGTTCTTCTCTCTAACCAAACAATGAATTGCATAAAAGGAATTGAGGTGAGGCATAATTCCATACCCCTGGCATCAGATGAAGTTTGTTAACAGTGCACCAGCACTGAAGTGATGAATTTCTCCTGAAAATCCAGTGCAGACCCACAAGAATTGAAGGCACTCATACATTTTGTCAGGGAGCAAGGCTTTTATGAGTACAGCTTGAGCACAGCTGTGTCTTTTCCAATATGTGGCCAAAAGACAAAATGCAACATGAGATTTTTATACATTCCAAGGCCCATCTGCCATGAAAACCCACTTATCTTTGTGGCTACAAGTTTGTTATTGATCCAAAATGGTAAGGGAAAAAAAGGGGAAAAAAAAAAGAGACAGAGAGAAAAAAGAGAAGGAAGAAACAGCACAAGAAAAAAGACAACAAAGGGGGAAAATGCAGGGGAGAAAAAACCCATAAATCATTCTTTTGTTGTTCTTCCAGCTGCATCTGTGAGCAATTGTCACAGTTACTAGTCAAACTGTATTTGACTTGTTGCCAACATGAATTTTCCAAAACCTAAATGTAAACAAACTCTGCAAGTGCTTCCTCGTTTGCCAAGCCAATAATTATTTACTTTGTTTGGGCCTAGCATTACTGTCAGTTCAGCTTTGCAGTCTGTAATGTGTTTGCTAATGAAACCATGAGGTCTAAAGCTATGCATTAACCTTGTCACCCTTCAATTTTGAGCTCAATAAAGTTGCACCATGGTTTTGTAAACTAGGGTTGAAGGATAGGCAAATGATTAATTATATTTTCTCTTTTCCTTTATCTAAGTAAATTGTTCATCTTTAAATCTGCCTTGCATTTAAGGTTAACTCACTGGATCTGAAGCACGGGGAAGATGTATCATTTGCAATGGTTGTAATTACCATTTGTACTACATATCTGAAAGCAAACACGCATGGCCATGACTTGATAAGTAATGAAATCATTTCACAGTGGTAACTCAGAGATGGTAAAAGTATAACAAGTTGATGGGAGATACTCAGCTGGGAGAAAGATAAGAATATTTCTCTTGTGTTTAGGTGCTATATTATATCTTGGGTCTGGTGGTTGTCCATGTATTACATTTGCTTGTTAGGTTTTTAGGATTCAGCGGTATGAGTTCTTTAATTCTGGAATACAATATGTAATTTAATGGATGATTATAGCCTATCCTTTTAATAGATATCACACTAAACACAATTTCTTTTACTTGAATAAGTATTACTTCTAATTTTTTCTCTAAAAGACTGTGGTTTTGTCATGCATTGTTAAAAGTTAAATTCCCAAACTGTTTCAACTAAAAACAGACGTGCCACCCATGTAAACAGATCAGTGAAAAAGAAGATATTCAGGTGTCACATGATGTGTGTTGGGATTTTTTCACTGTGAATTGTGATTTAAGCATTTTTCTGTAAGGTGTCCTTCTTGTGGTGTCCAGCCCCAGGCTAAGGCTGTTTGATACACTGTATACTTGTATACAATGTTTTTAACAGCTTTGGTGTACTCTGACATCAGCCAGAATTCAGTGTGTCATGGTGATCTTTGTCGGGTCCCTTTTCCCAGACACAGTTGCATTTTTTCCCTGAAGTAGTAATAGAATCCTAAGCTATTACTGTTGAAGTTCACCAGTTTTATTTCTTTTGCATAGGAGATCCTAACAAAATAATTTAGGCCCTCAAGTGTTTTCTTCCCAAATAACTTAGCACTTTAGTTGAAATCTTAATTTTTTAGTAAAAATCTCCTTTTGCTGCCTATGTATTCAAATCTTATTCAAGATTAAATGCCATTAATAAAACCTTGTACATAATTTCTGTCTCAAAATGAAGTTCCAACCTCTGCTCAGACACATTACACTGAAAAGTAGAATAATTGCTAGTAGAAAATCCTCTGATATTTCTTAGGATATTTTTTCCGTCAAATAAATTATTAGAATAAATATGACTTCAAAATGCATAGGGTACCATGTGACTAAAATCACTTGGCAAGTCAGAACCTGAAGCTCGTTCCAAAGGTATTCCAACAGCTAAACAAAACAGTCTTGTTCTAATGGAGCTCTGGAGATATTTAAGGCCAGGATTCTGCGAGGAATCCTCGCACAGAATCCAGTAGACAGAAACTCACTTGGCCTTCTCACTTTGTGTAGACATTTAGAATATACAGAGGACTAGAGAAAGGTTCTTGGTCACTCAGTCCTCAGCTGCCAGAATAATTTGTTATTATAATACGTTTAATGAAATCCTGAAAATATTTATATCCAGAGGACAAGACCAAAATTTTAGAAAGCTTTAATGGGGTAGAACCAAAGACCTCATTCTGTGTTTCTAGCTCCACTGCATGTGGAAATAATGTCAAAAAGTAATACACAAACAAGGAGTTAACTTCTGGAAAAATGCTGACTTGTTTTAAGTCCTAGTGTTTTTTTTCTTGGAATTCCAAACTTTATGTAGCTATACCCCGAATATCCCTCAGTCCTGTTAAATTTTACATACATTCTTTTTTTTAAATATTTATTTGATGAACAAAATAAGGAAATTGTGTTTTGAAGATTTAATTTGAACGAATTAAGGTGATATTTAATATATGATTAGAAAGTGGGGGGTTTGTAATTTTTTTTGCATCATAGTCCTGTCTCATGCTTTTACTGTTTCATTTCACGCACTTCTTTTGAAGATGTTTTTGGCTTGTAAGCTGAAGTTTTACACTTGAGTCATACAAAAAAAAAATCCTGCTCTGCAACACAAGTGTACACAAATCACTGGCAGAGTCTAAATTGTGGATAATTGGATTGAGCTATGAGCTTAAAGATGAAGGGGACAAAAGCGTGTCCCAAAGCTGCATTTGATAGTCTTAGAGTCTTATCTGGGGATGTTTTACACCAGGCTTGCAGACTGCATTTGTTCATAGTGATTTGTACAATCTACAATGACATTTTATTTGAGCTGGAGTCATGCAGAGAAACCATAACATGTATTTAGCCCTTTCTTTTTTTGGTTTTGATGAGATATCACAGCAAAACCCTCTGTAGAAGATTGCTCAAAAAACATGGATTTAAAATGTTGAGAGGAATATTGTAATGGATGATGACAAGATGCTGCAATGAGGTGCAATGTTAATATTTTATTAGAGGTAACTCACAGAAAACATATGTTAAGAATCATGTCCTTTTACAGGCTACTGTAAGCAACACTTTGAACTTGTTCCTTACATAGGAAAAATATTCTTTAATTTAACATGTATACTTTGCCAAATAAATCTTTACACTTCTTTAGGGTGTTTGATTATTTTTGAAGCCTTATTATTTGTAATAAATGTTCCTGGAATGTAACATAAAAGACTGGTTTATCTTGTTGTCTGTGGTTATAATTTAAAAGAAATTACACTGGAGATTGAGATACTCCTGTTTATAAATTGCTGCACTTTATTGACACAGTACAGAAGGTAACATGGAAGGAATTTCTCTATACGAATATTTCTCAAGGTTATATGCCTCTGACTTCTTTCCTTCTCAATGTTGCTGACAAAGTTATTACTAAGCTATTTAGTTAATCAAGATAATTTATACAATGATATATCTTCATGATAATACAAAGTTGTTCTCATTGAAGTTAGTGGTACAAAATCCCATGAGGCAAAGTTAGATTCCATGTCACTCTATTCCATTAAATACAGTGTTTATATAGGTGAACAGAACTGTAATATTTGCATATTTTGTCCTATTCTGTATAAAAATGTTTCAGGTTTTTCATACAAAATATATTTGGAGGAAGTCAGAGCAGATACCATGATTCATAGGAAGTTCTTAGTAGTGTATATATTTCCTCAGACTAATGCAGATTTTACTGCCATTTTAACAGATGATACAATATACACCTTACAATTGCTTTGCGTATTATTGAATAAAAATATATATTTTTGAATGGTTATTTTAAAGGAATCCAGGATATGAACTGCATAAAATGACATTAATTTCTGAGTACCTTTCCATGGTTCAGAGCTCACAAATGTCTTAAATTAGTGATCTCATAGTATAAAATTCTCAGATGCCATCAACAAGACTAACCAATGGTGCCTTATGCCAGATCAGAAATTAACACAAATGTGGACTGTTTTTCATATGACAGCAGTTTTATGTGACAGGAGAAATGTGGAAACAATTTATTTCACTCTCCAGATGGATTTTTGTAGATCACTTTTTAACTGATCAAAACCCCACATTACAAATCCAAATGAGAATGCCTATCTGTCTTAAATGGAGCATCAAAGTGCTTCTATTATTGTTCCAACTGTTAATTGTAATTAATCATATTGAAGAAAGCCAGAACCTAGGTCAGGGTCCCACTGTGTCAAGAACTGTTCAAAATATACAGTAAGAAATAACTCCTCTCCAAGGAGTTTATAGACTAGGAAAATGGCACTGACAAGCAGGAAAAAAGGAATTAATACTATTCACTCGATAATGATCTGAAGTATGTATTCTCCAGTGATAGATATGGAGTATTTCAGTAGCTGAGATACTTCTCAGGGACTTGTGACATCACTGTAATATGAAGCCTGATAACATCAGGAAACTCTAGTTGAACAGGGAATACTCACTAGTTAGTTTTGAAAATTCTGCCTTTTGCAACTCCCCTGGAATCTAAAAAGAACTGTGAGTAAAGAGCAGAACTCTTCTCTGGTATTTCCAGACCTAAAAAGACTCCAAGCCTACTCTCTAATTGTGTCTTCCCTCTGAGACTGGGAAGTCTATATTAGAAGATGATACTCTGTTTTGTCCATTTTACCAATTGGTTTTTTTATCATTTGCAAGTTGATATATTTGTGTACTTGTATAATGTCATAGAACAGTAAGTTGTATCACTTTCTCAACAGCAAACGCTGGTTACTGGAAAATGGTGCATTCTCTTCTGCCTTGCCAAACTGGGTGCTTAAATTAAACTAAAACTGTGTCTGCATATTAAATCTAATTGCAGCATAAATTACATGTGTTTGAGAATTTGATCAATATAGAAACAGAATTTTTGAGTAGTTATCCTTCCCCGTATTTTAAATATCAGAGTCAAAAATTAAATAAAGTTCTTCCTTATTTGTATAAAGTAGAAATTTTCTATTTATGACCTTGTCAGACAGGACTATCTACAGACTATGAACATTATTCTCAGAGGAAACTTGTTCTGGCAATAAAACAAAAATTGTTAAATCACAGTTTGGTTGGAAGACTATGAAATATCCTCTGATTCCCTAGAAAAGTCAGACACAAAAGCAAATGCAGAGTGGGATGTTGCTAATATTTTGAATCAAGAAACTGTTTTATGTCTTTGAATCGGAATAGTATTCACTGTCCTTAAAGATTTTGATTGACATTTACCTATACTAAAATGAAGTATATTCATCTAAAAAAAAATTTAATACAAAAATGCATACAGGGCAATATATGTCTAAATTGCTACATCCAGTAGCAATTTAGACATATATTCAAATAACCAAGATTAATCACCTGAGGTGTTACAGAAATAGGCTTTTATTGATGGCAGAATCTCAAAAGTCCAGAGATTTGGATAATTATGATTCAGCTTGTTAAAATTAGCATTGTTTGGAAGACTTTTCCCATCACTTCAGGTTATAAGAACATTCTTAAAAGTCCCTGATTTGAATCTGGAATGCTCTGAGATGTGACATTGTTTATGATAATGCCAGTAGTAAAACTAAGAAGAGTTTTACAGCATTAGACTAATGGTGCAGGGAAGCCTCAAAACCTTCAGAGAAAATTGGTTTTTATTGCAGTTATGACAGGTTAAAGATATAAGAAAATACAGTGGTATGTCAGATGGGTTGGGATTTTCCCTACAGGAGCACTATGATTTCTAGGTGAAATTTCCATACATGTCTATTACATTTGGAAATTATGAAACTGAATACTCATGGTTCTGGATTGTCCAGTTCCTGATAGGGTTCAGAAGTGTTGAAGAGCATTTCTCTTTCCCTTCTCTATTTGGGCTAAGGGAAACCAGCAAACAGGAATGGACAAACCACATAGCACTGTGACGCGTGGCTGTAGTGGGTGTAGATGGCAAGGTTTTGGGAGGGAGTGAGGATTTCAGGAGTAGCTGCTGTAGGAGGGACCATGCTGGACACAGCTGGCTCAGACAGCTCCACAACAGGCCCATTGCAAGCCAAGGTTGAGCCTGTCATCCAAGCTTTTGGCACAGATAGATCCCCAAAGGGACTGAGGCCCATGGCACAGCAGAACACAGAATTCCCTGAAGGGAATGCAGGCTGTGCAGGACCCACCCTGAAGCATGAGAAAAAAAATGGATGGAAGCAGCAGCAGAATGAAACAACTACATCCCAGTTGTAGAGAGTGCTCACTGTCTTGCTGAAGGGACTGAGTGCACCCTGTGGTGGGATCAAGGGGCAGAAGACAGGTGCCTATGACAAAAAAGTGAGGCTGAGGCAGATGGGGTGGACAGATACTTGGAGGTAAGCTAGTAGTAAAATTGAGACAGGGAAAGAGAGAGTAAAGGTGTTTTCATTAAATGTGTAAATGTTTGTTTCCCTTTGCTGTTGGTTTTGGGGGTCTTTTTTGCTCCCCAAGGCCCAGTCCAGAACTATATCTATATTAATTTGCAATAAATAAAATTCTCAAAAATCTGCTTTACTTTAAACTGTAGTTGGCAAGTTATTTTCTTGCCTTTATTTGGACCCAGAAGAAAACTCCTCTGGGTGCATTATCTTTGAAAACTAGGTACATGTGCTGGTTTGGGCTGGGATAGGGTTAAGCTTAATTAAATAGGTTAATTTACTAAGTTTTAGTAAATTATTTTCAATTTTACTTGTAATATATCATCTATTGCTGTGCTTTGGATTTGTGACCAAAACAGTGCTGATAAGATGGGGATATTTTAGCTATAGTTGAGCAGCACTTGCGCAGCACCCACGTCTTTTGTGTATCTCATACTTCACTGCCAGTGGGTAGATTCAGGGTGCACAAGAATTTGGGAGTGGACAAGCCAGGACCACTAAACCCACATGACCAAAAGCATGTTCTGTACTTTATGACATGATGCTCAATAGAATTTGGCAGAAACAAGGAAGAATGTTTGGAGTGGTGGTGTTTGTTTTTTCAAGTGGTGGTTACATTTCCTGGAGCTCTGTTTTCCTAGGAATGGTTGGACATGGAAAGCAATGAATTAATTCCTTGTTTTGCTTTGCTTGCATGCATGGCTTTTGCTGTTTCTATGAAATTGTCTTTATCTGAATCCATGAGTTTTCTCACTTTTGCCCTTCCAGGTCTCTCTCCCCACCACTCTTGGGAAGAGAGAGCAAGCAGCTGTGTGGTCCTTAGCTGCCTGCTGGGGTTGACCCATAACAGGTCATCTCTGATGTTTCTATCACCAGCACAACCCATTCCAAAATAGCCAACAGGAGGCACCACCACCTGAGGTGCTTCTTGGGCCTTGCTGATTCCTGCTGCTTGTAGAGACTGGGCTGTCTCCTGGACTATAATGGGGAAAAAAATGTTGTAAATCATTATCATTCACCTCACTATACTTGTAAAATGCTTTGATGTTATTTGCCTCTTTGGCATTCAGCCACAGCTCTGCTGGATTGAAAATACATACTGGTTCAGCTGTGCATATTCTGCCTAAATCTGCTTCTGTATCATGACTGAGGACAGCTCAGCTCATACAGTCTAAGCTGTGTCTGACATCCTATTTGAAGAAAGACCTATGCTATAAAAGGACATATAATACTTATGCATTTGCCAAGTTCCCTACATGAAATTCGTCCCATGTTTTACTGAATGAACGGTTTTAAAAGGAAACAGAGAAATGTTGACAGAGAAATGGCTTCAGGAACTTAGCATATTTGATCATGATATTTGAAAATTTATTTTTTTTACTAAATAATCCATTTACTTTTGTGTTCTAGTGGGTGTATTTTTTTGCATGAACACTATAAATTGACAGATGTTTCTGTGCTGTTCTTCTGACCTTAAAGAGAAAGGGGAACGAACACAGGACTCAAGGTGAGCAGAGCAGAGCAGGACAATCCCCTCCCTTGCCCATCTGGCAATGCTGTGCCTGATACACCCCAGGACAGGGTTGGCCCTCCTAGCTGCCAGGTCACTGCTGGCTCATGTTCAACTTGACATTGACCAGGACCCCCAGACCCCTTGCCATGGCAGTGCTTTCCGGAGTTTCATTCCCCAGTCTTTATTTACATCAGGTTGTCCCATTCTAGGAGCAGAATCTGGCACTTGATAGTTAAATTTCGTATCATTGGTGATTGCCCAGCCCTCTAATTTGTTTAGGCCTCACTGCAGGGTCTCTCTGCCATTGAGTTAGTCAACAGCTCCTCCCAATTTAGTACTTGAAAACTTAGCATCCTTTCCAGTCCTGTGTCCAAGTTGTAAATGAAGATGTTGAAGAGCACAGGGCCTAGGATAGAGCCCTGCAGAACCCCAGCAGTGACAGGTCACCAGTCTGAGGTCACCCCATTCACTACAACCCTTTATGCCGGACCCATGAACCAGCTGCTCACCCATCACATGATGTGTTTATCCAGCTGTGTGCTGGATATTTTATCCAACAGGATACTGTGAGAGACAGCATCAACATCTTTACTGAAATCCGAAAACATTACATCTACAGGCTGTCCTAGATCAGCTATATGGGTTACCTGTGTGGGTTACTGTACTGGTTTGAAAGCAAAACCAGTGAGAGACTCCAAGTCAGAAATACAATTTAATAAGAGCAAAAGAAAAGCAGTAAAATAAAGTAAAATAAAATAAATTCAATAGTATAAAATACCACTGACAAAGTCAGAATACAACCTGACACCCTGTTAGTTAGGGTGTTAGTAGCAGTCCNGTTACTGTAAAAGAAAATCAGCTTGGACAAGCAGGACTTCCCCCTCATGAAGCGTGCTGGCTGTTATTTTGTAAAGAAACTGTGTTGTCCTTCAGGTGTTTTTCAATATCTCCCATAATTTTACCAGTTGAAGTGAGACTGGCAGGCCTGTAGTTTCCAGGGTCATCCTCACCCTGCTTGAAACCTGGTAAAACACTAGCCACCTTTCAGTACACTACAGACCTACTGAGACCTGCATCAAATGAAAAGTTCCATGCCTCTTGTATCTTTGGAAAATAACTCAAATCTGAAGAGACAAGGCCAATGCTGTAAACAGTGCCAAAATACACTAAAAAATTCTCATAATGCGTAGAACTTTTCTAAAATGTTTGCTACAAGATCTCAGCCCCTCCTACTGAAGTCAATAGGAGAGCTGTTTTCCATTGACCTTTCCAGATTCATGAGTTCAGGACAGCAATTAAGAGATCTGAAAAACCAACACAGTGTTTTATGCTGAGCAAAAAAGAGTATGACATTCTCACAAGGGAGGTGGTTCTTCAGAGGTTTCCTGATCAGTGTTATTTTGAAAGTAACTCAAAATATCTCAGTTAGCTTTTGCTAACATTCAAATGCTTAAGAAACTCTTCTTAGTCTTTGAAGATTTTGCACTTCTACCACCATTAGTTACAGAGCTATTTCTGTTCCATATACACATATGAATGCTATTCTGTTAAGTATAATTTGATGTGATGCACATGAAAAATACTTAAAAGAATTAATTTTTAGCAAGGGTGCTTTATCTTTTTTTTTATTATTATTTTTTTTTTTTCTTTTTCTTCTTGTCTCTGTAAAAGTTTATTCCTTCTGGGTTTTGTGTCTGTTATTAATTTTTCTTATTTCTTTCATATTCTATTTTGTGACACAACACATATAAAGTTTTAATGTTTGCTCCAGTTCTTGAATATTACTTCATTTTTGTGCTCGTGTTAAAACAGTTATATAGTGTAATCTGAATGATTCCATACATTGAGATAACTATTAACACTATGACAATATCTGTTGAGATACCTTGGAACATTTAGGAAATTATTTTCTCTTCTTCATTGCTTTCTTCTCTTATATAGTTCCACAACTGCTTTTGCCATGTGTTTGTCAGAAATTTGTGCATACCAGATATAGCATGGTCATCTGGAAGATGTTCTATTCTTTACAGATCTCTGTTCCACAAAGATTTATTACATCTAGCATTGGCTTTTTCCAGATGATCTCCTTCATTTACTGATGTTTATTCTGTTCCCTATAGTGTGACAGTTGATAATTCAAAATCTAAAGAAGAGAACAAGGAGACAACACAGTAAAGCCATATTCCAGGATGGCTATGGAACCAAATTATTTACCTTTTATCTTGTCAACTCAAATCTCAATTTCTTCTGATGTCTGTGCAAGCATCATCATATAGGACAAAAAATTCTTTGTTCAACAATTTTTTTTAGTGGAAATTCCCAATTTCTAATTTCTCCATCATGCATTGAGTCTGTGAAGGAAGGATCAATATCCTTGGTGGAAGGTGAGAACAGAGACAGTAGCATGGTCCTCATTCAGGCTGACAGCTGAGTGCACAATAATATCATTGGTTTAGTACAAAATGGATTGCAGAAATTTGTATTTAAAGCTATGGGGAAGTAAGGAATATTCTTTTTCTAGAGCTCAGCTTTAAAAGGACTTAAATTCTGCTTCTGATGTTGCACGTTAACTATGGATCTTTCGTGGTAATTATTTTATTTCTACTTGATGTAAAAGCCATTTCCCCCCTTCATTTAGGTAATTAGATAACAAGCTTTTTCTTTCTTGGATAGTAGTTTTTCTTTTCATTGCACTGTTTTGTGTGGTCTCTTTGCTGTAGTATCCCCTTTGTCTTCCATCCTAAACCTGCTAAAATTGCCTCTGTGCATGCCACTGAAGAAGAGGCAGTAGTGCAGTGCACCTAAGAGGAGGTGCAGGGTGTCTCTGCAGACACATGCTTAGTGTAAACTGTCTACATCCTTAAACCTGTTATAATACTTCATGAATTTCGACACAGATTGTTAAGGTACGGTTGTGATAGTGCCAAAACATGCCCTGGGGGTGCAGGCTTACTGAGAGCAATTTACATTGCATGTTTCAGTCCTCAAAATGAATTTGTGCCACAAAAAACAACACAGGACTTTTCTCCACATCCTCCTCTCAACCACATAATCTGGAAGAAAGCTAGTAGAAGCACTTCCATATGGAAAAAAGATAGCTGCAGCCAAAACAAGTTGTTCAGCTTATTAGAATCAGTATGAATAAGTTCATTGAAAATTTGGCACGTCTTAATGTTATTTTCTAAAGAAATGATTAAATGCTGATCATATTTATCATTTAAATGAGATTTTGAACAAATGACAAAATATTTTGTGCCTCAGGGCATAAATATTTTTGCTATGTGAAAGTTTAGATTGTTGTGATAATTTCCAAGTTTGGTGAATGGCAGCATTTTAAAGCTAGTAAAAGCAAGAGATAATAATAAAAAAAAGCCCTAAAATGCCAAAGTCCAAATTAGAAATTTATGTTTCAGGAGAAGATGCAATAGATAATTATTTTTACTCTTACTGGTAATGTACAAAAGATTTTTTTAAGTTTTAAAATTTATAAGCAAATCAAGAAAACAAATTTTGTGTTAGGCAACATAGGTAAGCTATTTGTGGCTGTCATGAAGGCACCTGTGTAATGTCTTTGCTTCCCTGAACTGTGAAGATGCATTCTGGGGAACAGGTTCATTCAAACTACACCGAGCAGGAGTTGTCCTACATATGAAAAAGAATGTATTTTAATTACCATTCAACTAGGTCTGTTCATGGACCCTCTGACTTTGAAAAGAAAGGAAGGAAACTAGGAGCTGTGGATTTATCCACCTCTATAGTGAACTCCATGCATTTTGTGTCCCAGTTCTGTCCTCTGGAACAATAATGCACATTTCTAAAATTGCCAGCTTTATATGTTCTCACTCTACTTGTCATGCCACACTGGGAGTTCTGCATCCAGTCCTGGTCCCCACAATTCAAGACAGACATGGATAGACTGGAAAGGTTCCAAAGGAATCCACAGAGACAACCAAAGGACCAGAGAACCTGCCCTCTGAGGAAAGACTGAAGGAGCTACATACATCATGTCACCCTGGAGAGGAGAAAGTTTGGGGAAACCTCATCACAGCATCCTAGGATGCAAAGGACAGTTACAAAGAGGACAGAGGAGAAGATAAGGCACAATGGGTACAAGCTGTGTGGCGAGAGGTTTCATCTCAATATAAGAAAAAATTTTTTAGTGATAACTGTCATCTTCTGTGACATCATCCCTAGGGACATGGTAGAGTTCCCAACACAAGAGGTCTTCAAGATGATCTCATCAAGACTCTGTTTCCTGTGACAGGTTAGACCAGAAGATATGAGATCACTTCCAACCTGTGTTCTGGTAAATATCTTCCACTTGCAAAGGCCAGTGTGGTTCTTATATTCGATGTCCTGCTTCTTATTTACCCATCACTCCATAAACAGAATTTTTCCCATAGTTTTAACAATTTAGTTATTTTTTAAGTTGCTGGTTGTTAAGGTAACAGTCAATATAAGTAGATTTAAATAATACAAAGCTATTTATGTCAAAGAAGAGAACATTTGGTGTTTTCTAGCTGAATAGCTAGAGCCCAATTTGCAAAATGCTTCTGAATGAAAATTAATTTCTGATTCTTATTCAAGATATGAATTGCAGCTCTTGTATTATGTCCAAACAGGCTTTCCATTAGATGATCTTTCTGTCTGGCAGAGATTATTTTAATATTTTAGCAAATGTTACTGGCATAGGCAGTATCCACTGAGGCACTTCTCTTTGAACAACTTTTCAGCTTAAAACTATCTGGTATTTAGTCCTTACTGCCAATTACCTAAACAGCACTTCCACTGCCATAAAGGGTAATTATGGCAACATTGCACCACAAAACTAATCTTGCCTACCTACAAAATGTTTTTTATCACATACAATTTCCGTGATACTTTGGCAGACCAGACTTTTGCATGTAAAAATAATTGTGGCTGATACCACAATTTGATACCAAATCTATTTATTTTAGATCTTGAATTATGTTGTTTTGAGACAGAATAAATTGCTTTTTAGACTTCATAGTGAGAGAGGTTTGCAGATTAATGTATCCTTTTCTGTCATTTCTGATGCAAGTCTTGTAGGGAATGCACACTGCTGAGCCAGTCTGGCCTGCTTTCTGTGGTGCCTTCCCTCCCTTTCTTACTACTTTCTCTAACATATGGTTTGTTTTATGTAACAGAATCAAAGAGCCTACAATTTCTCATGCAGAGCTAAACCATGCAAACTAGCATGTCTGTGGTCTACTTTCAAAATGATATTAAGAAGAAAAGGAGAAAGCAGAGAATGCTCTTGATGAGCTATCACTGAATCTGCTCTTCACTTGCTCTATTTTGTCATCAGCATAGTGCCTGAACTCTGTGCCTTTTCTGGGAAAAGTTTTTGTTACTACCTGGAAGAATGATGCAGGGGAGGACCATGAAGTTCACCTTCAGCAGATTCGACAAGGGCTGACTAAACCTCTCTTTACTAAGCAGGCAGTAGTCATGAATGCGCTGTTACTTTCGCTTTCCTTTTCAGCCCCTTTGTGCCCCTCTAACACCTCTTACAAGAACTGCCGACTTTCCAAGAAGGCATCTCTCAGTTTGGAATGACATTATCTATCACACGATTGCTCTAGCCAATTTCTCCCTCCTCTGACAAAAGCCTCAGAAGGATAACACCTAGTCACAGAACCTCTGCCTTCTGGCTCCCAGTATAACATTATCTTTGGGCTATAAACTCATGACATGCATGAAAACATTTTAATGCTGCTGCAATAGGTTTGACTCTAGAAAGAATGCTAATAGTAACGTGTTCAAACTGGTATGAATGGTTTGGGTCTTTTTAAAATGCATGTAGGACTTCTGTGGATATAAAGGATTCATTTACCCATGTATTCTGTTTCTATTTATTCCATTTTAGGGCTGTGGATCATGCTGAAAATGAAATTTTATATGCTAAGGAAGGCTGTGGTATGTTTGTGTTGATTTGTTATCACCTGCTGCTGTATCACAATTTGGAACAACAGGAATCACAGTCTGGAAAATAACGTTTTGCACATTGGTTCTGTGCTAGAATGATGGCTAGCACAACAAAATCCTTTTCATTGATTACTGTCCTTAGATGTTATGGTACACAAATAAAATATAAATGTTTCAGGCCAGCTTTTACCATGACCAATAAGACTATCAGAAAAGTTTTGAACAACTCCGGTATCGGGCCAGTAGCTTTACCACATACAATGTTTTAAAAGGAGACAAAACATTTTTTCTTCCTCAGGCTGTGACACACAGTTCCTTCATGTCCTTAAGCCCTCAGAAAGCACTGAGTGTTTTGGTTTGTCTGTCGGTCAGCACTGCGAGGTACTTTTAAGTAGAAAGGCTGAGGTGTTTTGCTGTTGAAATACGACACAATAATAAACTGCTTGAGAATGTTTTAGCCATGAATGAGATAGTGTACCAAGTGTATTATGACCTAACCTACTCCCACTTTTTCACCTTCATTTTTTACCTTAAGTAAGGAGAGATGGCATTCTTCTTGTCCCAGTCATTCTTCTTTCTGAGTGAGGAGAAGGATAAAGATATCGCAAGCAATAAATTGTTCAGTACATCTGAAATTCTGGATTGGAACATGTTGGATTCCCCAAACACATAACAGAAATAGGTTCTTGGTTGTATTAAACCAGCCAGTGGGAAATCCATCAGATCCTGGGGGCAAGCCACATATCACATCTGGCTAAAATTCAGAAACTGGCAGAGTTTCACTGCTTCGGGAAATTTAAAGTGAATGTGAAGTTCAACTTTATCAACAATTTTAGTTACTTCTTGGGAAAATAATATAGTACAGATGTCTAGTGTTTGCAGGCCTGTACCAAAACCTGTAAATCAAGAAGTAAAACATTCCTAGTTTTCACTGAGCATTTTGTTTCATTGTAGTCTACTCCTGGCTCCCTTAGTTTTTGTCCTAAAAATGCTGATTGCAAATATGGAGCAGGTTGTGTAATGTTAAATAGTGTCTGTTCATACATCTGATTGATCACAATAGTGTTTTAAAAACACATTGTGAGATAGGCAATTTAAATGTTAAAAAAAAAAAAAAAGGGTGGATTTGCACTTGGACTGTGCTTTTTATGATTAAACATCCAGGAAGACAATTAAGAAACCACTCCCATAATAAAATTGCTTTCTCTTTTTCATATATGGTAGCTTGCTTTGAATAGCAGTTTTTTGGAACATAAATCTGTTGTTCTACTGAAAATAGAGTTTGACTGGATTTTATCTTTACTAGTACAACTCCCATTGAGCTTTCTCTGATTCACATGACTGTGTGAGACTTTTTAACCACCCTAATGTTTTCCAATTGTTTTTCATGCTCTTAGTCACTTTTTTATTGCTGTGGAAGAGATATACTGCAGGTTTCTGAATTCTTATTAGTCAGGAAAGCTGTGGGTCAGATTTTCATCTGTGTTTTTCAGTATATTTTGACTGAAAAATTCATTAGTACGTAATTTGGAAGCATTTTTCTTAGCTAGGAATTTGACTCCATTTCAGTCACACAAATAGAAAACTGAGGCAGAGATTCACGACCTAAGTCTGTGGGGTGTTTTCTGCTACTACTTTTGAAATTGTAGTCAGATGGATGTCTTCCAAGTAGCAAGTGAATGAAAAGAATTATCCTCAAGTTGCACCAGGGTAGGTAAAGATTGGATCTTAGGAAAAATTTCTCCACTGAAAGCGGGTATCAAGCACTGGAAAAGGCTGCCAGGGAGATGGTTGAGTCACCATCCCTGGAGGTATTTAAGGGACTTGTAGATGTGATGGTTAGGGGCGTAGCTTAGAGATAAATTTGCAGTATAGGATTTATGGTTGTACTTGATTATTCAAAGGGTTGTCTTAGGTTAAAAATGTAAGATGTGCCCAAAGTATGTATTCTATCACCATCTTCATGAGGTGTTGGAACCAGGTGGGGCAGTGTTTCCCTTATCTTCTGCTAATGGCCCATCAATGCCTTGCCCTATGACTCATAGATAACTCCCTGCAGGAGCTGACTCNCTTTTTTAACCTAAATGATCCTGTGATTGTACTAATGTTGCAATTAAATGAGGAGCAGAAACTGTTAAAGTGTTTGGTTTGGGAGGCTTTTTTAAGAATAAGGTTGTGACCATACCTTTTCAAAACTATTTCTTTTCTATGTCTTCTCTTACCATTCTTCAGGTGATCCATTACAGAAGCCACTACTGTAGTTCCCCTTATTGTGCATAGTCCTCACTGTGCTGGTGTTCTTAAAATCTTAGATTGTTTCCAATACTGAAAAAAATACCAATGTGTTTGCAAGACGCAGAATTATATACATACATTATTCATATGTGAGACTCTAAAACGAATTCTTGTAAATTGTTGTCTGAGTTTGCTCTCTGCATGTTTTGGTATTGATATCATGATTTTGTAGTTGGCTCTCTGCCAAATGATGCCACCTATTTCACAGAAAACCTTGTGTTCTGAATGACATTTTGATGATGATTTTAGTTCAGTAGTTTGCCAAAATCCATTAATTTTTGTGCTAGAAATGAGGTGGTCCTAAGGGGTGTATATCATTAATCTGCTGTTTTCAAATAACCACAGTAATTTTTTTCTCTCATAGATATTTCCTTTCTTTAAATAAAGTACAGCTACAATTTTTAAATATGAATTGTGTTTAATACCAAGATAATGCCAAATTTGAATTTTGTCCAGTATTTCAATTTAACGGACCACAATGAAAATCATAATTTAAAAAATGTTGATGGCTCAGTTTTGCTGGTGAAAAAGTAGTAGTGAAAAATAAATTTATTCGATAAATAAATGTACATCATCTAATACTTACATCCTGAGAGAAGCACAATTCCTAGGGAGCAGATATCTTTGTCCCTGATTGTTGACAAAGCCTAAGAGGTGTGTGCAATTCAGGGTTCAGGCTTTATACTTCAGCATATCCTCTTAGAGGTTGTGCAGTTTTGTTTTCTCTGGGGTTGTCTTTGGGACATTAGATGGAATCCATTAATCTCAATAAGATTTATGGAATCAGAGGGAAATCAGAGTACTTGAATAAAAAGAACTAGCTTGCTTACAATATGTAATTTACACACAGGAAATTTGGTAAGGTATTTCACATCTAAAGTCTGATACAATTCATGACCATGCTAGGTGAAATTTCAAAACAATTTTGGAACATTTTTTGAGAGGTTTTGATTTGCTAGGAATGCAACATGGATTCTGACTCTAAATTTCCATTAGTTATGTTTTCTTAGGCCATCTACAATGGCTTCAGTGATCTTCAGTGCTAAAGATACTTTATGACTGTTACGAGAACAATAATCTTATTAATGTTTCTTTCTGCAGCAAATAGCTTATCCTGTGATCTCTGTCAGCAGCAGCAGAGACTGTTTCTGAAGGATCTCTTGAACTTTCCCTGTATATTTTCACTCTGCTGTGAAGCAGAAATGATTGCCATTGAATAGTCACAAAAACTCCCACAGTGAAGGCAACAATGCTAATCATCTTTAAAAGCAAAAGAAAGGTGCATATTCACCTAAGTATCCTCTTGTGATAACAAACGAAGACATGAGTATGAATCGGTATCTGATTAAATTTTAGATCTTGAACCATGTATAATTAATAGCATGTGTTACTTCATCCTGATGACACACCCTATCTGTTTAAAAGCAATTTCTCAAAGAGTATATCTATATTTCTAAGACTTTTTTAGTCCATGTCTGTAGGATGGCGGTCCAAAACAGCAGTTTAGAATAAACTTGAAATATAAAAAAGTATTTTAAGTATTTCTACTAAAATGCAAATGAGGTCTTTCTAATATTAGGAATCTAGCAACAAACACAGTTTCACTATATGAAATAAGCATAGCACAGTTTACAAATATTTTAGTCTTTAAAACCATTCCTTAAATTTATGCCTAGAACTAGTAATGAATTTCCTCTTTAACAAATGTATTCTGATGTGTTCACTTTTAAACTACATCTTAAGAAAGCTATATAAATGAACAGAGATGATCAAATATGTATTCCATTAAAAAATACCATATGGCTCAGCATTTACTGTATTACAAAATGAGGGACTGAAGGAGATGGAGTCTATATTTCTCTTAATGTGTATGTGCAATTTCCATTAAAATTAATGATAAGCATACCAAACCACAGATAACATCTCAAGTTTAAGATTGCATTCTTGTTTTGTACTCTTTAGAGGTGGATCATTTAAAGAGTAACACATAATGCCCCAATACTTTATTATCCCTCAGACACTATTAGGAAAGTTTGAAAACTTGTTTCCTTGTAGAATTAGTTTAGATCAGAATATAAAATTCAAATTAAATATGAATGCTTATTTGCTTAATTTGTTTTCATTTGTCAAACCCTGACCACAGCATGCTTTGTTTCATTATACAGGTTGGCAATAGTAAATTCCTCATGTAAATTGTTAAATCAAGGGGTTTATAAGAGACTTTGCTTTTATTAAACTACTGAAATCTTCCTTAGATGCTGAGTACAATGACAAGTTCCATCACCGTGCTGTCTCTAAAAACCAAGGCACTATAAGGCATCCCCACTTAACACATTGTATATCTTAAAATAAATATTTATTTAATTATATGTGGCAGTTCTACCTCATGGAGACCCCTGGAAAGTGGCTCCTTGTCTTGTCATGGAAATCCTTGTAATGCAGAGGAGACAGATTGTAATGGCAACGAATTAGAATTTTCATCTAAAAATCCAGAGTTCATATTTTTTTGAAAAGCTGCTGACAAATAATGGTACAATGTATGCTATGCAGTGGATTGCAATCCTTTAATGACAGAAGACTCTAAGATAAGGAAGCAAACTCCTGCATAGTGTGCACGTCTTTTCATCAGCATGCAGTGAAAAAATGTCAGATAAGATGCAGCCATGAGAGAACTGATTAAGGAAAGAAAAATGTGTCCTTTATTAATTTTAATGCACAAATTACTTTCTGTTCCTTCTATGCTTCTAGAAGCCCTTGTCTTGCAAGCAGGTTTGTGAAAAACTTTTCTCCTTCTCCAGCAAATGGGATTATTCGTCTGAATGCATTTTTGTCAACTGACCCTATCTTAATGATTTATTTTTTTCATATTTGTAACCTCAACCCAAGTACCATTGACTCCCAGCTGTTGGAGAAGGGAATATTTTATGACCAATCCCCTTCATAGAGTTGTTTTATACATACTTTCATCAATACAACCAAACTTCCATGAAAAAAATCCAATCAAAAAAACCCACCAACCTACCAAACTCTAACAAACAACTTGGCTTTGCTGTGGAGGTAAATGAAAAAGAAAGTAGCAATAAAAATTCAAGTTTTAGAAACCTGTGACCCAGGATGAACCTGCTGGGGGAAGGAACAGATTTAATACACATGGTAAAGACACCAATAGATGTGATTTTGCACTCTAATTTATTTTTAAAATCTGTTTCAGATGTGGTGTTTCTATTGGTATGTTTTCAACCATAAAATGTTTGTGCAGTGAATGTAATTCTATTAATCACTTAATATGTCATAGAAAACAATTGAAAATCAAACACTAGAGAATTTCAAAGTATTTCATCCTCTCTGTATCAATAAGCATGGAGTGCTATATCACCTTTCCTCATTGGGATAGCAATGGAAATGCTTACAGTATTCTGTAAAAATAGGAGTAGTTTAAAAAGATATGTTCAATGATGAATTAAAACAAGATCAAAGAAGAATAATTTTTAAATGCTCTGAAATCCAAAGGCTTTCCCACTCATCTACTTGGTAATTATACCACCTATTCTGGAAATACATAATGTTTCATTACAGCATTGTTTGAGGGAGGAAAGAGGCTTCTCTTTTGTCATTTTGCTAGTTCAAACTCATCTCTTCAAGCTCTGATTCTTCTTTCAATAAAAATCAATAATAATATTTGTCTTTACTTTTCTGGACTCCAACACATACTTCAAATATCTAATTTGTTCCCGTAAATATTTGTATATAGCTGAATAACATCTTTCAAATTTGGCCACTGATGTCAGAGAGGGTTGTTTTATGTATATATCTATCTATATCTATCTATCTGTCTATCTATCTATGTATCTACACATATAGACAACTCCAATGCAGAGGTAATTTTCTACTTAAAACTACAGGAAAGTATTAGTAAATCCTTCAAACAGAGAAGGATTATCTATTCTGGATAGAAACTGGCACAGCCGAAAGGACTGCTGCTTTAGGTGATTATGATGTTAAGATAACAGAAAGTGTTCTTTATGACATCTGGATAAACACATTCAAAGATGAAATCACAAGCTGGGGACCAAGTCTTCAGAAGCAGAATGGCTGTGGGAAGAATATTCACATTCAGGCTAAATTGTTCGCTGACGGCCGTAAATGGGCATTTTTATGTCAATGTTGTTTAATGATACAATTGTAATTATTCATGCCATTAAATCCAAATAATCCAAAACCAAACCAAACAAACCAAACTGAAACAAAAAAACCCTAAGAGGCCATGCTGAGCTACCTCTCCCCTACTTTAATTACTATCATTGCAAATTTTTTCACTAGTATTTATTCAGAGCTTCCTGCATCTGTCACTTTACTGCGTACTTTGCACTTCTAAGAGGAGTCTGGTCTTTTCTATAACCTCCCATTACGAAACTGAAGGCAGTAATAAAATTCCTTCTCAAGACTAAGAGAGAAAAAACATCTTTAATCAGTACTGTGGCACAGATATGGAGCATTTGAATTTGTTTAACTAAAGATCCAAACTACATGCATTGATGTTCCGGTTCCATCCTTAGTAGTTTGGACTGAATACCATGATGATCTAAATAGAAAACACAGCAGTTTGAATTGCAGTACAACCACACACTTTGTTGAGTGGGTTGAATACTAGTCAAACTGTGAACCTTGAAGACTCAAATTTCATATCCTTCTTTAATCATCATGCATTCTTTGTTGTAGCAATAAAATTTAACTGTAGAGGATATTTGCTGATCTGTAGAAGAGTATGGTGTTGTTAGCAAATATGTTTTAGGAATCAAACCAGTAAGATAATAGTGCTTACAACCTATGACTTAGTGAGCATATCAACAGACAATATATATCTTAGGCTAATAAACAGTCTTACTCTGCTTTCAGCTACTCTAGAGAAAATTAAAAAAAACCCCAGCTTCTGGGATTCAGAAATTTAACTGAATGTATAACACTCTACATGAGGATCACAGTATAGCCCAGATCTGTAACTGCATCTTCACTCATCATTTCAGTTGTTGTGAGCCAATATTAATTTTGGTGAAATAGTTAAGATTTAGAAAAGACAAGTACCAACAAATTCTTCATGTGCAACACACTGAAAACAAATTAATTTAAGAATTACCACAGCATCATTAGAGTAAGTAAGCCTAGGAAATGCGCAATCATAATTATTCAAAATTCTGCATAGAAGTAGTACAAATAAAGGGTTTGCATGAAAATGCCTATGATATATGTACCCCCCCAAAAATTTCAAATTAATAAATGATGTAGCATACAAAATAATTTAAAAATTATTGAATGAAGCAGTAAAATACTTTGCAAAAAATCTTGCCAAACTAAAAAATTTCTTTGGCTAAATATGGACTCGATAAATATGCCTATTTCTCTCTTAAATTAAAAAAAAAAAGAGGGCAAAAAAAAGGCACACAGTCATGTAAGTCTTTACAAAGGCAGTAAAACCAGCGGGATAAAAGTTATAAAATGCTTATAAATATGACTGAACTCTCATAACAGTATTACCACCAAATCAGTGAGATAAATTTATGTGGCCATCATGGGTCTGACTTAAAGTCCAATTCTGCCTTATGTCACTGATTTGCTGGGTCACTAGAGCAAATCGGTTATCTTCTTCCTCCAAATTAATTACTCTCGTCTAAAAAGACAAGAAACAAAAACACCTCAACCATATTTTGTGAAGTAGGTCTTTGGGCTCTGTGGATGAAAAGTGCTACATAAGAGATGAGTTTAGAATTTACTTAGTGGTACATGCACATGTATCTGGACAGGTGAAGCAACATCAGACCTTGTCAGTTTTAGTAATGATTTAAGTGAAAAGATGTATATGATGTTGGTTCATGCCTATCAGTGTAACGTGCTGAAGTATCAAGTGTTCCAGCAACTTCAGCAATCTTGGCTAAGCCTGTATGTGCTATTTAATTTACTTTCTCCTTTTCTGTCCTCTGATGTTAACTCAAAAATCTGATTTTTTGAGTTTAACAAATGACTAGAATGATGAGACTCAGAGGTAGTAGAGAGGTATTTTATAATTTATACTAAAGGGCCTGAAAAGGTTGTACTTTGACATGGCCCTGCTGCTGAGAAAAAAATTACATTTAAACATTGCGAACCTATTGAATAATCCAGAAAACAAATAATTTTAAAATCAAACTAACTTGTTACCTGCAAATCTTTGCTGTCTTAAAATAAAGATCTCCAAACTTCTACAATAGGACTACAGTAGAAATAGATTCTATTTTCTTGAAAATAATGGATGCAATATGTTTTCCCCTGTATCTGTGAGGTGTGTAAAAGAAATATGGTTTTAACAAAATTATTTCTAACTCTATATGCAAAGATTAGCTTTAAGTCACCAAAACTGAGAGAGAAGAATTTTTTAAAGGAAATAAGGAAGCAAAAAAACTCATCATAAAATCTATTGTGCTACCAGATATGCCTGTCAATAGCACTGTACTCTTCCAGTAACAGCTGCAGTGTAAGCATACTACTGACACAGATCACATTTGAAATAGGTTAAAATGAATGCAAGTAATAAAGTATCAAAAACTATGGCAATGCTGTCTCGTAAACTCACACCCTGCAGCAAGAGATAATATAGGATGATATACCAGCTTCTTTGTAATCCAGGTATTTCTTTGGAATACCTTGTAATTATTAGACTGGACAGGGAGATTGTGGGATTGGCAGGGAGTATGTATGTCTGTAGTTTTTGTTGGAGTGCTGATATGTGTACATTCGTACTGATAAGAGTGGTGACAGAAATAGAAAATCCCAAATTGCTTTGGGGAATGAAAAAGAGGGCTGGATAGCAAAGCTTCCCCCTACCCTCTGCCTGCCCCGCTTCTAGACACTATATACACCACATCAAAAGGCAGAAAGGACTCCTCTGTTCTCTTCACAGTTAGCCAAAATTCCTCTTCACTCATCTCAGATAAATAACCATCAAACAGGCATGCAGCTTTACTCTCTGTAAAGCAGGAATGAGATCTTCATAGCATCATGAATGTTTTTGAAAACTTTTTTAAATATCAAACAGAAATACTCAATGTTGGACCTGTGAAATACATTTTCCCTGTAACAGCTGTGTTTATGGTATGTATGTCACTATGTGCTTTTAAGCTAACACTTATGAACATTTGGAGGGGATTTACTGAGTAAAAGAAAAATGCTGTCAAACATCACATAACTGCTCTGAAAATGTTCATTAGCAGACGTAATATTTGCTTTGATATTTATTTGCAGTGCATTCAAACATTCTGGAATGGACACTCAGGCTTCTTGGTATGAAGACAAATATACAATCCAGATAGTAAACATATTTCTCCCAAACGCCTGGATTTAGATGTATCAGAGCTTTATAAATTTACACTTGACCTTTTATGAACTGAAAACCTTCCAGTGCAAATGTAAGTTTTTAAATTTGCTTGCACACTTACAAGCAGTGCAATTTTGCACTTTGCTTCATAAGATAGGTGTATTGCAGCTGGAACAAGCAGTGGAATCACTGCAAAGAAGCAGAGATCAAAGATCCATAGCTGTAAAGAAAAATCTGGATACCTTCCTCACCCACTAAGAATAAAAATATCCCCAAATAAACAAAAAACACCCCATTAAGCTACAATGAGATTCAAGGTTAAAAGCTTTAAGCTGTTCAAACATTCCCAAGTTTGGTCTGAAATGGATTTAAAAGGGCTCCTTTCCATAGTGCAATACATTTATATTGGCTCAGACAATCTGAAGTTAAAAAAAGATTTGAGTTCAGACTTCCTCTTTAACCTGGGTTCAGATTTCACAGGCAAAATTCAAATGGCCCTGCCTGTGGACTAACAGATGGAGTTAATCTACTACTGTAGGCAACTACTTGCAAAACATGCACACAGGCCACCATCCGTGCCCATTTTTGTAGGAAACTACTGCACACAGAGGCAGAAGGGAAACTTTTACCTTTATAAATCAGCAGTAGTATCCATGAAACTACAAAGCTTCTATCAACAGACAAAAATAAAATCTTAATATTATTTCATTAAAAGAAAACCATGTCTGCTTTCATTTGGATAAATGTTTATGACAGTCACTCAAAAGTGGTTTTGAAGGGATTCCCAAATGACAAAATAGCTACCTGCTGTAAAATATGGGAGCATATTTTATTTAAAAGGAATTTGAACTAAGATGATATGTAGAAAAAGGAAAAGAATGAATGAAATATATGTTTGGTCTGCAGTGTTCATGTCATCACACGTTCATACATTGTAAGGAAAAAAGAAAAAGAAAAAGAAAAAGAAAAAGAAAAAGAAAAAGAAAAAGAAAAAGAAAAAGAAAAAGAAAAAGAAAAAAAAAAAAAAAAGCAACCCTCAAAAATATCAGCTCATTGATTAGGAATGAGAGAAAAGCTTTTCTTGACATTTCCAATTTAAAGCTCAGACTCAAGATAACAAATAACAAATAATAATTCTTAGTATTTTGCTTCCAAGATAATAAGCATTTTGAGAGATTATTTGCGCTTTGAATAACTTACTTGCAAGTTTATGATATAATGTAACATGAAGAGTTACACATATCATGTACCAGATGGTAACAGAGAGGACTCCAAATTAGCTCTAACTGGTTATTTGCAAAAGGTATGATTGCAGATGACACAGATACATTAAAGTTCAACCCAAGTGGAAGCAGACAAGTATCTCTTTCAAAGCCTCCATACTAGCGACATTCTTGCTTCCTCCAACTTCACAGATTCACAATTACATACCTCAATTTTCAGGCAGGGCGGAGCAGGTGGGAAAAAAATCCCCTGTTTTTTCTTCCTGAATCCCACTTTGGGATTAT
This sequence comes from Hylia prasina, assembly GCA_013397195.1. Lineage (NCBI taxonomy): Eukaryota > Metazoa > Chordata > Aves > Passeriformes > Sylviidae > Hylia > Hylia prasina. The sequence continues at coordinate 72,789 of VYXD01010644.1, forward strand.
ATGTAAAGGTGTACTGAGGCTTGGAGAATTTACTATGTATTGTTTTCAGGTCTAATTAATACCTTATTTCTATTTAATTTTCTTATGATTGCTCTCTTACAACTCTTTCTATAGAAAGAATCTCAATAATACGTGAAGACGGAAAAAAAAATAAGAAGAAGGAATATACATTTAAAAGCACTACATCAGATAAAAAAAAAACCACCCAAAAAAACATGTCAGGAGCTGCTAAACTGGTGGCTGCCTTTGCACTCTGAAATCTCTCACATGTGTCTGTCCTGTGCACTGAATGAGGCAGGGGTCCTGTGGGAAAACAAGATGAGAGCATGTAATTAAAGACTCTATCATAATGCATATGCATATAACACTACATTGCACACACAATGTGTGGTTCATTTTCTTTCTCATCCTGTCCCTGCAGAGAAGATGAGAGGGAAAATGAACTACACATGACAGATGTTAGTAACATCAGTTAGTGCATTTTTGGAAGGTAGTCAGATACTAAAGTCTTTTAAAGGATGTTGTGCAAATAGAATAGAATAGCAGAGAATAGAACAGAACAGAATAGAAAATGAGGTAAGAGGAAAGAGGTCAGCTGACCAAAATTAACTTCAAACATTTTTAACAAGTGTTCTAAAATAAAGACAAGAACAATAACTTCCTGATAACAAGGGGGTGATAGGTGGTGATTGTTTTCTAGAGTTCTAAAAAAGAAAGTGAAATCCTATGGGTAGTATTATTCTGATAATTTATAATAGTAATTTTTAATAGTTCTTTCAGTGCCATCCATTACTTCCATTGTGAGTCACCACTGAGTGAAATGGAGTGGTTTTTTTATGATACTTGGGTAGGAGCCCTAGCAGTAGGTACTGTGCTTCTCCAGGTATTGTACATATTCCTCATGCTTACATAAACTGATCTCCCATACAGAAATAGATGTTCAAATGACCAATGACTTAATTTGCTTCAGTTTTCTTCTAGCAGTTTAATAGTCATAAACGTGTTCATCCTTTATTTTGGAATGCAGATTTGATATAACTAAAGATCAATATTTTAAAAATAATTTTGCTTGCATTTTACATCTAGTTCATTCTTTCTGAATAAAATAACGTTTTCTGAGAGCATCTAAAGAATGTCCCACTTCATTTAGAGAAGATACCAACCCCACCTGGCTACGATCTTCTTACAGGTAGCTGTAGAGAGTGATAAGATCTCCCCTGAGCCTCCTCTTCCCCAGCTCTTTCAGCCAGCCCTCATAAGACAATTCACTAGCTTTTTTGCCTTTCTCTGGACACTCTAATTCCTTGAATTATGGGGGGTTTGTTGTGCTCCCCACCCCTTCTTCCATCTTAGGGGATTTAGTACCAAAAGAATGACTGGTATTACTTACAAAGTCTGAGGCAAAGAAGGCATTAAGTTCTTCAGCATTCTGCTAATCCTTTATCACTATGCAGGCAACTAGAGACAGGAAAAGGGGAAATGGCCTCAATTGCACTAAGGGAGGTTCAGATTGAATATTGGGAAAATTCATTCACTGAAAGAGTAGTTAAATATTGGAAGAGGCTTCCCAGGAAGTGGTGGAGTCATCATTCCTGGAAGCATTCAAAAAAAGAGTAGATGTGGCACTTAGTGATATAGTTTATTTGGTATGATGGTATTTGTTTGAATTTGTTTGAATTGTTCTTTTCCAGCCTTAATGATTCTATGATTCTAAGGATAGAAGTTCTCCTTAGACCTCCTTTTGATAATAATGTATACTAGTGTACACACACACACATATCTATTTATATATACATATATTTATATATATATATACATACATAATGTATAAATCCAAGTTTAACAGAGAGAATAGTCTTGACTTTTATATCCAAGAGGTGAAATAGTTGCAATATTAGCCAAGTTCAATAAAAAGTATTTAGCTGTCATTTTGTATTTTACATTGATAAAGAAATCTAGTGAAGTCTGTGATTCATCAAGTATTTCAGTGTAAATGCTATTTTATATGGCACCAATGGCTTAAATATGATCAGGATAAAGGAGCTAGAAGTTAGCCACACATTTCCAACACATGCTGCAACATCCACTGAAATTTGTTAAAATTTGTCCTGGTGATTTTGATGGATTGTGCATGAAGGTTAGTCTAACTGAAGGACACCTTGCAATGGAAAGACCCCTTGAGGAAGAGAATTGCTGTCATTATGGAACCACAAAATTTTTCAGAATTTTAAAGAGCAAGTACTACAATAAATAATACATAAGTAAGGGTGGGGGAGACCAGATATTAAAAAAATAATTCAAAGAAACTTGTTAGATTTTATATAGTCATTGTGTGACAGGGCTGAGAATTAATTTAGCTTGCAGTGTTAACTATCATATAGACTTATAGGATAATTATTTAAAGTCTAAAGTTGCACTGGATCTTTAAATATTTGATTTTTTTCACAATTATAATGCTTCTTTAAATACAGACTTACTTGGCATACTAGTTGTGTATTTATATAGTGTTCAAATGAATTTTAAAAGCTTGCCTTTTCAGAGCAAAGACTCTAACCACTACACCAGGGAATCCATGCCTGCCAGCCTCTCCATATGTTCCCTACACTCATAAGCCCTCTTGCAGTAATACTTACAGAACAAATGTAAATACAGTTCTGGACCAAGTTTTCTCTCAGATGAGCAAACATCAAAGACTAGTGTCAGCTAAGAGACTTTTCCTTCATCTATTGCTATCCAGCTTTGAACACTGGCTTCTATTTCTTCATTTAAATTTTACAATAGTGACTGCATAAGATTAAAAAGCAGCTGATACCTAAGGGCAAAAATTTGCCCCTTACACATCTTGATTGGTACCTTACCAGACAAGCACTAGTTTTTTTACTTCTTTTTGTCAAATAATACTTTGATACCAATGGAAATGGTACAGAATGATAAGTGGGCATGTAGTGCAAAGCATTAGTCAGTGTAGTTCAGTCATGGGAATATCCACATAGAGGAACTGTGAAAGTCTTGCCATTGACTCACATGAAACTTCCACTGAAATCAGAGGCTGTTCATGTAAGCATCTCCTCCTCAGTTGTACTCAGGTAATTGTTAAGTGATTCTAAATAATAAATTAGCTCCTATAATGAAGGATTACAATATAGCATAAAACATATTCATGCCTTTTTTTAATACTGCATGGGTGATCCAGGGAATTTCGTAGGAATAATAACAACCTGGTAAAAATATTGAAATGAAATTTTAAAACAAAATAATCAAACACACTAACAGTGGTTAAATCAGTATGATTTGTGACAATGGAGAATCAATCTGTTCTATTTCTTTGAATGTACTAATAAAGGAGAGGGAAAGAGAAAATCAGTACATACAACATGTCTAGTGTTTTAAGATGTATGTGACAACATATGTTACTATAAGCTTCTAAAAAAAAAAACATCATAGGAAGATACACATATGTTATGCTAACGGGGGTGAGACCAGAGAAAAGAGAAGCAAATGAGAATTTTAATCAGAAAAAAAGATTTTTTGAATGTATATATAACAACAGGGTGAGAGATGAAAATCAGCAATGATACCACAGAGAAAGAAGAGCTGACACAGGAAGGGATACACCTTAAGTGCTCATACCACTCACATGCTTCTAAATTAATTATATCAGCTCAGGAAATGAACCTCAGAATTATTGAAAACTGTTCAATGAAGGCATAAGTTCAATATCTATTTGCATTTGAAGAGCAAATGAAATGTTGGATGAAAGGATGGGTAGAGAATAATGTGAAACTATGTAACATTTATACACATCAGTTTTTTTCTCATATCTAGTATATCATCCAAGCATAGGCCTAATGATTTCTATAAATCATCATAAATCTATAAATTGAAATCATCTATAAATAGATATTTTGATCAATAAATATAGTTTTAAATTTGCAAAAAACTTGTATAAAAGAGAATAAAATAATTTGGTGGGATTAATTTTTGAAAGAAAAAACTTTTCTGTAATCAAGTTGCATATTTTATTAAAGCACATGGAGGATACAGATTGACAGTCTCACTTTAATGAAAAAAACAAAAGCAGGGTTCCTCAGAAGTGGGAAGAAGCAGTTAAAAAGTTTTGCTCCAAAACATCTTTCTTCTTAACACAAAATTACACTTCAGAATTTATGCAAAAGACATCATTGAGGCCAAGAAACATTGAGACTGAAATTGTCTGAAATTAAAACAAACAACAGGTATAAAACCCAAACAGATTACTCTGAAGTAAAATCTCTACTCTTCAGCACTTGATATCCATTCTATACACTAGCTATTAAGATGCAGGAAATTTACTTGTATCTGATTAATGCTATTATACTTACCAGATGTCATTCAGACTGGTCATGCAGAAAGTTCAAAAAGGTAAGGAGACCCAGGGGCTTGGAACCCAGTTGAGAGCTTCAAAAGCCCACTAGTTAGAGATGGTAGGAATAATCAGCAAATGATGGGACACATCTTCAGAAGGTCTGGGATGGGTGTGCATCACTTTCCCAAGATTCCCATTCCTGACCTCGGAAACACTCACTGCATGCATCTCTGCCACTGCAGAAGAAAGGCAGGAAGAGTTTTTAGTACCATTTAATTCCCAGTTTTCTGCATGAAAATGCAGTTTTTGAAATCTGAATATGTAGAGGTGGATGGACAAATTTTGTCCTCTTTCAACTAGCAGAAATTCTCTTTAAGTGAAGTGTTTTGACTTCTGAATTTTCCTTTGAAAGTATGTCAGTGTCATAGGAAGGTATCCAGAACAGAAGCAATGCAACTGGTGTGGGCTGGCTGGCCCTCAGAAGGAACCTGTGATGGGAGCCATGCTGCCCAAATCACAAGAACAGAACAAGTGACTTGACTATTAAAAACTGGCATTGTCCTCTGCAGGGAAGCAATTCATACTAAGAGACACCTGTACAAAACACAGGAGAAGCATGAGCTGTGGTCAGTCTTCTAAAAGATCGTAAAGAGGGAGATACGCAGATCTCTTCCTTTGACATCTCATGTTGGCTGCTCTTAGAATTTAATAGAGAGGAAGCAGAAATGTAAAGTAACTACTAGTCTCTCTATGCAACTCATATGAATAAGGGTGACTGTACAAATTTCTTCTTTCTATTCTTTGTCCTCAACCACAAATAAAGTGAAAAACATCTTTTCATATGACCATTTGGATCAACAGCTTAAGGTGTTAGCATAGCAATCTGTGTAATGCCGTTGATAATGTAGGTTCCAGAGGAGGTACTTGGAACTAACTACTGGTGCTCATTCAGTGTTGTGGCTTTATCTATGTTTTAAGTCTGAGCTTTAAGCTGGAAATGTCAAACACAGCAAAAGATAAAAGTTAGTCCTGCCATGAAATAATGAAATATTCCATAATTGCTGAACAGAGTAAACAGAAAACTATTTATTGAAAACCAATACAAAAGTAACCTTTAAGAAAGACAGCATTTATGCAATGAAACTTAAGTCCTATGAAATAAGCTGGCTTTTTTTTCCCCAGAGTAATTGAAGTGACATAAACTATAGCCAGAGCTCACTAAGCCATGTTAGTATGGGTCCTCAGAAGGACTCATTCGTTGTAGAAGCCAATCTCTTTTGATGCTATGTTCCTCTAAATTTTTGAGAAAATTTGGAATTATCTAAAAGACTCAGGATGAAGAAAGACAAAAGACCTGTTAAAAATGCCATTAAAGAACATGCTAGGAAAGGAAGTTTGCAAGTATAGTGAACTGGGTGGCATTTCAGGCATTACAAGTCAGAACACTGGGGCGCTGGGTCCTCTGGTGGGGAATTGCCTTCAGTTCCCTCTGTTGAAGGCTTAAGTTGGCTTTCAATGCTTGATTTTATTTATGGAAGATTGCATGTTAAAATTAGTTTTTGGGCTGCTGCTTTGTCTGGCCTGTCTGTGGTGTAAATTAAAACAAAAATAAAAGGGAAAAGTTTGGTGGGTTTTTTTTGGTGTTTTTTTTTTTGGTTTTTTTTTTTTTTTTTTTTTTTGGTGGTGGTTGTTGTTTTGTTTGGGCTTTTTTTTTGGTGGGTTTTTTTTTTGGGGGGGTTTTTTTTGTGTATGAGTGATTTTAAATCCACCTATTTCATAGCAAATCTGAAGGTTTTTGTGTTGTTTTATTTTTTTTGCCTTGTTTTATTTTTTTGCCTTCTACTCTGAAGAGCTATTTTCCCCTGTAGGACTGCTGAAGCAAGAAAAGAGGGCTTGGGTCGATTGTCATTTTCATTAATGTGGGCTACAAAGTAGATGTCAGAGCTGAAGGAGAGTATAATAACGTATGACAGGCAGTATGGGGTAATAAGAAAAAACAACTAGGAATTCTACTATTTTGCTACATCCAGGTAGTTTAAAAAATGGAAGAACTGAAAAAAAATCTATACTTTAAAGCAGCTGAGCAGTAAAGGAGAAAGGTGATAGAAATAGCAGATTAAAAATTACTTGAAGTCTACCAGTCACAACTTCATAGATATCTTAAACACTGTAGCTGCTAGATTTACAGACTGAAAATCTATAAATGGATATATCAAATACTAAGACAGTTGTTTGTCTGTGTGACTATAGCTGTTACTCTTGTGAACATTGCAACTGAAAACTTAGAAGCTGGTTCAAATCATGCAAGGTCTTTATATTCTCCAGAGAGAATTTACATTCTCATTCTTATTTATTTAAAAAATAATTTAAAAATCCTTAAGGAACAAATTGTTAGTAGACGTGTTTTATTTCTGTTATGTAGCTTCTTGAGAGCTTATTAGAAATAACCTAAGTCACAGAAGTCTAGAAATTTTTTTTACTTTATGATTTGCTATCAGATGGGGAAAGAATTCCCTGTGATGAGCTAAGAATATATCATTATATGTAATTTTCTATCTTTTGATGAGTAAAATGTTATATTTTCAGACTAGATGGAGTTACTGTCACCAGATAATTTTCAGAATAAGGAGGACAGTATTGCAGTTATGAATCAAATGCAATTGGGATGCTAATCCATGTTTTCCCTGGAGTTTGAGTAGCATAAATGCTGTAGTAAAAACAAACAAAAGCCTTGCTCATGGACTCATTCCTGCCAGAACTTTTAGCATGCTAAGCACATGATGGACTACATCCAATAGGAGTTTTCAATTGAAATTCAGGACAATTATTTTCAAGGTCTCTTCCTCAGTGATTAAAGGACCACCTAAGTTCTAGTGAAAAAGGCTGAACAGAAAATACTGCCTAAAATCTCAAGGTTCATTTACATAAAGAAATACTTACATATTAAGTAACGGTGTACATATATGCAACCAACAAGGTTGCACATGCAGCTGCGTTGTTTCTCCACCAATCAACCTCTAATTAACAACAGAATGCCCCAAAATCTAAACGAAAAACCCCCAAACCAATGCCACACAATTAAAAAAAATTGCTGAAAGTCATTAAGTATTTCTGTTGATGTAATAGAAATCCATCTGTGTAAAAGTGATCTACAAGGAATCACAGCCCGAGTTTGCCTTCCATATTTTGTGATCATTTGCTTCCTGAAAGGTGAATGTAGAAATTTCACCAAAATATAGAGCCACTTAAATCAGCCAAGAAATATAGGTTTGAATAGTATTGAAATATAGTATTGAAAACATCAGTTTTTCAATACATCTGGAGGAAATCATGTGAATGGTTTGAAGGTTCCTCAGAAAATGGATGACTTGTGACCAGTAAGCTTGACCTTAGGAAGTAAAACTCAGTGCAGACAATGAAATTCAGAATTGTAAGTGCCAAACAGTCTTTTCTGTTTGGACCTGATCAGCGTTTCTTGGGTCCAAATAACTTGCAATTATCAAAAAATCAGTTCCTTCTTAAAGTTTCATTTATATCCTTAGATATTAGTTCTCACACATGCCAATTTAAATGCTAGTTATTTTTCCACAAAACTGGAGTAAGATTTTTCAATCCATGTATAATATAGAAGCTTTTTAATGCTATTTTTGTCGAATTGCTTGATGGCTTTATCTGCAAAATCAGACAGTATGGCAGAATTCATTAACAGTCAACATCTTTATGTGAAGATTAGAGAAATCAACTGATCCTTTTTGAAAACTGTAAACCTTCATACAAACCAGTTATCCTAATTTGCATTAATGGATTTACTTGCAAAGTGGAAGTCTTGTGTAATATATTTAGCACTGAAATAGGCATGGAGCTTTTTTAGTGTCTTTGAAAGTAATTAAACAACTTCTAGATAGGTGACTTTAGTAGGACCATAATAATACTGATATGAAAAATACAAAACTATTTTAATGTTTATATACTTCCATTTATTATCTAAGGAGTCATGTATACAAGGAGAAAAATTGTCCACATGTTATGTCTGAGGTGAATTGACAAAGAAATGAAAAGCTACCACAACATTTTTTGTGCTATGCTGGGTATTCTGTTGCCGTCGATGTTGCCACAGTGAACTGTCCTGAAGCATTCTCTTCCTTTTTTCATTTATTTAGTGTGGTTCCTATCTTTAGTTGATAAGATAAGAATGGCTTTTAAAAAAATGGATTTCTAACAGGACTGAATATTTAAGTACTACAAATAATAATAAAAAAATTGCTAAAAATAGGCAAAGAACTATTGGTAAAAAAAATAATAAAGCTTTAATTCAAGATCAGCTCACCAAGAAGAATCTATAGTTCTATTTGCTAATTTTGCTTTATTAGACAGTAAGTCAAGTATTTTCAAAGGCACAAGTCACAGTAAGGTGCCTAACTCCTTTTATATCTTACAAAGTTATCCCCATAGTCCTTTCCTGATGCAGCAGTTTTTTCCCTCTCAGATGTCCAAAGCCATATGCCTATTCTTTTTACATCAAGATGAAAAAAACCTGCAGGCACAAGGTTTATGCTATGATGACCTTTTTCAGCTCTCATTGATTTCACTGGAATTTGGATGAGAACCCCTGAGCACAACTAAGACATAAATGCAAGGACAAAAAACTACAAATTTTCTGTAAGCATGATCCTTTTTCTTAAACTGGTCAATCATAGACTAACTTCAAGAACTTCAAGTTCCTCAGTTATATAATACTGGCCAAGAGTATCACTTAGAAAAACTTTACTGTGTTTCAGTACAAAGCCAAATGGTTTCATTTGATATTAAAATCAATCCTTTCTCAAAGATATATATTTTATAGATTACAATTTCCCTTCAAAGAATTCCATCTTGCTTTGACTGACATTTGTCATGCAGAAGCAGTAGAGAAAGATTATTTATCTCGACAGCAGGCTGATGACAAAACATCTATACTATGATTAAGCTCATTTCTAGATTAGAAGGATCACACTAACACTTTTTATAGCTGGCATCACCATGACAGTTGCAGTTAATAGTCTGCATCTCAGCATTTTACATTTTTTTTACAAGTGTCTGAGATTTTTCATCAGGACTACATAGAAAAAAGAAAGTCAGCAGCATGACCTGCAAGATTTTTTTTCATTTGAGTATCCTGCCACTTATATTTATTTGATTTTGAGGGAAATTTTACATCGATCAGAGTTCTAGAAATTGACATCATATTTATAGAGGCAGACGTGTTTGCTCTTTTGTTTCCTAATTCTATAAACTTTGAACGTCTTAAGTTTTTACTTTCTTTTAGAAATCTTGCTTTCATTTTTTACACTATTCACTGTTTTTGGGTTTCAGCATGTGAAGGAAATTTCTTGAGAAAAAAGTGGCTGTTTGCTTTGGTTAAATAGGGCTGGGAAATTGTTTTTTAGGAAGGTGTATTTTAACATGAAAAAGCTTAGGGAAAAATTTAATTTAAAGAGTTGGGTTATGCTCTGAAGGAGGGAAAGCTACTATTAAGGCACACTGTATGAATTCTATTTTCTAGAGAGGTTAAGGTCAAAGAGGAATTATTAGGATAATTGAACAGGACCATTCTTCAACAGAAATTGCTAACCTTGTTAGTGTTTTATAGACCTTACTAAGCAGATCATATACCATTACAGATTGAACTTAAGTGTCATTCAGAGCCAGTGAAGTGGTCAGGTAGAATTCAAGTGGGATGGCATATAGAAATGTATCTTGGGGTGTCACATTAGCAGCCTGGATCTAATTCTTAAGACTAGACTAGAGCCTAGAGACAGAGTTTGCAAAGAAACCCAGAACCATTCTGCAACTCTGTGTGCCTGCTCATGCTAGAGCCAGCCTGTCTCACAGCAGTCAGGTGTGCACCAAATGGTCTTTGCACCAAATAGCAAAAATGAACAGCAGTCCATGAACCCAAAAGAGTTGCATCAGGAAGAAAAGATGCCTCTATTCTTATAATTGTTAGGATTAGCATATTTTCCTTGCCTTGTGTTCTTCCTGGACAGATATATCAGACCACCCACTCTTTTTAAAACTTGTTTTGTGGTAATAATAACTTTGGACATTATAAGGTAATATACTTGATGCAGTGTTTTTTTCTAATCAGGGAGTTGTGTATCAGGCAATCTTTTGGTCTTAACACCCCAAAAATTCAATGAGTCAGTCCTAAATGGTAGGGGAAGGAGTCCAGAAAGGATTATACATGCAAAGACAATTGCTTTAATTAGGAGAAATTTTAACCGTTTCACACAGACAATATATCCTACAGTAACTCATGTTGCCAGGGATTGATGCCTTATGTACCATTTGTGTGGCTCAGAAAGGAAAAGAAAAAGAAACTTTAGACTGTCACTGCTTCCCTACTTGCCTGATGAAAAATGACTTTGTGTGAAACAAAGTTTTTAAAGGCCTCTGATGAGACTTAAAGTGGAAGGTATTCAGCTGTATAAAATATGAATAGGTGAACAATCCAACAAGTAATGTCTCAGAGCATCAGAGCCCTCACAAATCACAGTTTCAAAAATATGTTGAAGTATCCATTTAACAATCAGAGGCTTGTTCAACACCTGTTCTTGAGTAACCATAGAAAATAGTTATTTAATTTTATAACTGCAATATGGCAAATAAATAACAATTCTTTTCTGTCTGATGTTGCAACAGGTTCAAAAGTTCAGCTTCAGTCAATACATGTACTCATCATAGTGTACAGATTATACTACTACTGACAAATGCTGCTAAATATGAAATACTTTTAATATACTTGTTAAGTGTTATATAAAAAATCCTGTAAAGGAGAATGAAAGTGAATCCATGCCATATTGTTTCTTTTATGTCTAGTTTATATATATATTTATACATATATTTATAAATACAGTTTTTCAGAGTCCCCCATTGTTCCATTAAGAAATAATATGGAGAGACAAACGGAATATTAGTCATTTGGGCTTGAAATCAGAAAAAGTTTTACTTCTTTGCTTTAACAGAGGTGGACTGAAATGCTGAATGTAATGTCTAGATGAATTTCTCAAACATGTGGTTTGCTCACAGCTGTTGTTGTTTAGTAAAGATCTTAGGACTGAAAACCTATCCTGTGTTTGATTCTGTGTGACTCTACTATTATGGGAAGCAGCTATACAAGTGCTAAAGTAAGCAAGCAGAAAACTTTAATTTGGTAGTACATTACACTTGCACAGGTGTTAATGAGTACAAAAGATGCAAGAAACAAAGAGGCAGCCCCAGATACCACATATCCAGAAAATTATCCAAGATATCCGTCTCCATCACTCTTCTCCTTTTCTCAGCAGCTCACTAGACGGTAATGTTCTCAGATCAAATATTCTCTATAAATTGGGAGAACATTTAGCTGATTTATGAGGCTTTTAGCTATTACACATTTACCTACTCAATAAAAGTACTTACATCATACAACACACAAGCTACCTCCACAATCCAAGAATCACTCTTAAAGTGACACATACATCAAATTGTAATGTGATTTCCTGTACCTAATGTATCACTTAAGGGAAAATAACAGGCATTCCATTGTAGACTTTTTTCTTCATTAATTGTTCTTTGTTTTCTCAGACAGCAGTTTTTTTACTATTGTGGCTTTCTCTTACACATAAATATATTCTATAGCATTGAAAAAAGAGCTAGAAGGTCAAGACAGGTTCTGGAAGTGAGAGAAATACAGAGATTGTGATTTTCTTGATTTTGTTTTCAGCCTCAGAATTAAGTCATAGATAATGCTTATGTAAACAATTTTTTTAATGGAGAATTTAAATGTATTTTGATGAAAATACATGTCTTGCTTGCAAAATAGACCAACCAGCTTATTTCAGAACTATTAACAGATTGAGTATCAGAATAAAACTAGGAATATTTAATATTTAATAATTGTGGGGTTTTGGCCAACATGGCCTATTAAGTGCACATTTCATTGCATTAGAGGAGTGTGTACTATTTAGGCTATTATTTTAGAACCCAAGATCCAGTACCACTGTAAGATCCTGGAATAAAGAGAAAATGGAGGGAAAGAAAATCACCAAGAAATCTGGTGATTGATTGTTTTTTATGGAAGCTTCAGCCAGAGCCTGAGCTTACAGGTCCTAACCAACCTTTGGAAATATTGAGACTCTAAATTGAGATTTTCACCATCCACTTCTTCAGAAAAGGTATTATGATACTTCCTACCTCAATTCCACTTGTAATGAAGATATTTGAACAAGCTATCATCCAACATATAAGGTTTCAAATATCTTTTGTCAAGTGTCTTTTTCTTCTATAACCATAGGTGTGTCTTGTTCCAGGATCTCTCAGCCTTACTAATTCTCAGCTTATATGCCACAAGACCTCCAGCAATTTCTCAAGCAGTAAAAATGACATTCTTCTCAGAATTTTGCATAATTTATGTTGCCAGATAACTGAGAACTGGCCTCACTGTACAGAAACATTGAAACTTGACATCCAGGTGTTGTCAGTAAAATAGAGAGAACACACTGCAGTACAAATAACCTTCAAACTCCCACACTGTCATAGTTTCTACAGAATTTCCCAGCTGCTCCTCTCTTTCTGGCTACCTGCTCGCTCATATCTGAAATTGGCAGTCTATCAGCCAAAAGAAACATGTGAGACAAACCTGTGGTGGTTTTTCAGAGTCAAGTATCAATACACTATTGTAATACTATAAATATTTGCAATAGATAAATGCCAATGAATCTGATACCAACTTCAGACAGAGTGGCTGAGCGGTGGACTTATCAGAATTTCAAGGCCTTGAATCCATCAGTCCTTATAGGCATTATAATCATGCTGTAGAAAGTCTAGGGGCATCTTTTGAATAAATTATGTTCAAAAGAAGGTTTCTATATTAAGGTTTACATCTTAGCCCCTGCAGAACCTGAAGAACTAAAGCTTTTGCATAGTGGTTAAAAGACCTTAACTTCCTTTTGTAGCTGTCGACTGTTAATCACAATATATGCTAAACAAGATCTACTAAAGAGAAAAACTTGACTATACATTTTCTTTTAGTGTAAATTACTAGAGAATATGAGCATGAATCTCACGTATATCCATATATATACATATATATAAAGGCTTTATAAAAATAAATGTAAGAACCTTCTCAAGGAAAATCTGACTTTTACCAGATGTTTTGCAACCTTTAAAAATTTAGGCTTCTGAATATGACTGGCAGCTTTTCTTTGAAAGTGAGATAAGTTTGGTTTGATTCAATTCTGGGGGTACAATAAGTATTTGGATAACTTTGGTCCATATCAATGGGACTGTGACAAGATTGAGCTTCCGTATTATTGAAATAATGTGTTTCTGTTGCTAACAAGAATGAACCTGAAAGGCTTGAGAATAAATATATCTTAAATAATTTACTTTCTAGCTATTGTATTCCTAATGCTGATTAACATAGACTACACTCAACCATATTATTATGCAAATGCAGATACTAAGGCACAGATATCTGCCAAATGCAAAACTGAAGGCTTGTAGTATCACTAAACTGAGTAACTATCAACAACTGTGATCTAGGGCAGTCTGTCAAACATGCATTGAAATTATACATTGAACTGCTTGGTTTTTTGGGGTTTTTTGGTTCTTATTGCTTGTACCTTTTTGAGGGTGAGTGCTTTCACTCGTTACTCCCTCGTCAGTCTTCTAACCAAATTCAGGAGGAACAAGCAGGCAAAATTTTCTTGATAAAAGAGCCCTGAACAAAACTTTATCCCATTGAGCATGGCCCATTGAGATTCTTCAGATTCTTCATAGCCTTATCCCACTTTATCACCTTGGATTACTGTCAATATATTAATAACTGCTTCTAGCTATCCTCCTTTTCATAGCTTCACTTTTTATTTAGTTAAATTTAAAGTCAGCTCCTTATTTCTTTCCTTCTGGCTAATCGCCATGCTTGAAAACAATATCTGTGAAACTATTCTTATGTCTATAATCAATCTGTTCTTTCAACTGTATTTTACATGGTGTCTAATTTTGTTGAGATGATTAACTGTTAAGCAACCATTATTATTATATGTTTACATTATACTATCTCTCTCTTCATACCTGGTGTATAACCTTCACGGGGAAGGAATTTTTTATTTGCTATGATCCCTTATCTCACCTGGTATAGTGTGATATTGTGTTCTGTCTTTACTTCCCTTATCATGGAGACAACAGTCATATCAATAAGTGCTGAGAATCAGCCTGAGTTTTTTAGATAAAGTCTGGTCTGTAGGCAAGAATGGCTGATGGTCTTACACACCATGGATGCAAAAGGTCTACACAGCTGCATTGAGAGATAAGAAGGACAGACTAGTTTATGTCTTGACAAGTCTTCTCATGCAATGAGGACATGTGTAACGTTCTTCTTGAACTGGTGCAGCAAGACAAGCAACTAATGAATCTGCAGTAGGCAGCTGATGATCTTGAAACTCAGCAAGAGCTTTTGATCTCTGTAGTCTGCCAAACAGATTTCACAAACTGTGATGGAAAGGCTATGTACCAATTATTTTAATTTCTATTTAAGGAGAAACATTCTAGCATAATTAATGAATAACATGAACTAAGTTTAGTTAAACTGAGAGAAATGCAGTGCATTCTCTTGCAACACACTTCACTGCATGTGACATATTTTTAGGAATTTCACTCACTATTAGGGATTATTTTACACGTCAGGTGTGTTCTCACTGAAGTTCATAAAAGCTGCATTAGTCTCAGTTGCATGAAATATTAAGATAACTTCAAAGGTGACTTTCAAGGTCATATATTTTGACAAAATATTGTAGAAGTGACAAAAATATTTGGCAGTCTGTTCTGTAGAGTAAGACTTTATTAAGAACCCAATGGTTAATCATGAAGTTAACACATACAATGATTGCCTGCTCTGCCCTCACCTTGTTTCCTATTAATTCAACATCACACCATGACAGTAGAGCAGATTGTCATCACTTCATGGCATTATACATAAAACGTGTTGTTATAAACATTGCAGCAAGTCAAGATGTAGGATATGCAGCTTGAGTAACATGTTTGGTGAAAAGTGATACCTTCTCTCTCTCTGAATTTTGTTCCTCAGTTTAAACATCAGTGAAAAGATTTTTGCAAGATCTGTTTATCATTATTCAGTGCTGTAAAGGAGGCAGACCAGAAAAATAGAACATTCTTTCAAAATCAGGAAGCTACAGTGAGTGCCTTGGAAAGCCTTTGAATACACTGAAGCAGAATAACATAACATAACACAACATAACATAACATAATGTAACATAACGTAACCATCACCTTATGAAGTAGAATAATTGTGTTTCTAGTAAGATGAAGAGGAAAGGTTTATTTTGTTTCCTGGGAAGTTTAAGAAGTTTAGGGATAGCGACTAAATTAGACAAAGTGTAAAGAGAAGAATTAAAGTAATTTTATATCTCAATTCTGAGAAAAAATGTCAGGTTTGAATTTTCAAAATTAAATGTTCTGTTGAGATCCTTCTTTTTTACTGAATTAAAATTCCATTCCAATGAATGAGCATTCTTATGATAAATAGTTATGAAATCTTTTTTATTATTAATAACAAATATTTTATATGTTCTTCATTATTCCAGAACAGAAATATTCTAATATAAAAAGTTGTATTAAAGAACAATTATCTGCTAGGAGAAGTTTTTTTTTTTTTTTTTTTTTTTTTTTTTTTTTTTTTTTTTTTTTTTTTTTTTTTTTTTGTTTTTTTTTTGTTTTTTTTTGTTTGTTTGTTTGTTTTGAAAAAAAAGGGAAATAAGAATAAGGAAACTGCTATAGAGATAAGGAATAAAGAAATAATGGAATAAGGAAATAATAAGGAAAGCTGCCATAAAATAGTTAAGTAGAATCTGGATGCCCAAACAAATATTTTGTAACACGCATGCACAAATCAAGGACTAAAAGCTGGTCACATCTGCAGCACTGCAGCAAAACTTTTTGCACTTTATTCAATTTTGTTCTGAAAAGTCCCAGGTTTTCTCCATTTCCCCTGAGAAACTATTTCACAGTCTGTGGAAAGTTAAGCAAGTCTTTTCTGATATTCAGCAAAAATTTACCCTCACTAAAATTTATCATGTTTTTCTGGTATAGCCCCATAAATATTTTTTTTAACCCAAGAAAGCTTTAGAAATAGAAAGAGAATTATCCTGTTATTGCTTCATCTTCACTCGAGGTAATATATTTTTCATTCAACTTTTCTTAAACTGAGATCACAGCTCTAAATATTACTTTCATTTCTTCAGCTTGTGCTGTAGTCACCTTTATTTGTCTATATTTTTGAGCACTGAAGGGATTAGAACAGTATCTAATGCACAAGGGACTGTTTCATCAAGGCTGTCTAGATACACACTCGCCTCTTTTCCTGATGATTTGATGCCTCTGCAAAATCTTTTTCCCTTGATCAAAAAAGATCGATGTACAGTGTTGTATTACATGAGCTATTTCTCCTGTTATCATAAAGAGAAAGAGCTGGCTCATCATTCCTCATTATCAAATGTTCATTGACTTTGGTGACTGTACTTGAGTGAGTAGGTTGGAAAGTAGTGTTGCTGTGGATTAAAGAGAGTTTTGCCTGCAATTGCTGAGCAGTAGACTCTGGGCATCATATTCTTCTCAGAAAATAGACTGAAGGTACTGTGGGTTCATTTATTTGAAATTTAGCAGCTCAGATGGTATTTTCTTCAACCTACAGCCACAAAAAGCAAAGAGTTAAACTGAAAATCTCTTCTAGGAAGATCTTAATAGTGACAGAGGATCTCATTGTTCTCTCTGCAATGTGTAAAGGGAACTACTGTGGTATTTGATTCCCCTGCAGATCTGACTGAAAATGTGATGGCTAGCCTTGTCAACTGAAGAATGGTGCTGCTGAATATTTTTTTGATATTTCCTGTAACATCTATCCTAAAGGAAAAGATGCTTCCTAGATGGAGATAACTGAGCAGTCGTAATTAGTGAGTCCTGATTTTTCTCAGCCCTCCCACTGCTTTGTCCTGTTGACCCCAGTTCAAGTGTTAGTAGCATTAACAAATCTTACTCTCACTCTGACCATCAGGTAGTGTGATGATCTGGAGTTTTACATGGACATTGACTCTGGAGCCTGAAACAGTGACAGTAGCTGGGGCAGAAACCCTGTCATAGCCATTGACTTGTTCATGGAAATTAGGTAGTTGCTCTGAAATGCAGACAGGCATTTGTCTCTCACAGGTTCTTATCTTTCATCAGAACTGCAACAGGCTGCAGTGACAATTATTTTTCCTGCCTGATAGATTTCTTTCCAGTTTAATGTGTTAACATTTGTGCTCAAATCTTTTGTGGAAATAGAACTGGCTGCAGTACTTTTGCTAGGGAACTGGGATGCACAGCTCTTCTTGTTCTATGCAAAAAAATCTTTTATTGTTTTTATCATTTAAACCTGTATTACAGGAACTGAGATTTGAGAATTCAGGTGAAATAAAGACAAAAGGAGTTCTTTAAGCCAACTCTGCTAGCCAAATAACACCAGGGTCTTACTAACACCATAACTCTTAGTTGGGATTAAACAATTTTGCAATGTATTGCTACCCTTCATTATAAATAGTCTTGGTCAGGACAGAGCTGAAATGCATTGGAAACAAAGCAAGTAATTGCAACTTCTCTGTGTAAGGTAGTTAAAATAACAAACATCTTGAGGCAGTTGCAAAAGTGATGCCTTCTAGTCTAAGTGCAGGCATATTTCAGAATCCCCAAACAAAATAAATAAATAAATTTAGGCTTCTGTTTGTAAAGGTTCTGTATTTTTGGACAAGTAGAACATAGGGAACTAGATAATTAGAGAGGCAATGTTGAGAAAATGTCATGCATGAATGGGGCTTTACAGTGCATCTACTAAGAGATCTGAAGTAGCAAAAAAAGGAGGAGCAGCTTGAGATACAGTGGTGTAAGTGAAAAAAGCTTCCTTCCTGTTATTTTCCTATGGCACTCAGGGAGCCAAAGATATATATGTTCATTATCAGTAAACAGAATTAGATCAAGAATCGGGGTTGTTTTTTTGGTTTTTTTATTCTGTTGATGAAAAAACCCCACACAACTATGAATTTTTGTTGGCTATTTGGGTACAAAAACAGTAATGTTGCCTAAATCAGCAGCTTGTCTGGAGCCCACATTTTCCCTACAGTCTATAAATTGCTATGGTGGGAAATGAAACATTTCCAGTCTTATCACTTTTTTCCTAAATCTTGTCATTTTTTGGGTGATGTCCAGAAAGATTATCAAAGAGTCTGGGGTTATGTTAACATTCCCCCATGCATTCCTATGAGAAGTGGCCCTTCCAAGGCAGTTCAATAAACAGATAAATCAAGGGAAGACATTCATATCAACAGTGGGATATTTAATATAAGTTACAACTTCCTCTCTTCACACTAGCAAGCTGTTAATAGCATTCGATTCTTCTGCTGCAAAATTATACATTAATTTTTAAAGGATAGCTCTAGACAAGTGAAAAATTGGCAACGTACCATTCCACAAATTTATTTTTAAATTGTTTTCCCAGTTGCAGGGCTGGTTGTATCATATTTTAATAAATATATCATTCAAATTAGCAAGAGTCATATGAAAGTAAATTGGGTTTTGAACAGGAGAATTCAAATGACAAAAATTGGCTTGGTTGCTGCTTGTTTTTTGTTCAGCTCACCTTTACAAAATGACCATATGTTATATCTTCATTTCTTGGCAACTGCAGAGTTGCATGCAGATACAGTCCTTCTGTTGATACTCTTTTTTCATTGTAGTGCTTCTGTCTAGAGGCGTCATTTTGTGAACAGCTGTAATGTTGTTATTAAAAGCAATACATATATTTTAAAACAAAATAGTAGACATATGTGCCTACTGTCAATGCAAGCAAGTCTATCTAAATGTCATGTCGAGTGTTGCAATGGCTGGAAAACAAAGCTGCTTTCTCCCATTTGCATTTCTGAAACCAATTTTGTGCAGGCATACAATCTGTCTGCTTCAGAAAACCTATTCTGGGAGATGTTCAGGTATGAACTTGGCACACATAACTAGAGATACAAAACTTGATTCTTCACTGCCTTGATCCCTTTATGACTATTTACCCCTGCAGAAAATAGGTAGAAAACACAACTGTTCATTTTCAGTAATATGGCACATTCATCTTTAGTAAGTGATGACACAAGATACAACGGTTTAAGTAATAAAGAATGTTCTATTTAATACTTTTATTAGAAGTGTTTGGCTGTTCTAGAACTACCTTTGCATAAAACCCTGATATCATAATGGCATGGTTTCTAGTAGTCATGATCAAGTACAAGAAGGCTGTGATATTTCGAACTTACTTTTAAAACCTGAAAAACACTACTGGTTTTCAGATCAGAAAACGTACACTTTTATATTCTTTTTTATGACTGTCAAAAAGATTTTGATGAGAAGAACATTATTTTTATGTTTTTTGACCATTAGCATCTATGAAATTTTTATAGATTTATGCTACAATTTTTTAAAAAATTTATTTTCAATTTTGTCCTGCATATCAAACTAATGAAGTCAAACGTTAGTCACGTGCAAATGCAAATTCTAGCTGCTACAGTGTAAAATGAACGTTTGGATTGTAGATTCACAAATGTATAAAGAAATGAAAATATCATTTGGAAAACTTTCAAATTGCCATAAATCTTATATCTCCAAGAGAAAATGGAAATGGCAGTTGTGCAATTAATTTGAAAGTAACTCTGTGGGTTTTGCTATCACCAGACACAGCCTGAGGAGCACCAACAGAAATTTCCTTCTTAAGAGAGGACCGGACAAAGCTGTTTTTCTACATCTCCCTGTTCAAATGCACAGCTGGAAGAGTTTGGCATCTTTGCAAGCAAACATAAATAAAACCTTATGATGAGTGTTTCTAGACTAAATGGTCTTCCTCTGAGAATCCTCAAGAATGTATTTGCTTCTGTGTTACAGTATCATTAGTGGATCCCTGATTTAGAGAAAACTGGATGGAGGTAATCATAAGAGATGAAACTGAGGTGAAAAAAACCTGAATGTTTCTAGGTTTTGTCCAAAACTGTTTAGATTTTGTCACTTGAAAATTCTCACACCTAAGTTTAACAACACGTATTTTTTTTCCTTTAGCATATGTTAAGTTTATTAGATCCCCCTCCCCGTATAAATCTGACATACCAAACCACAGTTTGCCTTGTCAGCTCCTGTGAGTGAAATCTATTGCTGTTACAGAACTGTCCTGCTTTTGCCTTTATAGCAACTTTCAGACCACAATAACAATCACCAGTTTAAAGCAGGCAGATCCATTACATTTCCTCTGTTTCTACAACCCCACATTAAGCTAATATTATCTATTTCCCAAGTGAAAAAAAACCCTTCCAGTCCTATCAATTATTAATTCCTTGCTTGCAGCTAATGTTTTGTTTGAATTATTTAAATGCATCTTCATTTATCAATAAACATAAAATGTTAAACAAAGAATACTGATGAAGGGCATTATTTAAGCCATAACACTTTATGAGATTATTTCAAGCGCCTTTTTTTGATTTATTAGCACAATATGTTTTATAATTATTTTTCCATTTCTAAAAAGAAAACAAACCAAGAAACACCATGTTTCTGGGTATCATCAAGAGATTTGGAGGCTTACTGAGTACTTGCAGGAATGTTATGTTTTGGACTTGTTTCTCAAAAAAAAAAAAAAAAAAAAATTCCTAATCTATTTACTAGGAAAACGCAAGATAAGGTTAAAATATAAGATCCTTGTGATTTATTATGGGAATAGCAGTTACTGACCTTCATTTTATCCTCTGTTCCCTTTTTTCCAATTCCAGCATTTTATCAGAAACATACTGAAAATCATGTTTATTATTAAAATGCTTGAAACTAAAGCAATCAAGGTGAAAGAACTATAAGTGATCCATTTTTATTTTTATCTTCATGTGCCTTTCACAGTTTTAAAAGAAGAAGAGAAAAAAATACAGAAATAAATACAGAAATAAAATCAACATTATAATATTAATGAATTATTTCAAGCTGCCTCTCAGTTTAAAGAACCCCTGATAAAATATGGAACACTCTTAAAATTACTGTCTGCTTCCTCCTGGTGAGTAATAAAGTAAATCAAAATAATTTTAAATTAATATCCCATGTATATGTAAGTGACATTTCTTGAAGCTAAAATGATATTTAAGACTAGCCAAATTTTATCCCATGTACACTGTGCCCCTTTACCTTCAAGTGTATAACTTTTTCTCCTGCTACAAAAGCATTCAGAAGCTAGGAGAAAATCATATACCAGAGATTTTTAACAAAAATACTTTCAAAAGTCTCTTCTTCTTCTTCTGTAATAAAGTATATTGAGATATTTCTGTGGTGATCCTGATTATGCAATGAATAGATATCTATGCTCTTGACAGAAATATTAACCTTCCCAGCTTATCACAAATCTCGTTCATTGACAAAGCTCCTTTTGAGTAATTGCTTATGACCATTTGATAGAATCTCAGTAAAGATGTCAGCCATGATCTAGGTCATATTGTATTGTTCACTTATAAAGAGTGTTTTCCCAGAGGGTTATCAGATAGGACAGACAAAAGATGGAAGTCAGGAAGTTTTAACAGACTAGTTTTATGATAAGCAACTAAGGTACAGAAATTATTAATAGTTTTGTTAATTAAAAATGTAGTAGGAAGAATGTCTTGTGGTAATATAGTATTGGGTACAAATACTGTTGATGGCTCGAAACTATATTTGTTACATTTAATTTTTTGCAATATTTGTTTCCCCCTTGCCTTCCCATATGACATAAAAATAATCTGCAAATTATGTACATAGTTATATTTTGAAGAATAAAACAATGATCCTAAATTACAGGATGGCAGAGAGAATTTCCAAAATATTTTTAAAAATACAATAATATTTGCTTCCGGTTACTAAAGCAGACCAAACTGCATTGCTGCTGCATTGAATGAAGCAAAAAACTGTCAGACAAAAAATCTGATAGTTCATACTAAATATAGTTGTATTGTTGTATAGTTTGCTGTAAAAATATTTCAGATTAGCTACAACAGCCTTTGTTGTGGACCACAAATACTGAGACTAATACACTGTAGAAAACTGGTTCAGCATGGGTGTTCTGTACATGACAGGTGTCTACAAATATGAACCAAGAACTGCAGACCCAGAGATACAATTTGTGCTGCTACTAGCTCGTTACACTCTTAAACTTGTTCATTCAAAGCATAAATATGGGACCTTTAGTAAAACTAACTTAGGTTGAGCTTCCAAGTATAGTTACAGAACTAACTTAATTTGTAACACTGACATGCTTTGATAATGGATGTCTCTAGAAGGTTAAATTTATTAGACTTACAGATTAATTTTTTTTTAATGGAATGTAAAGCATTTTTAGTATAATAGCAATATTTTTTCCTTGGGAAAAATACTAATTATAGTTCAAATACATTTAGTATATCTGGCAATGTGCAGAGAATACTTCAAAGAAAAAAACAGGTAAATTATACTTAAAAATTATATTTTTTCTACAGGTAGTCTGAATAATACACTCATGGAAATATTGACTGAAAGGAACTACTGGAGGTTTAGTACAATTTACTGTTCAAAGTGCAATTTTCATCATCTTGGAGTTTTACAACTTTCCATGGAATATAAATGTTGGGTGAGATTAGGGATGCAGTGGATCTATACAGGGCTATAAGTAGAAAGGTGGTTTACTATTTTTGTTTCATTGTTTTTCTTACGCATTCTGATATTTCAGTTTTCCATTTCCTTCATTGGACAGTTCTCCATAACACCTGGTGCTCAGCGCTGCTGACAGCCTCAGCAGAGGTCTGCAATACCTTGCTAAACTCAGTGATGTGCTGAGTGAGAAAGGAGAAGGTCCTTCTCTATTGTCTTAGTCCCCCATAGTGTGCCATACCATACCATACCATACCATACCATACCATACCATACCATACCATACCATACCATACCATACCATACCATACCATGCCATGCCATGCCATGCCATGCCATGCCATGCCATGCCATGCCATACCATGCCATGCCATGCCATGCCATACCATGCCATGCCATGCCATGCCATGCCATGCCATGCCATGCCATGCCATGCCATGCCATGCCATGCCATGCCATGCCATGCCATACACCACGCTCAAGAACTGGTCACAAAGGTGAGTCTGGTTTGAATTATTACCCATAATATATGACAAGGCAGAAGCCAGTTTTGAAGACTCTTATGGGAGGCATATCTGGGAAGCTGTCCCCTCCCTTGGTGTGGAAGGATGATCCATTTGCACACATGACTCCCAAACTCTGTCTAGGCACCAGTGAGAATCATCACAGCTTTGATTCCATTCCCAGAACTACTAATCTCCCACATCAATATTTCCTGGAACAGGACCACAATTTTGAAAAGCTGACTGGCTGTTGCTGTGGGCAATAACTCATGGAAAATGCAAAGCAGAGAGTTAACATACCTGCCATTGTGGGCAAGGGAGCAGGATGTGGGCACCCTCCCCTCTCCACCAGAACGCAGCATGTCAATAGATTCATGCCTACGCCTATTTAAAAAGCTTTTTGGTGTTATTTATCAATTTACATAACTCTTTAAAACCATGGTACAGTAGTTAATTCCTATATTACAGTGAAATTCCTATCTATGGAAGTACATATTACAGCCACATTAGTATCACATTAGCTCGTTGTGATTAATGTTATTGCAATGAATGAATTAATAATGATTTGTCTCTTTATCAAGGTGGGGTTTTTTTTACCTTGACATGAAGAGGATCCATGGTATTGATTATCACAAATATAATGGATTGATTCATCATTTATGGGAAAAGAGGCTGCTCTTCCCATAAAGCTTATTCTTTTATTGCTTTTCTGTGTTGTCTTTTTTCTTTCCTCAGAAGATATATTATCTTTGGCAGGAATTCAAACTGTCTATGGATCATTCCTAGGAGTCAACTTAGTTTCAAGTACTGTAACTTGAATATGTGCTGTGAGAATGAATGGAACTCAGATGACTAAGTTGTCACATATAAACTGCCAGGAAAGGAGATGGTTATCTTGGATAATGAAGGTTAGGCATCAATGGCTGCTCCCTGTAGAGTGGGATTAGGCTCTTTGCAGCTATTTAATTGTGGATAAAGGTGAACAACCAACATATGCTGTGATGTCCATGTATGCAGCAGCAGGAGTTCCAGTGCTGCTGCTTTTGTCCAGCTGAAGGGTAGCATCCAGGTCCTCAATGAAAAGTGAAATCCTTCTCTTGATTGGCACAAGACTCTTAAGTATAAATGCGCTGTGTACATGATTCTATTCTTATGTGTTCCATTGTCACTATGCACTTGGGTTCTTCATCACAACGTTTTGTGATAACCTTAGAATTAATAGTTTTGCAACTACTTTTTTCTGCTCTTTATCTAAAGCTAAAAGACAGAAGAGATTATTCAGAATTTTGGTTTTCTGTCTTTATTTTTGCAAAGACTTGATGGTTAAGTCAAAGTTGCAAGGGTACAATGGAGCACAAACAAATAAAGAAGGACTAACTTGTTATATAAAATATTGTTATATAAATTATATATATAAAATATTACACCTTTCCAAGCACTTCCCTTGTGATGCAAAGAGAGTCACTCACCCCACTCCTTATAATCTTTTCTAAATTGGAAAAGCAGTTGTTTTAGTCTCAGAGATCATGCCAATAGATGCAGTCTGGAGCCTCCAGACAGGGAAAAACTAGAAATGCCAGCAAAGGACTCACAGTGGCATTCAACTGCTCACTGCAGCCACACTGCCTTATGTCCCACTTTTTTAAGGGTCTGTGATAGAGGAGAAAATTTTTAGTGCTGATGTCCATTGTGACAATAGGATATTATAAACAACACACTTAAGGTACACATTTACTTGATTGGTGTTTTAAATATTTTGCTCTTCTGACTTGAACGATTTAAATTTCACTTCTCCTCAAACTGCTGATGAGAATTTAATGTTTTAAAATCAGATGATACTGAGGGTCCTTTCTCAGAAAGAAAAAATTGTAAGTGTACTATTATTTACATATGAAATGTAAACTAAAAAAAACCAAACCAAACCAAACAAACAACAACAACAACAACAACAAAAA
This sequence comes from Hylia prasina, assembly GCA_013397195.1. Lineage (NCBI taxonomy): Eukaryota > Metazoa > Chordata > Aves > Passeriformes > Sylviidae > Hylia > Hylia prasina. The sequence goes on from VYXD01010644.1 coordinate 98,324, forward strand.
ACCCAAAACCCAAAAAAACACCAAAAAACTAAAATCCAGCCTTCCAAAATATTGACTGGATGATAACATCTTCTCTTGTTGTTTCTTAAAATTTTCTTTTCTGAAGTCCACACCATGCTGAAAAAAATTTCTGATATGATTTATCAGTAGTCACTGATGTTATACTTTGTATGTAAAGCCTGACTTTCTCCACTTGTTTTTCCTGATTTACATAGACAATATTTTAAATATTTTTGCAGCTACACAAAAAAATCCCAAATATAGGTAATATCATAAATTCCAAAGGTGACTTCCTGTGAAATTTCCACATCTCTGAACTTCAAAAATTAAAATAAAATTTGAATAGAGAAAGTTTAATTTTAATTTTGTTTCCAAAAGTCAGAAAACCATATGTTTCATTGCAAATGAACATTTTTCTGATAGAGAGGGTCATAGTAAGGGCACTTCCATCTCAAAATGAGAGCTTAGAAATTAATTGAAAACCTATATATTAAAAGTAAACCAAACCATATGAATTTTCTTTGAAGATCTAGTCTGATCTTCAAGCTCTGAATCTAGAGTTTGTTTGCAATTACTTTCTGCATTATTTGAAATTAAAGTCACCTAGGACCTGTAAATGAAAATTCAATGTATAATTTTCATGCCTGCTAAAAAAACAATTTCAAAATAAATTTTCAGTGCAATATCAAGTAGGTGAATTCTAATAATACTGTGTGTTCACACTGTTCCCAAGTGTTTTTTTTAAACCTTTTGAGAATAGTTCATTTAATCAAGTTTTCAAAAAGGAGGATCATGTAACATTCTCACGTACATCCAATCTGGACAAAGTAAGTCCAGACTGATGCCTCTGGAGATACTTATTTTTGGGAAACCACTTTGAAATGAATGAGAAAGGTACCAGAGTCTTCTCTGTCACTAATTTCTCACCCTCTCCTAACCTCTTGTCCAAAATTATTATACAAATCCCTAGAATCACAGAATATTCTGAGTTGGAAGGGATCCACAAGGATCATTGAGTCCAGCTCTTAAGTGAATGTCCAGTGTGGGGACCAAATCTGTGACCTTTATGCTATCAGCACCATTTTCTAACTAACTGAGCCAATCTCAGGGTCACTGCATAGATAATATGCAGACCCTTCAAAACAGATACAGAAATGCATCAAACACATGCAGAGTGGTAAGAAGGAAAAACTTTACAGCTCTCATCAACATTTTACATTGCACAAATTATTAAATTTCACTTACATCTAATGAATTTTTTTAATTGCTTTTCATGATCTTGTGTTTTAGAGGGAATAGAAAGTGTTAGAAACTTACTAGTCTTTTTGAGCAAGACTTATTAGCTCTATTTCTGGTGAAAAGGCTTAGTGTAGCCCTACAGAAATCTCAAGGTATAGTCTAGAGCAGTGATCTTCATTCTTCCCTAGACTGTGAGCAACACTGTTTGAAAACTAATATGGTGTGAAAACAACTTATCTTTTACTTGTCGAGCTGAAACACAGTGGCAGTGACCCCATGGGACTGTTTACAGGATGATGGTTAGGGGCTTTTTCTTAGTTTATTTTAGGGGGAAATTGTGGGATCTTTTTTGTTGTTATTGTTGTAGTTGGTTGTTTGGTTGTTTTGTTTCTTTGGGGAATTTGTTGTTTTTGTTTTGTTTTGCTTTTCTATGTGAACTTTGGCTTTTGAACACTATTTTCATAGGAGGATGCTTATCCATTAACCATGCTATTTTTTGACAGCCAAATATTCTTTCTCTTTACCTGCAGTGCCATCAAATTTCAAAATCAATTAAATTTATGACAAAATCTTGGGCTTTTCCCTTAATTTGGCAATATTTTACTTACTGCTTTATTCTGTAAACATTTTCAGTTGGATTGTTTAATCTTTGTGGCTAAAAGAAATCAAACAAACCATCTCTTCTTCAGCTCTTCTGTCTTACAGCAATTAGGCATTTCATCCAGGATTACATAGTCAGTGCTGGAGGTTGATGCTTAAGCTGTTCTTTCAGCTACAGACTAAGCCTGAATTACCTTTACCATTGAAAGAGGTTACCACTTTGGTAGGAACCTACTCCACAAATATCTGGAAGCAAATTCTAAGCCCTGCCTGGGAGAATATTGGGGCTACACAAATCCGGGAAGAACCTAGAGCTAAGTCAAAATAAGTGGCTGAGGTAACTTTGAAGCAAAATATCTGGAAAGCAGCAGTACACCAAGACATGATGCGAAGCTACAAAGATGATCTACAAAGCCCGTCAGCAATCTCAGACATCCAGTATCTGCTGCAGCAAGGAACTTGAGAGACTCTTTGACATCGTAATCTTGCTTTGTTTACACTCTATAACCTGGTTCTTCTGTCAGTTGACAGGAGCCCATGATATGTGGATTGTCTCTTCATGGGAATAGTCAAATGAAAACTCCTCTGCAAAAGAAAAGAAAAATTTACAAGCCACAGCCTAGGATAACCTTCCTAGGACATAATCTTTCCTGACAGAAGAGGTTTTTGAAAGGCTATGGTCTTTCTAAAATAAGCAAAAATACAAATGCCAAAAGCAAATGGCAATATTCTTACGTTACTTTATTTTGATTCTTCTAAGACATTATTCAGTATAAATACTTTCATTGCATGATTCTTTTAAGACTCTTTTATTTTACACCACAGTTCTCTTCCTTAAAGGTTAAAGAAATTTTGTATTACAAATAAAATATACTTTTCATTTTTTTGATTGAGGAATTTCTTAATTTTTCAGGATACGTACTAAAAAATGCTTTATCTTTGATTTTATTTATTATACAAACCTGGAAACCTATTTTTGGAAATTCCAAAAAATCTGAGTTTTTGAATCATATTGCTCCACATATGGTATTAATTTATCTTTGTCTTGCCTTCATGAAACACAGAAACAGATGTTGGACATTTCTGCTTTTTAAAAGGCCTCTGATCTTATGAAGATTCTTTCCAGGAATAGGCAGAAATAAGTTTTTAAGCTGCAGATCATTTACCAGATTGTTTCTGATGAAGTTTGTTTTGTTAGCAAAATGGATTTCACCCTTTTTTCAGATATTTTGATTTCCCACTGAACTTGCACTGAAAAAAAAAAAATGTTTTAAAGTTGTCCTTTCTGTAGATCAGATTAAACCAGACATGGGATTAGAGTGCTGACCTATATTCATGAGTTTAATTGCTGTAGTGTACCTTAACTTCTTACAGATGTATGATTTAAATGGTTAACCTTAACTGGCTATCTTTACTAATGTGACCTTATCTCTTCAGATTTAGATTCTTAAAGTGGATGTTTAAAATAATTGTTGAAAGGTTAGATTTTCTTATGCATTTTGTGTGATTTCAGAGGAGGTATTGACCAAGTTTCACCAATATATGTGGATTGATTTATGTGGTGTTGCCAAGCCAAAATAACTGTAAATCCATCTGAATCAGCCAGATGAGACTTGCATACAGCTGGTTTGTATTGAACAGGGCAGTACAAAGCAGCTGGAATTTATTGGTCAACCTGACTTAGTATTTATTAGTAATTTATGTAGTGCAAAGCATATGTTATGTGGGTGTGTATCAGCAGAGAGATACATGTGCCAAACTTGCCCACAGGTGCTATACAGACCTGTAACGTAGACAGAGAAAAAAAGAGATGCACCATTTGCTTCTCAACTAACTTGAATTAATTATGTCAGGGAAGAGGGGCTAACAACTTAATTGCATATCTTTATTCATGCACAATCTACAAGACTTAAGAACAAACGTGAGGAAGGATCATTCTGTACCCAGATAAACAGATATGGTGCATCATACAAACATTTTACAATTGCAAGTGAAATCGCTTCAGTGGATTTTACTCTAGATTTTTTTTCATGTACATATGTGCAAAATGATTATAAAAATCCATATTAAGAAGACTGTGTTCACTAGAGATAAAAACCTTTGAAGTAATTTTACAGGACAGCTACAATAATTTTTCATATATTTATTAGCCATTAGCAAACCATGATGGTCTACTAACAGAGCTTTAAAATGTAGGGTGCTAATTGGAGATCTTGAAGGATATTTCCCAGTTCTTCATGTCTCCTGTGGTCATTAACATTCTTGCATGGGACTCAATAATGGGAAAAAATAAAAGGAAGGAGTCCATAAAGTATTACAAAGATATTTGTTCTAATCTAATGGACTGTTTTAAATTTCAAGGCTAAAATTTGTTTTGGACTGGAGAACTGAAATTTAATACATCAACTTTTTAGTCCTTTCAAAGAAATTGTGACTTTACTGCTCATGATATTTTTAAATTTCAACAAAATGTGGGTTTTTTTAAACTATATGCATATTGCTAATAATTATTAACTATTATAATTTTGTTTCTTATATGCAAAAAATATGCAAAGAAAGAGAGGAAAGAAGGAAGAAATAAATAAAAGCAGTCAAAAATCGAAAACTGAGAGTCTAAAGATTCCAGATCTTCCTACAAGTAAAAATTCAAATTATTTTACACAGAAAATTTACACTTATGTTATTGAGTATACATACAGCTTTGAAAAGCATACTCATAGATCTGCTTTTCCATTCTACAGAAATATCATCTCACAACCTCTCTAACCCAAATTATATTTGGTAATATATTTCTGGTGTTGTCAAGGATTACATGGATTGTGTATTAGTGACACTGGTTTTATCACATGTGATAAAAATTATTTGAATAAGGTTGAAGGAAATCCACTGGATATTACTAACATTCATCTGATGTTTCCACCTTAAGGATGTTTGCACACTTGTTGGGCCTGTAAGTAAGCAAATGTATCAGCCCTAAAACATAACTAGATCAGTATTCATTTATTAATATTAATAGCCTGATATTCAATTTTTAGAGTTCTCAGGATTCAAGAACATTTAGAGCCTATACTATAGCATCGTATGTGTTACTGTCCATCCCTGGTAAGATGCGTGGATGAGACCACTCCTTTTGGATGGTAAATTTACCCCAGTTTAGATATGTACAGAAAAACTCAGATGTATCACTTAGCATCAGATAGAAGGAGAGAAGGAAGGACTGTAAAATTACTCTGAGATCCTTGAAGTGTAAGAACAGCATACATGTTCTGAGAAAAGAATAATGATGAGACTGTTTTCATCATTAGTTTATTTTTTCTTTTTAGTTTCCTACACATCTTTTAGATGAGATAAATTTCAGGGCTACAACATATTTTAAACTAAGATTTACCTGCTGTAGTGCAAGTATTATTAAAATGTTAAAAATATTTACTCATAGGCCTTGAAAAATCTTTTCCTCACTATGTAATTTGGGAATTAAATTGGGAAGGAAATATAGGACAAAGGTTATTCAGTGTTATCTACAACAATCAGTATATCCTATATATAACTGTGTCAAATAAGATCTATTACATGAAATGGAATTTTGCACTTTCTAAATTGCACAACTTTAAATTAATTTTCAAATATTCTGCCAGATTTTTTTAATTGGATTCACAAGGTAAAGTGGGTACCACAGTTTCTCTTAGACTTGTTAACAATGATGATCAATGTAAGAAAACAGTCTGAAAAGATGAGTCTAAATGACAACTTACAGTGACCTTTTTGGATTGACTAGGATCTCTTCCATTGAAGCATCGTGAGGAGAATCCTATTGTGTCACTGGGCAATAAATCCAAATCTGAAAGAACCAAGTAAACATCACTATTGCTTCTAGATGCATAGTGAATCCTCAGGTGAGTAGCAGTGTTCAGAACTACCCTTTAACTGCAGAAAAACCAAGACTGTGTTTAATTAAATTTTGGCAGGTCTGCAGGGAATCACAGCTTACCCAGGGGGTAGACAGCTAGGTTAGTTACCCAGGGGACAGATAGCTAGGTTAGTAAGAGCCCATGGTCTAGCTCCTAGTCTTCTAAAACTAAAATATCTCATAATTCTCACCCAGGAATTGTTTGATAACATTTCAAGGGTGATAGTTGTAACAGTGCATTTTACCTGCTGCAAAAGGCAATAGAAGAGAGTCCACATTTACAGAGCTTATGTGTTGGTGTGTAAATTTATATTTTCCTTTATTAACAACTGCTGAAGACTAATTTCTCAGCAGAAATCATAATTTTATCCATTTTTCACGCTGTGCTTTCATCAGGGCTGCATTTAGAGGTTGGAAAACCTCATCAGTGAAAGAGTGGCTGCTTTGATTGTTTTTGATAGAATGCTTTAATTAGGTCACCACAAAAACTGTGTTTTAATAACCTATGTCATTACTGAACAAGGGCGATTTAAATTCTGCTATAAAGAGATTTCTACAGCATCAGACATCTGCTCTAAAACTTACTGTGGCAATATAATCACTGGATTGCATGTACAAATTTGATTATCTGGAACTTCCAGAAATTATTTCCATCTGATTAACCCAGGGACCTTATCTTCAAGTACTTGTGTTGTATAGATTGACCAAAATCTTAACTAATGTCAGGTATTAAAGCCAATAATCACAAGTTAAGTGGAAGGTGAAGGAACGTAATGGCAAACAGAAGACAGTATTTCTGGTATTGTCTTAATAAGTGATCATTTAATTCGTGCTAAGTTGGCAGCAACCAACACATCTGAAATTTGCAAACTTCTGTCCAGTTACACTCCTGAGCTGCATTTTATTTTAAGTGACCTTAGTACTAATCACAGTTAATGGCATGGTGTATTGTTGTTTTTTTTAATTGCCAAGGAAACATCAGTAGTAAAATACGTGGCATTTTAATGTATCCCTTTGCAATCCAGGATCATAAGATCTTAATATGTCATACAAATTTAAAGTGAGATCACTGGGTAATGGGGTACATATGGTGATCCTAAAAAAAAAAGGTTACTTTGGAGAATAATTAAAAAGACCTTTAAAAATTATTTTTGCTGCTTAGGTATTAGTTTTAGATGTAAAAAGGGATTTACTTTTCATTACCAGATGTATTGTCACTTTAGATTCTGCAAATTTGTGGTTTGGGAGGCTGTCATTAAAATATGTCTTGACTGCAATATGCAAGCCTCAGCTTTGATGGGACTGTCCCATCCATATCTGATTTTTTTTCCTCTGAATGAACGTTCTGTGAAAGGAAAAGGAAGACAATGAGATTAGCTACGTATCTTCTGTAGTGCTTGGAGAATTAAAGGCTAGTCAAGGGACTTAATATTTAGTACCCAATTTAATCCTTCCTTCCTTTTGAAGCGCCTAACTGCAGTTCAGGCCAGTTAAGGACTGTATCACCTCTAGAAGAATCCAGTTCTCTGCTCTCTGTAGCAGATACCTGTTTTTAACTTAAATGACTACACCAGCATTTAATAGGGGTGAATCTATGCCTCACTGCTCCAATTTTTCATCTGCTAATGACAGCCTCAAACACAGATGGCTAATTAATGCATAGGATGTATGGCAATATACATTCAAAAGTACCCAAAATTATTATTCATCATTGCACTTACTGAGTGCAATGCTGATATCATACCACACAAGAACAAAACAGTGGTTTTTGTCCTGGACAAAACCCAGTAACATTTTTGCTGCTAACGTGATCTGGAACTGCAAAGATTCAGAAACTGGAAATGACCTTTTCAACCCGGACTATGATAAATCCTCAGAGCCCATAACTTCTTCAACATGTTAAGCATGTTTTTAGGGGAAACTGTGTGAAAATCCCAGCTGGCAGGGCCAAAAGTCTTGCACTCTTAGTTTCTCCTTTAAACTTTAGTTGTCTGGCTGTTCATGATGAAAAAGAGGTTGGGAGGATTATGGAGTGGAGCTAAGCTATGGCACACAGGAAGCTGAACTGAGATGTCATAGAGTTGCTTTCTAGCCCTTGAGGAAGCCTGAATGAGTGGACAGCTGCATTTCTTTTCAACTGTTGAGACAATGGAAAAGAATTTTTTTTTTTTCCGAGTAGGAGCCCATATTTTTCAAATTATTAGGGGGATGATTGTGGAAGAAATCTATTTGATTTACCTTTCTTAGATTCAAGTAGAAGGTAACAGAAGTCCACTACATGCAGACCAAGACTGAATGGTTCTAGATTTTCCGTCAGATATAAATAAGTTTCTCTCACAAAGACACAGAGAAACTAGAAAAATGTTGAACCATCCTCTGTCTTAAATCTGTTCTAAAAAGACTAGAGAACATTTCATGCATTTTAGCACTGAAGAAATGGAAGCCTGAATACAGAGAATGCATCTTCATTTGATTCTGAAGTATCAAATAAATAAAGCATAGAAATATCTGCATATGCAAAAGAATATAAATCTAATATTGGAACCTTTATTTCCAAAATTATTCTGAATTCTTCCCCCAAACATTCATATTTTTTACAGCAAAAGTCAATCAGTGACAATCAGTCAATCAGTGGGTTTATTATGGGATCAAAGCTATCCTCTTAGAACTAAATTCTTGGTTACTGACATGACTATATATATATCATGGATTAATTTATAATGTGGAGTATAAATGAGACAGGATTTTTTTTCTTTTTTTCTGGTATGAGGACATAAGCTCCTTATCACAGGTATAAAAAATAAAGAGGTCCATCAGCATGAAACTGGCCCTATGAAGTAGCTGAATTTTATTTAAATTTACATAACTAGGAAAATGAAATGGGTAACCTCCAATACCATCCAAAGAAACTTCAGGACCATCAATGTGTTTCACAAATAATTGATCTCTACTGTTCAGTTTTGTTAGATAAATAACAATTTTTCATAAAATAAAGCAAAGATTCATAGACAAGTTGAACAGAGCTATTTTCCTCAATTAACATTCAAGCGATTTCTTGAGTCTGATCTTTATAAATTTTGGCAGAATAAAGCTCAAACCACATTAAAAAAAATAAGTTTTCAGTCTTTTTGTTTTCACATTTTTTCCTCTTTCAAAACTTTTTAGGTTGTTATTTTTATTAGAAGTTACTCTTTCTGCCTAACAAGTGCAATGTTTTTTCTACTATTCTTTCAATTTTTTTTTTTTTTGAACGGTCACCATATTCCAGAGTTGAAGAGACCAACAGTTAAATGTAATATCCAATCATAAACTCATTTTCTAAAGTAAATATCACTGACATATTATGAAGCATTACATTCTTCTACTGCATTTGGCTGAGACAGCTAATTTTCTTCACAGTAGCTAACATGGGGCCATGTTTTGGATTTATGACCAAAGCAGCACTAATAATTTAGGGATGCTTTAGTTACTGCTGAGCAGGGCATGCACAGCTTCAAGACCTTTTCAGCTTCTCCCTCCACACCACCAGCAAGAAGGGTGTGGTGTACAAGAAGTTGAGAGGGGAGAAAGCTGGGATGACCCAAGAAATATTCCAAAAAGTGTAGCATCATGCTCAGTATATGGAGCTGGGGGAAGAACAATGAACAGGGGCACACTCAAAGTGTTTCAGATGTATGAACACCTGCCTGCACACGGGAAGTGATGAATTAATTTCACATTTTGCTTTGCTTGCATGTGCAGACTTTGCTTTATTTATTAAGCCATCTTGATATCAACCCACAGGTTTTCTCACTTTCCCTTCCATTTCTCTCCCCCACCCCTGCATGGGGGAGGTGAACGAGCAGCTTGTGGGAGTTTAGTTGCTGGCTGGAGTTAAACCACAACAATTCTTTACATGTGTTAGCTGGCCAATAATTTTTACACCTGCATTTTGACTGGCAAAGAAAAAGAACTTTTTATTTCATCTTCAATGAATGGTTTGTTTTTCTCTTTGAGTCCTGTGGCACCATACACTATCTAGGTGAGTGTGATGGCTGACTTGAAGGAGTCTTTTGCTTCATTTATGGCCTGTGTAAAATCCCGTGGTGTAGGTTCAGGTAAGATTCTATCTAACATAATAAAACAGAAGTCACACATATTGAACCACTGCATATCCACTTACAAAATATTTTCATGATTGTCTTAATTACTAGGTAAAATAATTTCAAAATTTTCAAAACCCCCATATTAAATATCACAATACTGAAAAATGGCTTCAAGGAGGAGAAAACTTAAATCATCCACTTTAAAAAGGCTATGGATTTGTTCCTTTGTGCAGGGTTTAGCTTATGATATATTCTGAGATAAGCATATGATGGTGAAAAGGTCTGGATAGAGGTTGCTTATTGCATAATTTCCAATGAGGATCTTTCAACAAGAACAAATTATAACGTTTGCTTTTGATAGGACTGCAACATAAAGTGCGCTTACTAACCCCATTGACGAGTGAAGTGCAAGGGCAGAAGCCTGGTGTAGTCATGTCACCACAACAGTACATCATGTTTACCATTCTAAGTAAAAAAGAACAGAATAAAAATAGAAGATGTCATTTAAACTTTTCTTTTCTATGTAAGACAGGCAGATCAGGGTTATTTGGTTTGTCCAGCCATAAAAAAAGTAATTCACAGATTAGCAGAAAACTGAAAGCATAAAGCTGCTTAGGTGTCCTGATTCATTATTAAACAGGCTGATATGTACCAAATACTGAATATGTAATAGAAGAAAAATAATTTATAAAACAATATATTTTGAAGAAGATGGGTCTTTAAAAAAAGGAAAAGAGGGAAAAAAATTGCTTATGTTTGCTGCTCCCGAGTAGAACAAAGAAATGTGAAAACAATGTCTTTGGCAATGTCTCAGATTCACACTGGATTTAGAATTTTTTCTGTTGGCCTGGAGCCACTGAATAATATACAGATATAAAACATTGGTAAGTACTGGATGTCTGTGAACCATGTATATATCATATGCTGTATGTTGATTCCAGGACACAACCCTTGTATTTTATGCTGAAAGCCAAGCCTGCACCACCTGATTTCCATGCATGACTTTTGAGAAAATAAACTATATTTGTAGAGCCACAGTCTGAATGAAAGGCTGTACCTCCATGTTTACATACACCTTGAGGAGAGATCAATCCATTCAAGACCTTTCTTCTCTTTTTATTTTTTTCCTAAGATACAGTAGTAATGGTAAATAATAATGATAATCATGATAATAAAAGGGAAAAAAATCTGGAGAAGTTATGCACAATAGAATTACTCACCACCTGGTGACCAGTGGCAGACCTCCCTTCCCAAACCCAGACTGGCCACCCTTCTTGGTAACTCCCCTCAGTTTATATGCTGAGCATGAAGTTCTATGGTGTGGAATAACCCTTTGGTCAGTTCAGGTCACCCATCCCAACTATGCTTGTCCCCAGTTTCTTTTGTGAACCTCCTCACTGGCAGAGCATGAGACAAAGGAAAAAAATGTCTTTTGCTTAAGATAAAGATGACATCAAAAATAACACCAATCCCATTCTGAATCCAAAACACAGCACTCTGCAGCTGCTGGGGAGAAGTTACCTTTACCCTAGGTGAAATCAGGACAAAATTTTGCTTTAATGAAATTGAAAACCCCAGTGCAGGTTGTTCAGTTATTTTCCCATTGATATTAAATGTCAGTTAAGGTTTTAAGACTTGTGCAAGTATTCATCTCTACTTGCACACATTTCCTTTTCTCTGATCTGCACAGCCCACACCTGAAATGAAATAGAGCCCAGGGTCCAGGCTGTTTTTGGAGGTTCTGGGTCAGGGCCATTAGTGATCATTAGCACCTGCAGGTACTGCCAGTCATCTTCTTTTTCATAATTATGCCTCAAGCTGAAAAAGAACTGAAAAAGAAAAATCACTAACATGTTTATATATATTATAAAAATTAAAATATTACAGGCAAATATTGTGGTAGCTTAGTATCAGGCAGCAGGAGTATGGGCAAAATCTGACAGGTAGTGGCTGACCATCTGATTTTTTTCTTATATGGGAATACTGATTTGGTTAAGAGAGCTTGTTCTGCCAGACAGCAGAAGAATGAAGACAAAATCTGATCTGTTTGACTAGTAGGGAAGCATTATACTGATTTTTGTCTGTCCTTTTCCTTGAAATGTCTATGTGATCATGGGGAATCAGGTGCCTCTTATTTTGCTGTTTTATCTTAAAGTAATAAAATAATTCAGCATCCTTCCTTTTTCCTCTGAAAGTAAATGTATTGATGAACCGCTTCAAACAATGCTAATCAACAGCATGAGAAGCCTGCAAGATAGGACATTGACAGGCAAGGTACTATTACTAATTTATTTGTCTCTTTATGGTTCAGTTAGAGGAATATCTTAGGGAGTGCAGCACATGTCAGTGTTGTCAGATGTTACACGGTAGCTGTCATAGTTTTGACTGATGTACAAGCACTACCTGCTCATATTTGCCCTTCCTTTCTGTGGAGTGCACACAGGTAAGACAGCTTGTTGGTAATTTTTATTTAATGCTTTCAGTATCTGCAGCTGCTCTTTTGTTGAAAGTTCTGACAATGAGAGATTCCACCCACCAAGATTCCCAAGACTTCCACTGCAAGGGTTTCATCATGTAAACAAGGTTTTCCTCTGGGATTAGAATACAGCTCACATTTTTTTCTGATGCCTGGTGATCTTGGTTATAACTGCTCATGTTTTCATTTATTAGGAAACACTGAAAGAAATGAAATCACAGAAATTAAGGATGCAAATGGTTTTGCGCTGCTCAAGGAAAGTTAATTGTCTTTTCAAAAGTTTTTTCTGAAATAGACATGTCCTCAACCTCACCGTATGCAGACAAGCACATGTTAATTTGAAGACTTCTGTGCAAAAAAATAACTGCAACTATGTGTCCAGAGGTCAGACATTTACAATTTTAATCATCTCTCAGACACAATTGCTGGATAAAAAAGAAGACATTACTGCTTAGCGTGCATAATCAGATGAAGCCTTTAAACATGGCAAACATTTATTTCTTTATATAATAGACCAAGAATCAAGAACAAGAATGCTTGTGAAAGAAGGGTTCAAAAATAATCTTAGGCTGGGAAGCCAAATAAGTTTTATGAATGACAGTTCAAATTGTGATGTAGTTGTTCCAGGAAACAAAAGGATGTTGCTCCTAGATGCAGAAGTGAAACCTTCTCAAAATGTAGAAAGTCATTCTATTCACTACAGAAAAAATAGAAAAATTTCAGCATTCTGTCTTAAGGCTGTTTCTCCACTACGGTCCAGCCAGTGAATCCTAGGAATTAAAGGAAATATCTATATCTTGAAATATGTTTTAAAATATTTTTCTCTATACTCTGGAGTTTAATTTGGAACAGAAATTCCCTTTTGCTGTATTGGTTCATGTCTTTCACCCTCCCCATCTTTTAATTTGAGCAACTGGTTCCACTTAGGTTAGCAAAGTTCAATGGAGCAGAGAGAAAATGGACAGCATTGATCACCCATTTACTTATTGAAAAGTTATAAATGGCAGTGTTGTGCAAAATAAATTTTATTTCTTTTCCTCTAAGAGATTTGAAAATCAACACGTAACATAACTTTTAGAAATAGTTTTCTGGGTTTTTACATTTTTGTTTAGTTGGGGTTTTGGGTTTGGTTTTTTTTTTTTTTTTAACGCTGTACTACTGTTTTTGTTATTCTGAGACCATTATTGTCTCACCAGGAGCCACTTTTCACTCAAAGGAATGTGGTTTGGTCACATCTCTTCATGGAATCATAGCATCTCTGTGGTTTCTATGAACTCCAATGTTTTCAGGATATCTGCTGTGAAAATTGTGCATCCAGAGGAACTGAAGCTCTCTGGCAATCCCTGGGGATATGCAAGTCTGCATTTTGAAGTGTGAGTAGGAAAAATGATGAAAATGTGGGCATTTTTGTACCACATGTATTCAACTCTATTGAAAAATTTATCCAGTTTCTGGGCTGCTTCTAATAGCAATCTAGGATGAAAATGTGATTGGAAACATTCATAAATTAATATTAATAAAAGAATTAATAATATCTGGAGTACTGCCAAAATTTGAACCACAGAAGAAAAGACCAAGTTTTACCCAGAGTTACAGCTCTTGGGTAGAATGGGGTTTTTTTAATGCTAGCTCAATAATCTGAATTTAGTCTTAATTTATATTTACTTAGCAGTCTGAATTTTCTTCCTTCAGGTATGAAAAGCAGCGTAATGGTATTACAGTGTTTGAGGCAGAATTTGGTCTTGGTATCTTTCATTCCTTCCAGAAACTTTATTGACTTTTATTTCTTAAAACCTCGGTAAGGCCCTGATTTTAATCTCTCAGTTAGGCCAGCAGTGCCTTCCCTGGATCTTTGTTCTACAACAGCACCTCAACAACTGCTTACATTTCACTGAAGGAAATGCAGCATAAGGATAAGTTTACAGTTAAGTACGAAGTCACATATATTTGTGGAAGGAATGAATTTACATATATGCTTAAGTTCTTCATTGAAATAAGGCCAGCACAGTAAATATATGTAAAGATAACAGAATACAGGAGAAAATCTCCACCACACAGAAAGTGAAGCAACATTCCTAAGTGGAGTGTAGCTTTACTGCAGGATTCGAGGGTAAAAACATAAACTGAGAACCCATCCTTGGCAAATCTGAGTTATTTATGTGTATGTACCTCCTTTGGTGTCTTTGCTGTTGTAAGCTGCTAAGTACACATCAGTGTTCAGCTGAGTTGAAATTTAGAGTTGCATATTTTGAAGGGGCTTAATAAAGAAGTCTTCGTCTTTTAAATAACCTTTTATTAACAATAATGACAAATGCAACATTTTAAGATGAGAAACTCAGATATTTCAAAATTAATTTTTCACATTGAAGAGGAAATATTAAAAAATTTTCTTTAAGCCATTTCTATTACTCTCATTAAGTGTATGTTTTGTAATATTCCTAGGAGATCCTGACTACAAATAATTTTTCAATGAAACAGTGTCACAGAAACAAGAATGCGCTCCTTGTGTATATTCTTAACTTCCTAGTTCTACCTGGAATAGGCTTGAGATTTTACAGGATGACCAACCACTTGTTTTAAGGTTCAGTCACCAATGGCATTCAAAAAAGCAGAATTGTTTGTGGTTTGTGGCACTGAAGCTTTTGGGTCTATAGACTTTGCCTGTATCCTTATTAAGGCATTTAATCTCAGCAGATGGATATTTTTAAGTTAATAGGGTGAAAAAAGATCCTAGTTTAAAAATTGTGTTCACAGATGAAATCTGTCTAGGTTACTTGATGATGACTAGAAATGCTAATCTTCGAACATAATATTTCTTATGTTCTTAGAATCAGAATATGCTGCACACAGTTCAATTTGCTTTTCACCATTTTTTCATAGTCCATCAGACATTATGACTTGTTTTCTGCAAATGTTTATCCCACTTTTAAGTAGCAATCACAATTTTATTTGGTCTTTGATGATGAGGTCTTGATCATGAGTACTTGTTGATCACTGTAAATAGGAATATGTATTTCAACTAGAAATGGACTTCATCAGTAACCAAGGAGACAGTAAACTCTCACTGGGCATGCAGATGCTATCAGTTAAAACTATGGAGAGATCTTAGTGCCATGACAGTTTCACACCATTTTAAGTTCTTACAGAGTCATGGAAATTAGCGTGAGATGGGATCTGTGAAGGTGATCCAAGTCTGTTCAAAGGGGAACTGCCTTGGGTGAAGGCTTGTCTGCATTTTGTCTTAAACGTTACTTGTGAGACAAACCGGAGTGCTGGCCCCAGGGTCCTTCACATGCATCTGGAGCAGGGAGGTCAGCATAAATACAGTGACTATTTTCAAATACTCATGGTTGGGGTTAATTAACAAAGAAATATAAGATCTTTTAGCTGTCTGAACTTATGGAATTACATAACAATATTTTTCTCCTTTTCATTTTGATTTCTGTTCGATGGCTTTTTAATGCAAAACCCAGAAACAAACGAAAACCTGGAACCAGAATCCAGCATGATCTCTTTCAGAATGGATGATTATTTAGTCATTGGTTTAATTAATCAAAGAGAAATAAAGAATTGCTTGATCACAGAAAAATAATATATGGCATAACTCTTAATATATCCATTACTGTACTGTATGAAAAAAGACCATAGACAATGGCATGTGTTAAAAAAGGGCTCCTCCATTACAAATTATTACAAGTGATTTTATTACATCATTCTGCCCCCATTGCTTAGGTAGGAAACAGTCATGTTAAATTTTTGTTGACGTTGAAATAAAATTACAGAAGAGCTGCACAGCTGCACATGCATTATAATGTTATTTGAAGTAAAATATTTCATATCCAATTTTTTTTCATAATTCATGTGAGACAGTTTTAATGATAAATATTTTCTCTGGAAGAAGTTGCACTATTTTCATTTAGTCATAATTAAATTAGCTGAAAGCTAATGTTAATATTGGCAGGAGGAAGGTGATTTCTGTGGAGGAGGAGCAGTCCTGCAGTCTGTCAGTAAGTTGTGTCTCAAGATAAAGGCTAGCAAAATTCTCCAAGAAAGGTGATACAACAGGTGAAAGCCTGACTGTAGTAAATGAAGTCCAATTCTTCTGAGTTTCCAGTTGATCAAAAAGTTTTCAGGTAGATTTCCCACTGTGTTCTAGGACACAAAAATTTTTGTCTGGCTATTCAGAGTGATTTCTATTACTGCTTGCAAATTGATGTCCACTTTAAAGGCCAAGATGAATTTTAATGGCATAAATAATGAAAAACGAGAGAATTCAGGATAGGGCTAACATAATAGTCTATTCTTTATTTGTAAAGCTCTTACTAGTTATGTCTTATGAAGGACATCAGAGCAGTACATTCACATCTCTTGAAGGATATATTTAATAATAATAACAACAACAATAATAATAGTAATAATAATAATAGTATTGAGGCCACCGTAGGGGAAAATCCTGCTAATTCTAGTGCATATACATTTCTCTGAGCCTCTTCCTGCCTCACATATAGGCATATTTCTATTAAGATAAAGAGACTGTGAGCTCAGATCTTTGTTCTAAACCAGCAGCTGCTATGATTAGTGTGGGTTTTGCATATCAACATCATCCTGTATTAGAGGTATTTTTTTCTATAATTCTTTTGGTATATGTTCATTGGGAATATGCCCCTTGATTCCTTTTCCGGTATACCAAGGGCTGCCAGGAATGCCACAGGCAAGGCAGCCTCAGAGCTAGCACATTGTGAGGAGAACTGTATTAAGGCAATTCTCCTCTGTTGGCACCAAGAAGCTAGAATTCAGACAAGGCCATCTAAAATAATCAAAGGATTGAAGAATGAGATCTGTAAGCAATGTTAAGAGAGATAAACATACGTGCTTTTCAGAAGAACTGGTTGAGTGGGAGGACAGGGAACATCAAAGCAATTTTACATAAAAACAGAGTGTAAAAATAGATATTCTAAAAGGAAAAAATCTTGATTTAATTAACTGTAGCTCACAACAAAGGAAGAAAGAGTCCAAAGCCTGCAGATCTACACAGGTGGTGCTATTAAAAATAGATTTTGTTCACTGCAAACAGTATGGAAAATAATAATATATTATAAAACACAAAATAAAACCAAAAATTCACGTTATCTACATAGACATAAACCAAACACAGACACACATATGTAAGATAGATACATAAAATGTCATATTATGGATTCTCAGGATTGTATTTTTATTGTGTTTGGCATTGTGCCAAATGAATTTCTCTAAAAATATTGTACTGTTTGTCTTCTCTTATTTCTGTTTGCATAAAAACTTGTCTTGTATTTCTTTACCATTACTGAATAGTCTACAGGTTTCTGTTTTATTCTGTTAGAATGGCCCATGGAAAAAATTGAAATGAATTAAAACTCATACAATGTTTGGACATATGAATACAGTATGTGTAATAAACATTCAGTAATATTAATATAGAATGATGAAGCCTGTATAACTTAAACTCTGGGATTAACCCATCATTTTGCATTTTGAGGGCATTTTTTTCTGCTACATTTTATGGCGTTTAATGTCATCTTAATAGATCAGATTACCATTTGACCAATTTTTAATTGATACAACTTTTATTAAAAAATGTAAAGGTAATTCTTATATGTACTATTTTTATCTGTTAGGTTATCTTTACATTGTTTTATAATGTTCACACTTAAATTGCGGAATAAGTCTATCAGTTAAAAATTGAAACCAATTTTTTAGTTTATTTTCAGTTAATTGTGATTACATGTGATTTTTATGACATCGATTCAACCAAGGAGCTGTGGAACATTATCAGTGAGCATTTCATATCTGAAATTTCAGCATCAGTGGAAAGCAGGTTTAACTAGTTTTTTACACATTACAATGAACAAAAGTTCTTTCTCCTTAAGAGAGGTCCAGAATCTTTACTCTCTCTGAATATCTCCCAAGAGTATCTGAAACATAGGTAGGACTCTCTATATGGAGATTAAATAAAATAAAATTGATCCACACATAAATATCAGATGGGGGTCCTAAAACTCCCTTCAGGATCCATAAGCAATGGTCAAGGAACTACTTTCTGTGTATTAGAATTAGAAATGTAAAGAGATGTAAATACATAAGAAAGAAATTTGGCATTAAGTAAAACTATATAAATCACATATAAGAATATACATGGCATTTTTCGAGATATTTACTTGGCATGCTTCCAATATTTTAGTTGACATTGCCTTAAAGAATTTGAATTGGTTTATTAAAAAATATTCAAAGTTGGTTCTTTATGTAAATTTCTGGCTGGAAGAGAGTACAAAGTAGTGACAGCATTATTTGTCAATGTCCTCCAGTGATTGTTAGCAATGCATTCTTGCACATATTGTTTCAGACAAAAAAATTAGTATTTTGCATTAGCAGAGGATAATTAGGCAATAAGATACAAAAGAGAGTAGGGTTATCATGAGATAAACACACACATGGGGTGTTATGAGGCACAGCCAAGTATCTGTAATCCCTCCAGGGTATGATTATCTCGTGATAACCGCACACCCTGGAGTTGCCTTATTGCTGTTATAAAATATCTTTATTATAGGAAGAAATGCACATTTTTGTGCTGAAAGAAGACGAAGGTGGCAATTTAGAATGCTGAACAGCAGTTTCAGCTGAGCTGTGTGGTTTACACAGATTAATCTATCCCATTGGAATGTTTCCTCAGCCAAAAAAATGTTCCCTAAATCCAAGCAGTCATAATCTGTAGTGATGTGCAGCTATTTGGAGTGTTTGACAAATTCCCTCCTTGGTTCTTATGCTGTTCATTTGACTGCAACATATGCACACAACAATGTGAAGAGATGGAGAGGTGTGAACAGGACAGTGAACATTCTGAATATTTGATAATATTTCTAAAGTCTCGATTCTTCCATTTTACTTTTATGCAAACTCTCTGTAAACTCTGGAAAGCTTCAGAGAGTTGAATAATGCATCTAAAGCTAATTGCAAACTATTGGGAGATAGAACTTCCAAAGTACAAACAATGCCAGTAGAGCTTTAAAAGCTGGGAAACTGATAATCCAGGGAGAAGTGAGAAGCCCCTTCCAAGCTGCAGGGTTGTTTTTCTACCAGGCATAAAGAGATGATGCCATAAGGGGAGAAGACAGCTGGATGAATACACACTGGCTTCTTTGTACTAAGTTGGAGTTCTGCCCCTATCATCAGTGGACAAAGGCCATGAGAATACTTAGCACCAGTCCTATGCAAAACAGCTTTGTCCATGTGAATGGCATCTCTGAATTTACAGTCTTGCTTCATCTCTTTGTAGACACCAATTGGGAGCGAAAACAACTTGGTCAGGCTCAAGGTTGATGTTAAGTGTTCTGATGACATGCTCAAAAGAAACTAATCTTGTCCCTATATCTGCATTTCAACAAGTGGTAGGTTAGTTGTATGTCCTGTTAGTCATAGATTCTTCATGAACAATTATGCCTAAGGATTTATTTCCATTCTGTCATTTAATTATTTATGAAAATCATCATCATATTCCAGTGCAACAGAAGGAACTTCAGGGAACATTCTGTTTCTGTAAGTTTGTATTATTATTGAACAAATTTTAGGAAGAGATAAGCATTGAAATAGCTTATAAATTGTGTGTTAAAACATAATCAATATTTGTATTCATGTTTGGGCATAAAAACACACAAAGAAGGCCTTGTAGAATTTATTTCTGCTTAGAAACTTGTACTTTGGCCTTCAAAATGTGTCAGCTTTAATTTAAGATTGGTGTTTAATATGGAATATGGAGATCAATGCAATTGATTTGATTGAATAAAAAAGTCCTTGAAAGGATATATGGTGCACATTTTTAAATACAACAAGCCCAATAATTGGTTTAAATGTAAAAATAAATTGTATCTAGAGATATCTATCCCAGCCAGGGGTGATGTTTTATTGGTTTTTGCATTTCACTAACTGATGTGCTTTCATGTAAAATCAATATTGTGCAGTCAAATATATTTTGCTTTGTTGTGTAGTAGGTTCAGTTAGCTAAAATATAATTTTAAACATGGCACAACTAACCTTTATTTTACAATAAACCTTTTGTGCAGAAATGAAGGGAAAATGTAAAAAGACACTTTTAGCTTCCTAAATATTCGATGGAGTCCCTTGCATAATGTATAGATTTTTCATGTGCTTCTGCAGCATTTCACTTTGCTAACTCTCAGCCTTTTTAATTAAGTCCCTAGCCATTCCTCTGCAAGTAATTGCCATCTGTGGAATATTAGACACCATTTCAAGTGATGCATACATACCTGCTTAACAGAGCTGTGTAAAACTAGGCATCATACTTTCTACCTGTACTGAAACTGAAAATGCATTTGCATTCAATTTTTTTTAAACCTATCATGAAGAGAAAATCTATTTTTCCATTTAGCCAGTGTTGACACTTTTAATACAACTGAAAAACAGCTTTTTTAGGAAAAAAACTCTAACTCTTACAATTCCTCTTTTTTTTTTTTCTTTTTTTTTTTTTTTCCTTTTTTCAAATTATTATGTCTTCCTCACAACTGGGGAGAGCTGAAGTCAAAAAGGGAATCTGACATGTCTCACTTTATAAGTTACCTAAATGATCAGGGAAATTCCACTGCCACTACAGAAAATGTCAGCGAAGGCAGAATGTTATACAAGAGAATTCTAATGGATGCAATTCTTCAGTTCAACAGGATACAGTCAATACAATTAGTTTAAAAAGGCCATTAAACATCTGCTGGCTTTCTTAAAGTTTGTACCTCTCTCATCATTAAGGAAAACAGATTATTTGAAAAAGCTGTTAGTGTCCAAAGGAGAAATTTGTCTCAAAGGTTTATTTCAATGTGCCTTCATGATGTACAGATTGAAGAAGCCTATGAAGAAAAGGGCTTTTTGTATGTACTATTCTAGGGAAGCAAACTTCTGTATCTTTTTGTCCTCAAAATCCAAATTACAGTGCTCTGTTCTGTTTTTATTTTCCCTACTGCAGGATGATGAATAGAGATAGGATATTTTTCCTCATCTTTCTTCTCTCTCAGTGGTCTTGAGGAAGTAGGTAAAATTCTGAGGATTGCTTTGCAAAGCTGTAATTATTGTAGAGACCCACATTTCCACATTAAAAAAAAAAGTGTTTTTTGCACCATGAAGTTTGCATTCAGAAAATTGATATTTCTAAGTACTTCTTCCAACCCTACAATTCTGAAACACTCAAAAGGTTAGAAAAAAAAATAATAGCCAAAGTAAATACATACACCGCTTATTGAATTCAACAGAGCAGAGAATTTTTCTGAACTACCAATTTCAGAGACCAGTTTTACACTTTTTAGTCATGCCTTAAAACAATTGAGCACATGCCATAAACATCGAGTTGCTGGAAAATGAAGAGTCATGAACCATTCAGAGCCCCAACTGAACTAGTATGTCGGAATGTTATAGCTTCAGAATGTGTGAAGTGAATGCTAGACCTGCTTGCAAGCCACTTTGATCAAACAGTTTTTGAAAGATATTTGCATAAAGACATACCCTCTTTCTAACAAAAGATTACCAGGACATGGAATGCTGGTTTTTAGAGAGAGACTGTGCTAAAGAAAGAGAAATAGGCTTGAATCTGTTTAAATCAAACCTTTAGCAATATTTAGGACTATTTGAATAAGGATATATTATCTGGCTACTTATGCCATTCAATATGGTTGAGATGCTACATGTCTGTTGCTGTCATCACAGACAAGAAATTATTTTCCCCTCTTATTTTGGATAAAAAGTAACAGAGAAGCTGAGTAGGAAACTTAGATTGATGAGGGCAATGGTAACTAGAGAGAATAATATTCCAATAGATGTCATGAGAAAAAGAAAGCATTGCAAATTACACCACTTGCCTTAAAAAAAAAACCTATTCAAAGTGTTACAGAATAGTATTCAAATGGAAGATTTCCCCAGAGTGTAAAGCCTTCTGGAGCAAATTCTTCAAACTAGAAAGGGCAATGAAATCTGTAAAGGTCTATGGAACAGCTAAGATCTAGGAGGAAGAACAATGAACCAAGGAAGAAGACATTTTAAAAACAATCCCACTTTTAGATTTTCTTTTTGTTTTTCTTTATTCATATGCCTTCCTTTTGGTTAAGATTCATCAAGCTACACATTTAGCCAACCCCTATTGTAATGGGGTCTTATATGGGGAAGGGGGCAAAGCTTAAGGCAAAAATACAATCTACTAATAATATTAATAATGTGTCACGTGAGGCCCACATTCATGTATCACAATGTCACAGTTACAAAATCACGAAAAAAAAAAAATCCTTCCTTCTGAAACTGTTGAGGTTCTTATTGCACCCATTCATTTCCAACTATACCAGGAAAGGTATGCCATGCTGAGGAATATCTTTTACTACTCACATGCTATCTGTTGCTAGTACTGCAGCCTTCACCTCTCCCTCAGGGGTGGAATTCAACAGATCAGGAAATATACTGTCCAGAAGACATGCATTTTACATATGCTCTAGCACAAAACAATGGCACCTCCGACAGTGACCTACTGGTTAACTTTGGTCAAAGTTTTGTACCTTTATAGAATAAGAAGTCAGATAAAGCAGAACACCAAGCAACATAACTAGGTCATATTTACTGTCCTGCAAAGTCTGCTGCCTGCTGGGTTAGCTCACAGTTCATTCCTGGAATCTGAAAAATGAAATGAGATTTTTCATCACTAACAATAAAGGCAGGACAGCCACAGTGACTCAAAACTATCATGTTGGTAAATCTTGCATTCACCACAACTTCCACCAACTACTCATGTAAGTATAGGTGCTAGCGGAGAGATTTCAGTTAAAATAAAGTATTCCTTCACACTGCAAGACTTGGGTGGTTTTTTGGGGAGATAATTGATTGAAAGAAAAGCCTTGAATTCTAATTAGAAGTATCTAGAAAAGTTTCTAAAATACGTGTGTGTGAACGAATGTTTACAATGAAAATAGGTAAGAAACATTTAAAAGTGAGGCTCTTTCAAACATTTTCTTCCTCTTTCTCTTTTTCTTCAGAGAGTAAAATGAGAAAGCTCCTAAGTCACTGAGTGGAGTCCTTTTCTTCTCCAGGGGCTGCATTATTTATCTCCTTTCAGAAATGCAAAGACCTTCCCAGAAGCTTATTCTCCCATGTTCTTCCATTGGAAGATAGACCCAGAAGTTCTGACAGCTGGAAACCTTATCTTATTTTCTCCTCTAAATGGATTTTGACATCAGTGACTGTTCTTTAAATGTATCGTGTCTTCAAATGGCTCTTTTCCATAACTGGCATGTACACCATGATTTCTTTGTAGGCAGTAACCAAATTTTCTTCCAGCCTCAAAAGTCATGCTTGAAAGACTGCTCTCAAAAGACAAGGATTTCCATTTCTTTGATAATCTTTGTTTGACAAATATCTTGCAATGTAGAATTATCTGAATTATTTAAGTTTTAATGAAAATGGAGCCTAGTGCATTTCTTTAGCTTTCTTTCATAAAGTCTTCCTCATTTCATAATTAAATAGCATTAGACTTGTTAGTTTTCTTCTAAAAATATCACCATTTTAATTTAATGTACAGTTCTTTCAGAAATCTGCGAGGGAGATGATCCTGTTCTCACCAGACAAACACATTGGGTTCCAGGGAGAGCAGCCCACAAATTCATGACTAATGATGGCCTTTTTTGGTACAAACGTACTGCACACAGGAAATCCTGACCCAGTCAGGATACAACCTCTGATCAAATCAAATAAAACAGTATTAACAGTGAGAGGTTTTGTTTCCACGTCAGATACATCAGAGTTTGATGCTACTGGCATGCTTACATAGCAATATGTTAAAGAGAAGGAATAATGACAGGGAAAAATATTTTCTAATGTGTGAGGTTGAACCATAGACCTGATACCCAAAAATGCAAGTCATGCCTTTTCTTTTGACTGAACTGATCAGATGTGCAATAATTCAGAAACTGTTCAGAAATAATTTCGCCCATTTATTTATACTAAACAGCTTTTGTGCAGTGATATATGAAAGATAATGATTAATTTCCTGAACAAATTACTGAACACCATCAACTTTCCACTTTCACCTTCTTACTTTTAAAAGTAGAAAAAATGCAAGCAGACACCGACTGGGCTAGAAGACTGTGATACTAAAATGGCCTTTTTTCTTCTCATATACTTCTGCATACTTGTATTCTTGTGTATAATTGTGCAGTGGTTTTGCAGAGTTGAAGACTTTGTAATTGTTTAAAAGGAAATTGTTACCTCTGTAATGGCTAATTGATCAAGCCAGTTGAATAGATGAATTCGTCAGCAGGGACTGAGTTGATCCAAGGAGGAGAGTTTCCTTTGCTTCTCGTTCTGTAGCCAGAAAAAAAGCCACTAGTATATATTCAGATCTCAGTGGAAATATTGCTAAGAAATTTGAGAAAGACATAAAAGTTTGAAAATCAGGTTTTAAAATGTAAAAAACCAGTTTTCAGTGGCAATGATTTCCTGTATATTCCTGGCAGAATGTTGGTTTCAGTGGTGATGCATCAGGGAGAGATTTAGTGCAGAAGGAAAAAGAAGTTGCACAAGGGTGCCTTCATAACCATTGAAATGTAGTTTGACTCAATAAAGTAAGGAAGACTGCTGTGCTTCACAACCCAGGTCACCCAGGTTATTAGGTCTTCATCTTTTCATGTTATCTACCTGCACATTCCTTTAATATTTTTTTTTCTAATACACCTAAGATGAAGAGATTTTCATGGACTCTGATGTCTTTTTTGCAGTATCTTCACCTGAAACTAGAGAAACTCATCTGTAATTCTTAATACTATACAATTTCAAATCACAGCTACTAGAAAATTCATTTCAAACAAACCTATAGATAGCAACTTTGCTAGCAAAGGAATTTATGGGGTATGTTTTCTAATGAGTTATTTTACATTTTACTTGTATATGGCTTTCAACAGTCACCATCTGTTTCTGTATTCAGTATTAAAAAGTTATTTCAAGCATTTTGCTGTATATCACATGGTAAATTCCCAATTATATAATTTAATTGACAAAGGTAATAAACAAATGGCATAGGTTACTTGGCTCAAAATAAAATTAGTTCTGATGATACAATATTCTAAGTGTTTTTTTTTAATTAACTATCTTATATATGTAATGGTGGGGTTAGAAAGAATGGACAGAACAGAAACATGCAACTAAGCTACTTTAACTGCATGTATATTTAATGTATGTATGTACAAAGCTCCAGTCATAATTAGGATGCGGTTTTCCACTTACACTAACAGACAAAAGACAGAATGTCACACAGTAGTTGGCCATTTTTTTAGTTTTGAAACTTTCCTTCCCTCCAGCCGTGAGCTGTAATGTGTTCTGATGTATATACCTATATGAGTTGCTTCTTGAGACAATTATAAGGGACAAAACCTCCTCATTGCTGTCACTGAAGCAGCAAAATTAATGACAGAATTGACAGAAAATGAAACATTTCCTCAACATCTTTTCTTATCTTCTTTAATGGAGATATTTGCAGTAACATTGATTGTATGAAAAACACTGTTTTCTTGATTTGTGGTCTAGACTAGATATTGCTACACCTGGGACTCCTAAGATTGATCTAAATCTGACTTAGATCAAGGAGATCCCCTGTGGTGCTTTGCCTGGTCTTATTACCTCTGCTGCTAGATGGCCTGGCTTGCTCAAGGAGGATTGGTTTTCCTCTTTTCCCATCTGGATTGCATGCTAGAAGTTGAAAGTGGGCAGGAAAGGTCCAGGTTTCAGCTCCCAACCTTTGCCATCCTTGTCCCTGCATTGCCTCTGCAGCTATTCACAGTTAATGTCTCTAGCAGTCTGGATGTCATTGCTCTAGTAAAGAACAGCCCCTCAGTAGTGGTTCAGCTCAGCTGCTGATTGCTCTGTCACACACTATCATGGGTCCCTCACTATGTGTCAAGGCACTGCTGCAGAATGAATGCTCTAATTCACAATGAAAGTTACAATCACAAGACAAAGTGGAAATGATAATTTGACACCGACAGATCCCCAAACTGGCATTGACTGTGCAGGATTTCCCCCGCCTCCTTTCTTCAGCTGTCTCCTTTTTGTTACAAGGACAAACTTTGGCATACCCAGTCACCATTATTTACAAATTACCTGTGGATGATACAACAACAAGGCAGAAGGCAGAAGCCACTCCCTGTTTGGCATTTGAGTGATTGTAACAAAGAAAATGATGGTGTTTGAATGCTGCTACTATCAATGTCTCAAACATGACAGCCATTTTTAGACCAGAATACAGAAATACATTTTTTAAAAAGACCTGTTAATATTAGCTGGAATTTTAGAAGGCTAAATGAATACACTAATGTATTTTGAAGGTGCCATTACAATAATGTTGTCTGACTTGCACAAAAAAGATCAGAGATTTCATCTAATTTTCCCATAGCAGACAATAACCCACAGAGGCATAACAGATTGTCTTTTGGAAACTCACTAATTTTGATTTAAAGTTTCCAAGTGATGAAAAAGATTACTGTATCACTTGAAAAATCGTTGCAACAGTTAATTGTCCTCACCTCAAAAATTATCTTTTATTTCCAGTTTGGGCTTTACTGCCTTCTACCTGTCATTGGACAATGTTTCTGTCTGCAAGATGAAATAATGCTCTAAAACAAGTTCTTTTTAGTTAATAAAAGACCACAGAAAATTTTGTTTTCCTTTAACTTCTGCGACTATTCCAATAAGCAATTTTCCTAATAGAATGATGTAAGGAAAAGGTGAGTTGTGATCAAATACAATGAAATAAATTGTATTTCAGACTGCTACTTACAATAATATGCTTACTAAAGAAACAGCTCAAATAGTTGTTAGCCAGCCAGCAACTCAAATCTTACCTTATGTTTGGTAGTAAATTATTTGCTTTAATATCTTGTTGAATTATTTCCTTCAGTATTATATGACCTTAATTTAACTGTTTGTCTATGGATTGTTCAATGCTCAGAACTCATGTTTGATTTACTATTATGCAGGGAAAAAAAGACTTGAAATATTAGTTTGGTTTTGGGCTTTTTTAACTAGCAACTACTTAACAGTTTGCAAATAGAGAGTATGCATATGAAATAAACTTTTTTATTGGTTGACTTGATGATTTCTAATTAAAGGCTTCGTATTCCCAAAGCATACCATCTTTAAATATTTTTTTTGGTAGTGGAGGGAGGTATAGTGGTGTAGTGCTAGTATCTTTTATGCAGGGTCTTGTTAAGAGAATGTCTGATCTACGAGGGTTCCTAGATGATAAATCAAAAATAGTTTCCAGATATATTGTTTGGCTTTATCATGGCTTAAATCTTCCTCCACAAAGAAAATCCAATTCATTTGATAAAGTAAGAAGTAGTGTCAAGTGTAAACATAAGTAAATCTGTTTGAGACTAAACCCTTCTTTCTGTTCTGTAGATTTTAAACATGACGGGTTTCAGCAATGTATGTTTAATTTCTTTATTTCTACTTATAATAGGATTGTTGAAGATTAATGTTTATCATCTAAAAGACTTGAAAGCATGCAACCAACTCACCTACACCCATAGATGTAAAACCTCTATACAGTCATCTGTCTGGAGTCTTCTTTCCAGGTAGCAAGGTCTAACTTTGCATTCTAAAAATTTGCCCTTTCATATGCTGCAAGGTTCACTAAATTTTCTCCCTTTTATTTACTATAGTGTGAGTACTGATCAGCTCACCTTGCAATTGATATTTATTTCACTGAGTAATATGATGTCACTTAGCCCCTCCAAATGGTCTTGGTTATACCATGAAGGAAGTCATTTCTGATAGAACCTGTATTAATATCTGTGTGTATTTCTGAGGTGCTGTGTGCATAAGGAGGGGTTTGTGGAAGCAAATAGAGCATCCATATTGAGGACATATCTCCTACTGATATGAATGTCAATTACAATTGGATCAGAGAGCAAGATATATCCTAATGCAAACCTTATCTAGAATACAAATTACACATCAAGTAAAGTTTTATTAATGATATGGCAAAGCTTTTTCTTTTTTAAAACATCAATACATTATTTATCTTGAATTTTTAAATTCTTTTCAATGTTTAATAAGAACAACAAGAAGTTTTTATGAAAGGATGGCAGAAGATGACCTGTAGCTGTTGTCTTAGAAGTCAGTGAATTTAGTAGTGTGAAAATCTGGAATTTAATTTCCTTTTTGATACTGCATTTTTTTAAACAATTAGTTGGCATATAGTAGTACCCAAATCTCTGACCAAACATGCTGCTGACCAGTGGACAAATATCTTATTTGTGAATGAAAGATGAATTTGGCTCTTTTTCAGAGCAGGGCAGGACTGTGAACTCTGTGATACGCTTAAGATTTTTACAGAGAAAAGCCTTTCCAAATAAGGGTAGTGGTTTTTAGGTCTGAGACCTCCCTGTGAGTCTATGCTTAGGAGGCATTTTGTAGATTAGGTGGTCATGGCTCTGTTCTGCACATTGTGGTGGGAAACCCCTCTCCTTAGCTTCTCTGTACCAGCTGCTGCTGCCTGTTGTGAGCGAGCTGTTCCCACGTGCTCCCTCCTCCTGCTGAGCTATCAGTCTCCAGTCATGAAAGCAGATTCACATCTTAGCAGATATACCACATTAATTTCTGTTGCTCAGCTGAATCATTATGTGATGTAATTGTTGGCCTTTAAAAAATCAGTTTGTTTTTTTCCATATATTCAGACTTCAATTCAATTTCCAGCAATTCCATTTAGGTCAGTATACTAAACATATCCATAAAGCTAAAAAAATCTAAAGTTGCATGGTGTCATAAATATCCAAAATCAGGAGATGAACCTATCCATAGCAAAATAATTGGACAAGAACAATAGTACATGACACCAACTTTTTAAAGGTTTGTGTAATGAGATTGTATTGATTCGCAGTAAAGCCTAAGTTTGTGCTTTCAGAAGAAAACTGTATGTAGCTACACATTTAATTTGTGAAAAAATATTCCCTTTTAATGTACAGCAATCAAAATAATATATATATGTATATATTAATTTTACATATGCAGAATATTTATTACAAAAGCAAATTGTCATTTGCACATAAGACAGCCACAGTTGTAGCGTTATTGTAGTAAAAATTCTGCCACAATGCAAACAAGCATTACTGGCCAGAGAGAATAATTCAGTGTGAGAGCTCCCTACTTTGTGAATAAATCAAGGACTACAGTTCAGATAGAACTATTCAGCCAGGCTCAAAGGAGAGAAGGCACAAGGGATAAATCACACAGTGTTCTGTGGTATCTTGGCTTCTCAAAATTGTCACAAATGGAAAACAGTCAGTACTACAATTGCTATTCAAAGTAATGCACCATTCAACGCCTGAATTGTCACATAAAGTCATGTTTTGCATCATTTACTGCCAGATGCCATTGCTCCCGAATGATGTCTTTCAAGACACAATGCCTGATATTCTAGATCACTGTTGTCCCAGTGCAGCACAGAGTACAAGGCACAGAATCTCTCAGCTCTGGAAAAATAAAAGTCTCATAACAATCAGGCAGAACCTTTAGAATTAACTTCAATGAAGAATTTTTAACAAAAAATATTACTGCTTAACATTCTAATTGGCAATTGCAGCTCAAAACTTCAACTTCCATATTTTGTTGGATTCTACAGACCATTTCACAGTGGTGTTTTTCTCTTAGAAAAAAGAAAAGTTCAAGAGAACAAGACTTCCTTTGGGATTGCCATTATATTTCATTTTGAGGGGTTTTTGAAATATTTTATATATAGAAAGGTCTTTTCCTGAAAAAAAATAAATTATACAAGTTTTTTCCCCTTTTCTTCATATATGAAATTTAGGGAGGTCAGTTTCATGAACAAAAAATCCTGACAGCAAACTATACAAAGTTCTCTTCCTGGGTGTTTTTGGTGGAAACAACAAATTGTTTAAATAGTCAGAATTGGGAGAGCCTCCAAATTTCTTCTCAAAAAGAAGCATTTTAACAGGTCCTTAGTTATCTTTTGAACAGTTAGAATTGTCCAGCAGGAAATTCAATGAGTTAATGGGAATTCTGAACCTTCTGGAAAAACTTCTATTAAATTAAATACAAGCATTCAAATAAATTTCTGGGAATCTGAGGAACAGCAGTTAAGCTAACTTGGTGAAACAGTAGTTAAAACAAACATGAAGGAAGTAAAGAAACCAGTTTGCTAATAAATGTTTCAGGCAGATATTCATCCCTTTGATTGATTTTTGCATTCTTATGCTTCTTATGTCCTGGATAAAATTTTCAGGAAAAAAAATCAGGACTCAATCTCCTCCTCCTTCTCCAGTTCCAAGTATTTTGCCTTTTGACCTGTGTATTTTTGTAACACACTCAATTCTCTTTTTTCTTTTTTTAAGATCAAAAAGTGTTATGAAGTAAACTTGGAGAATGAGTTTTGGAGTACAATATGACATGTTGCTAATATTCATGACACAGGTCCCTTCCATCAATAGTATTAATCCTTCTGAAATTAATTTGTATATGCATTTTAGAAGATATTTTCAAATTTAGTTTTAGCATCTTATTGTTATGCTTTTGTACTGTGGACTATATCTCTATTTCCTTAACTTTTTATAGACCTAATTCTAGAAGGGCTTAAAGTGTATCCAAAGACTACATTACTGTGACATTCATTTTTCATATTTTCTGTATAATTCATAATACATTTCCAATTTTTGTGATAAATAGCTTGCCAAAATTTTTTTTGGAAACTATTCTGGACATTTGGCAGGAATTCGTTTATTTTGAAAGACTTTTTAACAGATATAGATAACTATGATACACAGGTAACTTTTATTATCTAGGATATAGATTTCTCTTAGTTGAAGAGAAATGCTTGCACATCCCTATCCAAATGTTTATACAATATAATCTGAAATTATGGTTTCTGTTTACATTCAAGCTGCCAATCAAACATGATTCCACAGACAACAGTAATTAGTTGTGTTACCCAATTAGAAAAGAGAGGAAAATATCTTGTTGGCACGCAAAGTATTACTTGACAGACAGCTTGAATATAACTTGTATTCTGAAAAGGTTTGCATTGGAAAAAAAAAAAAAAGATTTTCAATAACTAATGAAGTACTGCAGAAATTTACTTTTTTAAGATTGAAAAGTTATTTTAAAAGGATTTAAAATATTCACTGTCAATCAGTCTTTGCAATCTGAATGCACACATTGCATTTTTATAATTATATCAACATTCTTGTCCGTCTGTGACTTTACATTTTTGCTGGTTTGGGCTGGGATAGAGTTAACATCCTTCACAGTAGCTAGTGTGCGGCTGTATTTTGGATTTGTGCTGAACACAGAGTTGATATATAGAGATGTTTTGTTACTGCTGAGCAGGGCTTAGACAGAGCCAAGGCCTTTTCTGTTCCTCGTGCTGCCAGGCTGGTGAGGAGGCCAGGGGTGCTGGGACAGTGACCCCAAGTGACCACAGGAATATTCCATCGTATGGCATCAGGCTCAGTGTATAGAGAGGGGAAGAAGGAGGGCACATTTGGAGTGAAGGTGTTTGTAAGGATTACCCCTGGTGAGTCCCCAGAGATGGCTGAACACCTGCTTTCCCATGGGAAGCGGTGAATGAATTCCTTGTTTTGT
Organism: Hylia prasina; assembly: GCA_013397195.1. NCBI lineage: Eukaryota > Metazoa > Chordata > Aves > Passeriformes > Sylviidae > Hylia > Hylia prasina. The sequence goes on from VYXD01010644.1 coordinate 130,293, forward strand.
TTTGCTGGTGTACTTGGCTTTTGCTCTCCCTGCTAAATCGTCTGCATCCCACCCCAGGAGTTTTCTGGCTTTTACCCTTCTGGTTCTGTGAGGTTCTTGATGCTTAGTGGCTGGCTGGGGTTAAACCATGGCAACAGCAATGGAAAACTCTCTCCATATTCCAGCAGAACCTTTCTTAAAAATTGAAATTTTTGGCTATTCCAAATGTTACATGTATGAGATTCTGGGACAAACTTGATTCAAATAAGAAGAAATGGCCAATTAATATGCTGACAGAATCTAATCTAAATATCTGTGGAGGATTTTTTTAATGGTTTAGTGTTATGAGAGTTTTAGCCACAAGGAATTTAAATATAAGTACTTTGTAAAATTAAATTATTCGCTCTTTTTATGGTTTTGAAGCAAGACTTTTGCCATATTAGAAAAAAAACTTCAAAATTAAAACCAGAATGTTGAAAAAATAGAAGGCTTTTTACATTTTAAAATGTCTTGTTAACAGTTTTTGAGAATTTGAGAAAGATCAGGAACATTTTTTTTTCAGAATGCTTGGTACAAACAGTATTAAGTCATTTAGGAGACTTTCTTGTGCAGTTTTTTGGTGGAGACATCACAAGGGATGCCACTCTATTCCTTTTTATCCTGAGGGTTCCACTAAGATTTTCTTAGGCTCATTGGAACATAGTATGGTGTTTAATTTTAAATACATGAATCTTCATTTTAAACATATGAATAATCTAAAAGCATATATAGGTCACAGAGATGTGAAATCAATCACTGATGCTTTTTTCCCCTATTAAAAATAATTTCTAATGTAAGGTTTAAACTTAGGATGCACTGACCAGAAGGGTCTCAGTAAAGCTTAACTGAGTTGCCTAAGCATGTGAATGTAGACCTCAGTTTAAAGTGCCTTGGTATCCTGCAGAGAAACAAGGTGGTCTTACTGCTGAAAAGCTTCAAAAGGATTTTGGATTTCAGGGAAGGTATTCACACAGAACGGTAAAGCTCTTTACATAACAAGCTTTACATTCACACCTTTCAGCTATTTTGGTTTTAACTTTCCCAGGTTCTCCAGGTTGACATGCCCCAAATTCATGCATGTCTGTCTAAGGTGCAAGTCTGTTACTCGTTTTACAATGTGCTTTGACAAATCATGAAGAGACCAAATCTTCTTTAACAAATTCTTTAAGATTCCTATTTTAAAACTGGGTTCCAGACAGGAATCCAAACTTATCCAAATCGCTGATAATTTGATTTTCTTAGTATTTCCTTGTTAGAAGTAGCTTTATCCTTTGTCAAAATTGTTATAATTAGGAGCAAGATTTGGATTCTTTTTCAAAGGAAAAACCTAATGCAACATTTTATTTATTGCCTGGACAATGCACTATTAATTCCAATGAAATCTTTTTGACATTAAAATGGATTTGCACTGAAGGGCAAACACCACCTCCATATGCATCCAGACTGCATTACAATCTAATCCATCACATTATACATTTATAGGTGTCTACCATTGCTGGATTGCTAAAACACTCAGCCATAAAAAAAAATGTCCATATGAAAAGCTGGTTTAAATTTCATGCATTTTTACTTACAAAGTGTCTGGCTAGATAAGCATGAGCTTCTGTAAAAGAAATCCTTTTGGAACATGAATATGTAAGAAGCTATGAAAATTACATGAACAGCAGTTTCTCTATTACCTTCTCTGTATTCTTTGCTGCTAGGTGAGTTTTAGACTCTACTAATTTGCAAATATCATTAAAATCCTTTTCAAAGTTTTATGGTATTGCATATTAGTAAATAAAAACACTACCTTTCTTCTTGATGTAAAAACATGTGCATGGCTGATTTCCCAGATGAGGAAAAAGATGGCTCAGTGGACAATAAAGCATCAGCTGTGAACTTCCTGTACATACTAAAACTATTCACCCTGGGGTATATTTTCAAAAGCAATGTGAATGGATGCATACCCACAGCTTTGATTATTTGTTAACGGGATTTCTATGAGTGCCTTCCATTCATGGTCTAGAAAATTATCACCTACTTGTCTGTCATAAAAATCTACTTCATTTCCTTATTTATATTTTTATTTACTAATATGAAAAGTAACAGCTTAGAGAGCATGATATTGGTTGGCTTGGGTTGGAATGTCTGGAACCTCAAAGATCATTTAGCTCCAATCCCTCTGCGATGGGCAGGGACACCTTCCACTAGGCCAGATTGCTCAGAACCCCATCTAACCTGGCTTTATTAGTTGAAATGCTTGCCAATAAGATAAAATAATCCTGAACTAAGCTTTTCAGCCTTTGCAGCTGATTTTGCAGTAGTATTTTCCATTTCTTGTAGTTAGAATTAGTACCACTAACAAAATAATAATGTGTAACTGAAAAAATAAGAAATGACAGATAAAATATCGTATATACAGGGATTTTTTTTTAAACTAATATTATTTGAATGACTGGGATTTTTAAAAAACAATACTATGAAAAATGTCCTATTATAGTATAAATGTGATATAATGTAACCTAGTGATATAAAAAATAATATATTCTAGTTTTAGATATTGTGCTTGTGAAAGATAATGCACCTATACCTGTCTTACAATGGTAATTTGCTCCAAATAGCTAATAGAAAAGTATATTAAATTCAATATTTTTCTTTATTCTAGATAAATAGACATACGTGAAGTTTCACTTCACAGAGTGTATCTGAGTTCTACAGAGGCATTGTTTGTCCATGGGATAAAGAAATGCAGACTTAATATTGCTTCAGCATGGACTCTTCAGCTCTTAATGCTGAGGTCCATCACAGAAAACGTCAAGCTTTAGTTGCTGAAATGCCAAAGAGAGTGTCCACTTTGGGAGAATTAGCTTTTCCATTTTTAATTTCCTGCTGATCTCTCTTTCTTTTGTTCTTCTCCTCAAAAAGGCTAAGAATTTAGATCACAAAGCCATCTGAGGTATGCAGCCACACAGAGCTGTGCATGGAAAGTTCTTGTGGCGATATGTTGATCCCACTTGTCAGTCTCCCAGCTTCAGTCCCTGAACATCACAACTAGTATGTTAGGAAAGCCCAGGCAGAACCAAAACATAGATGGATTAGATGTTTGGCCACTTCTGGTTTTGTGGGACAGAATTATAGAAGACTTCAGCTAGTGTTTCTATTAATATCCTCTTCCCCCTTCCCCCCGTGTGGCAAAACCTTACTCCCCAAGGAGCAGGAATGTCAGGGAGCCAGCACCTCTCCCTGCAATTATAGCTTTCATTCTTTATGCATGATCACTGTAGGAAAAAGTATTGAGAATTGCAGTATATAAATTCCAAATAATTGAATTTCTAATTACAAATTAATGATAAGGGCATAATGACGAAGAAAGCTAGGTCAGGACACCAGTAATGCATTCATATTATAGCCAGCAACGTACCATTTCTAAATGTTATATATTCAGCCTTTTTGTTTTCCCTACCCTCTAATGTGTTTAAGATTTCAGAGATTTTATCAGGTGTCTGGATTTTAGTAACTAGATTATTTGGACTAATTTTTGCATTATTTGGGACATTCAAACTCCTCTTTTGATAAGTTCCAGAAGTTCTTGATTTTCCTGGGTAGAACAGGTTTCCTGCATAGCAATGTAATCCAAACCTCAGATATCTTTTAGACTCCTTTATCAGCTCTTTTGGGAGCTTTTTTGCAAGCATTTGAGGATATAATGTGTTTGAATGTTGGACAAACCCATGGTAAGATGAGTTCCAAAAACTTAGTCAAAAATGTTAAAAGTTAAAAGATGCACAGCAAGGGAAGATGAAAGGGAGGGTATATGTCATACAGTGTTCTTGGGAAATAACAAAGAAAAAACCCATGAAAAACCCATGGTCCATGCTTGTTCTGGACCACAGGACTAGTGATTGGGAAAAACTAGTGTGGGCACAAAATAATCAAATTTCCTTTTTGGATTTGTTTTGAACAAAAATTATTGACATGCATTGATTGAAGTAACAAAGTGTGTTGTCATATTTATTTTGCCAAAAAAATTTATTTTTGTTAAAAACTGCTGAAAGATATTCTGTAACCTAAAACCAAGTATCCTCCAGTGTATATTTGTATTTCTTCATGTCATGTAACCCAGCATAACCTGGGTATAACCTGATGGTATATTCTTTTTTTTTAGCTGTTTTTGAGAAGGAAGCAGCAGTGAGAAAAAGTACATAGTAATTTAACTTTAAGCATGAGACCTTTCTTAAGACATATCAGGGAAAGTATTTCCAGGGATTGTATTGGTATAGCTTCAACTTAATATCTTGGTACATATTAAAATAAATAAACTTGTACAGAGCAGAAGAGATTCTGTTCAGCTCAGCCAGCCAAAATACAACAGACTGAACAGGAAAGCACTAATATTTTTTAGATGCGTAATGTTCTTACAAATGGCCCATGCTGTGCTAATAAAACCATTGTGACTGGGAGCTTTTGCAGTGAGAACTGACAGATGAAGCAGAGTTAAGTACTTTTTCAGACAAGCTACTACAGTAAATCATTAAAGCACACAAACAATCATCCTTCATCAGCCTGGGATTTGTTTTATAGCAATTGCAAATCGAAAACAATGTAAACAAACAAATCGACAACTAATGAACATTCCCCCACTGCTCACTGTAAATAGATCTACAACTTTAGAAGAACACTTTATCCAACACATTGTCAACTCATTGTAAACACATCTACAACTCATAAACAACTCATTACCCAGTATGTTGTCACCTCATTGCAATTAAAGTTGAATGCTAACTGTACTGCATTTCCTTGAACTGAATCAATTCAGAAGCATGGAAGAAAATGTCTAGATGTATTAGTCCAATAAGTTTCAGGACTTTTACCAATATCTTCACAGTGTAATTGGAGTTTCTTTTGCAGTTTTTAATGGAAAAATTGAACAAAATTTCCTCATTCCTATTCTAGCTTGCATCTAGATTTATTCAGTTAGACTTCCAATTTACATATAACAGTTTCTATGGAAATTTTTTAAATGAGAAAAGTATTTCCCCAAAGACTGTAGAACTCACAAGTTTCTTTGGAACTGCTTTGCCCGAATGATATTTAACAGTCTTGTTTATTTATTTATTTATTTATTCATTCATTCATTCATTATTTACTGGCTTACTTTCTACACCACTAGACATTTCTACCTTCTTTTCAAGCATGATAGGTATCATTTGGATATGATTGCTAATGAATGAACTTCAGGAACTCTTAAAAATAGTTTTGCTATTGAAAAATCATTTACTTTGAAGAAAACATAACTAATAAATTTTATGTGTAGTGAACATAAATCTGAAGATGAAGACAGCTGGGTTTAAGAGCAAACTTCATATATATTAGATTGCTGATTGGGGCACAGTTTATGAGAACTGGAAATATCTGAAATTACTTCCACAAACCCTTCTGCTGGGCTTCATGTACACAATCTCCTGCTGCTTTACAAATATGCCCTCTGGGGCAAGAGTTGTCTTTTTTATCCATATTTACACACTGCTTAGTACAAAATAATCTAAAGCTTTACAGGGCTGCAGTGTTACAGATATTAGTGAATACATGTAGTAGATGCATTTAGTAATGGATCACTACATGATTATAATAATATTTTAAGAACAGTTCAGTTTCTCATATGAAAGATTTCTACCCAGCTTCTCAATTTGTTTCAGAATTGAGGCTTTTTTGTTACATGATGGACTGTGATGCTAAGATTGGAAAGATTGGCTTACAGAGCTGTTGCACACAGGATCACAAGTTCCATCATTTTACAAATAAGAGAATTTGAAAATGTCATTTTGCAGAACGGATATTATCACTATCTTCTATGTTATACTGCTCAAGAGCTCTCTTATATGTATTAGTCTCACACGTCACATTGGCATCCAAGTAGCTTGCAGTACATTGCTCGATGAGAGTAGTGTGCCAGAAACAAATTAAACTGGCTGAAGAAGAAAAGCCACTCTAAATATAGAATATGGCCTTTCCCACCATCCTTTCTTCAGCACCAGTTTAGACAGTGACTTCAGCCATTTCTGGAAATATCCACAACCTCTGTCTTTTTGTAGAAGGGAACACATCAACCACTGCAATGGGCATCAGTAGCATCTGCTTATACCAACACAGGCATCTGTCTCACAGTTTTTAATGTTGAGGGTTTCTGCTTGAAATGGTACTAGTATTTGGCAATATATTTTCCAAATGATCTCTCAGGGGTCCTCACTTTTGGGGAAAGAGATCAGTTGCAGTAATAAACTGGTAGAAGCATTTCACATGTTCTAGTTTTGACTACCTCCCTCCAGTCCAGCCTTAGCAGGCAAATGTTATACTGATGTGATAGAGCTATATTGAGAGAAAATGATGCAGCTATGGTGAGAGAAACAAATCAGTAGTTAATCATTAAATTTCTAGAGCTCTCACTGATTAGAAAACACAGTCCTACAATTAGGAAAGCTTAAAAGGACTTAAAGTTTGATTGTTTCACTTGTGCCTAACGGAGATAGGAACAATTCTGGAGTGGCTTAAGTAAAATTTTAGGAGCTTAATGGCAATTTGGAATGGTCAGTAAATGATTTATTATCTATATTTATTACAAATATTAACTCACTTTTCAGCAAAGTGAGTCCATTATGGAATTTTTGGGTTAGCACTGAGAGCTGCAAAGACCTTTGTCACCCCTTTTTTATTTTTTCCCCACTCATATGTGAATTTTGCATATGTAAACATGTAACTTTTTTTCCTTAATCAGGCTTCATGTAGTCCTTATGAACTCTGAAAGTTATTTCTTAAATATAAATAGTTAAACTGTTAAAATGTGCAACTGAAAAAGAAAGAAAGAAAAAAAAGCCAAAGGGTCCAATAAATATTTGTATTTGAATTTGGAAAGATGCTGTGTCTCACATTGGTGTATCATTAAGCTAAGTATTGTCTAGTCCAATGGTTATGAGACAGAAACCTGTCTTCTAGGACAGGACTATAATTTTCTGTTAAAATAGAAAAAAAATGATAAGTTTATTTTGCAATACCCTATTTCTTAAATATATATATCATAAAACATTGAAACAGTATCTAAGGATGTAATGTTGTCTCCAAGACATAAGACCAAGAACAGATCATATTTGTGTTTAAAAGTTTTAATTTAACCTGCCCATCAGTTATGGTCTGGAAGAGGGAATTCCTCAACTGATTTTCATAGAACATAAGATTAGATTTTTCACAATGGTTAATTCTGATCCTGATTAATAATAAGTCATATTTTGCCTAGAAAACAGCAAGAAACTTAGTGTCAAATAAATAAAAGACATTGGGGAAAAAAAAAATTTTAAAAGGGGGTTGTTTGACTATATTGAACCAAGAAATTGCTTCACAAATCAAGAGTTTTCTTTTAAGAATAATAATTTAATCATTATAACTTTCCATTTATTCTTATGTTTGCTTATGTGTCATTGGATGCAGATATTCTATGCAACTGAAAATTATTCCCACCAAAATATTGAAATGTATCTTTTGTTCTACATTTTAAAATAGACAGACAACAGAGAGAAAAGAAGCCAGAATTATAATGTGCCTTTGTAAATATAAAAAGTTTAATAAATCACAGAAGTGAACTTCTTATTCTTTTCAGAGAGGAATTATATTTTCACATTTTAACTCTATTTTTATGACTCTATTTTCTTTTCTCTTTAAAGCTGAGCAGCCCAGTGGAAGAAAATCAGTAACCTATTTTAAAACTGCATTGGTCTTCAAATACATTTCTGATTTTACTTTGTAAGTTCTATAGTCTGAAAAAAAAAAAAAAGTGGATTCTATTTGGTTTCTTTTGTCTTGTTTTAAAAGACTGATCATGGGCATTTTTTGGAAAGATTGAGAGAAACAAAATTCAATCACCAAAATATTTATAAACCTATAAACAGTAACACCAAATCCACATGAAATCTAAATTACTCTTAGTTTAGCACCTAATATTTACCAAACTCTTACTAGGACCCTAAAGGATTCCTTCTAGCTGCTGATAACTATTTTAAAGTTTTGAATCAAGTGCAGTATTTTTCATAAGAAACCAAGTTCTAATCTTTGGCACCGACTTTTTCTCAAACATTTTAACAAAAAAAAACCCACAAAAAAGTCCTTGGATTAAAACCTGTATACTTCTCAAGTTTTGTTGTATCTATTAAGTGTAATTTTATTTCCTAGATAAAAGGTCTAAAGCAAAACCAGAAATCCTTAGGACAAATGATCTCTGTTTTCCTTAACATCTCTGAGTCTTCTCTGCTGTTTTTGGGAAAATATTTGCATCCCTTTCCTCTGTAAACCTGATACCATCAGAGACACTAACTTATCTTGAATGTGGAGTCTACATCTTATTTTGAAGGATCACAATTCAAAGATTATACTGGTATTTAGCAGATAGTTACCTTCTTTTTTCCCCACTCACTTATGTGAACTAAAAGACAAATATTTCTCTGCTCTTTAATGGATTTAACTGGTTAAAGTCACTGATTTTTTTGTATAGAAAAAATATTGTGCCAATTTTATAAAGAACTAAGATTATGCAGGATTGTCTCAACAGATACAGAGCTGTTGAAGGTAAAAAAAAATCTCCCAAAACAGTGAATACTTTCCTGAGGTGGATTCTCAGTGATGCACATGATGCCGTGTAGTTTTTATAACAAGGTTGAATACCTTTCTAAAAGATTTCAAAAGAAATGTTAGATTTGATCCAGAAATTATTGTGTGTCATATGTGTGACATTGTTTTAGACAAGAAATTACAGCTGAAGACCAAGATGTGACTTCTGATTAAAGTCTTTGAGAATAAGCAATTTTCACTTTCGCATACATCAGCAACAATACTGAATGTTGTTGACCAAGAAGGCAGCACGAGGCAGTTGCGAGTTCAGATATTCCCTAGTCAGACAGCTGCACTCAGCTTCTTCAGGATCTTGAGCAGATACAGCAGATGGCCTCTTTATTGAAAGGTGTAAGGAAATGGTAGGTGACAGCAATCACCACATAACACTGGAATTTGTATTTGCTACACACACACAAAAAAAATCAGGCCTGAAAATCAGCTTTATTCTTGCTCCAGTAGGCTTAAGTCCCTGTGTGCTGTCCATGTAGTCACATTCTGAATTGTCTTAATTTTCCTCTGAAGTAAATGCTAAGGAAGGAAAGCAAAATCTCCTTAAGAGTGGAACAAGTTGTCTTTCCTACTAATCTGTTTGTCTTACAATAGAGGCCAGTTGTCAGAGAAGATACAGTGTATAGAAAAATATATTACTTTGCTTACATGGATTCACATTTAGTTTATCACCCATTTGGTCCAACTCATATGCCATAGATCAGGCCACGACGTTGTAAACTCTCTCCTGCAGAACTGCCTGTGAATAGCAAATAAAACCAATCCAGCTGTGATGGACATATTGTTATAACTGCTGCCAGTGGAAATGAATAGATGACAGTTCTGCATACGCTGCTTAGCTACCCCAAACAAGAGAAGGAGCAGAGGAGACTATTCCACTACTTTATTACCTCCAAGAAGTTATTAAAAAAATGTTCCCAAGAAATATTTACCTCCATCATTCTTCATAAAATTTCAATGTTTTCTCTCCCTTCCCAATTTTGTTTTTTTGCAGCTCGAATTACCTTTGTCTCACTTCTTGCACTTAAATAACTTGTACAGTGGGGAGCAGTTTCCTCAGCTCGGTTCATGAGCTTCAATATCTTCAACAGCGGATTGCTTTTGTTTGCTCATGAAATTAGGGGCAGAAAGGTGAAACGTGGTGTTTTTGTTAGAATGGCAAGTTCTTATCCAGTATTGACATAATTTATGTTTTTTTCCCTTCAAAAGATTGAGAAAGAAAGTTAGTAAGATTTTCTAGCACTAAAAGATAATTCAGAAAAAAATCATGGTTCAATATGCTGCAAATTTATGAACTTGTTAGGAATGGTGTTGACCATCAAAAAGGTTTGTTTCCTCCTGGTGACAGTGGCTTACTATTAGAGACAGAGAAACCCCCTTAAAACACTAAAGAAAAATGCTTTGCTATTTCTTTCAAATAGGTATGAAACAAAACTAGAGGGCACAACCCCCCAAATAACCAATTTTTTAGTTTCAAACTTTCATTATGGTCTTTTAGAAAAGGCATTCCTAAGAGTTACCAATGTTTGAGTGTATCTTAATACAAATCTCCATCTTGTTTTTCTGCACTGTTCACATGACCTGGATTTCTCTCATTTTCACCAGTGTGTTTTCAGCATTTTGCAAGTCAAAGGAACAAGCAGAACCCAACAAATAAGCAGGTAGTACTTGCAGCTTGATAAAGTGTATAGATAAAGATAAGATATATGCTCAGATAAGGTTTCAATTCATTGTGAGGAACAAAATGTTTGAACCAAACACTCCAGCAGAACCAGTGCTGTGGTGTGGGGTCCCAGAGTCAATAGCCATGGCTGCAGGACTCCCCCCATTAAACTAGTGATGTTAAATTAGGGATGCATCCATGCTGAGAGTGAGCACAGGATTGAAGAGCAGGCCAGTGACTGCTCAAAGAACCAAGAAGAAGCTCATGAAAATGCAGGGATAATTCAGGTTTTCTTGTAACCAGAAAACCTGGAAGATTTGTTTGCTTATAAGTAAAACACTGCAGGAAGACATTAAATTTTGCAAGAAAATCCTAATTCCAGGATTTCAAATACTGTTGAACTCTGCATGTAATCTCTTATTCATACTAGTGCTTTTTCCTTTAAGGAAAAAAACCAAACAGCAAAAATTCAAAACCAAAACAAACAAAACAAAGAAAGCAACCAACAAACAAAAAATAACCTAGAACCTACTTTTTCACTTAGTTTTATTTTGTGATGTTTTAAATTTTCCTGCCATGAACTTGGTTTTGTCTCTGTTATTATAATCTCATTTTTATCCTTGAAGATATGTGACTTCTCTTTCTTCAATTTTTATTACAAGTGCTCATAGCATCTGTCAGAAGTGAGGTTTTGTTCAGCTAGACTTTATTTTAACTTTAAGATTTTGCCTGCAATGTCCTCTTGAGCATGTGTTTGGCATTGTTCTGTAATTTAACCTGTTCTAAATGCTTATCTTCATTTATCACTAACATAATAATCGAGACAAGAGCCTAGCCATTTCCCATTGGAATTGTTTGGACTCATTTTGCAAGCAAGGCCATGAGATAAGAATCCATACTATCTTTTTGTCCTAAATATGGATTCTTTCTCTTAGTGTGCAAGAGCCCTATCTGCACACATATCCTACTATTTATTTGAGGCTTGCCAAATATTTGGCCTTTCAAGTATTCTGAGTGAAATCTGGACCGCTTGAAACTAATGGCTTAATTCCCTGAATTAAAATTTCACATTTTGGGTTTTTTTATTTCACAGTCAGAGGTTTTAAGCAATATAAATTATGTCATAACAGCGACTTTGTCACATTAGTATTAATTTCTTTATGAGGAATATGCCTTGCTTCCTTGACACACAAAGTAGAATTCTGTTTTATGCTGTTGTAATTTAAGTTTTTTACAGGTTTTTAATAACTGGGAGAGAAATACAGATTAACAGATTAGAAGAGATGATTCAGGGGACAAAATTACCCCAATGCAAAAATTCCTCTCAGAATAGGTTGAAAAAAGCAGGTAGATGAAGGCATCAGGATAATTTAACACTAATCATTTTACCTATTTGTGAAAAGCTCTACAGTAACAGGACCACACTGAAAAGATATCTCAAATATATTTTAACTGAGGTTTGGAGTCAAATAATAAAAGGTGACCACAGTGCTTATATTCTCTGATTTCCATGTTACCTGATCAGAGTAAATTGCATACATATGACAGTGTTCCTTGTTCCATGTGTCTGAAGACTCAACATTAAAAAAACCCTAACAAATATTGTGCTTTGAAATTTCAGATCAGACAACTGAAACAAAAGGCAGAAAATTGCAGCTCTATATGTAATAACTAAACCTCTTGTTATATGCTGCTGTATCAAATATAAAACATTTTCATTTCCTTTGTATAGGAAATTCAATAGGACCTGAAAAAGGGGTCAACCAAGTACTGTGACTCCCACTATAAAATGTGAGTGGTGCTAATATTCCTTTTTCAACTCTCATGTGATTGCAAAGAACCAAACAGATAAAATATAGCTTTCATAAAAGGAGGTTTGGTGGAGAATTAGCATGAGAGTTGTGCAGGCGACTTGCAAACAGAAGGCTGGCCAAGAGCTCAGATTTATGCTATGAAATAGAAATGCTTTTCTCCTGAGGTTTTCTTGAAAATATCACTGCATGTGGTCATGTTGGTTTACTGGCATCTTTTCATGAGGTTTTTTTTCAAAGTGAAGGGGGGAGGTGGAGATGGAAGAAGCCTGTTCCTTTAAGAGACACATAACTATCAGGGCATTGGGAAAGCGTATGAAAATGAATATTATAAATGGCACAAGTGGGAATTTTAAACATTGAGGCATATTCAAATTCGGACTGAGGAATTGTTAAGAAAATATGGGAAATGTTGTCAGACCAGAATTGAAATTTTATTTTTTATGGCGTGTTTATAGCATCACATATTTTATCTCCATAGGTTTCAGCTGTCACATACCAACATTAGAAAATTCTAAGAACCAAAATTCAGACATAGGTATTTTAGTAGTCAAACTGCATTATTCCTGGTATGCTTGGTACAATTTTAGTAACTCAGAAACAAGAGATCCTGGATGGAAAGCTTACAAGCAGTACAAGCCTATAAGCAACTCAAACAGAATTTAATTACACAAAGGGTAGCTGAATTATGGAACACATTGCTGAAGGCAGCAATAGATTCAAGAATTATAAATCAGTTCAAGAAAGAGCTCAAAGAAAGGAAATCAAAAAGTAAAACAAATCAGTTCCTTTAAAAACATCACAGGGTTAAATGGGGCAGGCCACAGTGGACTCAACAGTCAAGCCCTTTTTCTTTAAATGTTCCTGTGTTTCCTAAGAAAGAAACTAAATAATCACTCCATTGATTTCCATAAGGGCTGTAGTTCCAAGTACCAGAAACACATGAGTGTGTCTTTTGTGCTTTACCTGTGCTTACAGAATTTTTTTGCATTTCCTTTTATCTCAAACTTCATTTACACTTGCACTGTTTTACATGACTCTGGCAGTATAAAGCAGCCATGAAGTAACTGTAAATATGATTTATGCTCCCTTTACACTAGCAAAGTGATGTATAGTATCCTTAGGGAATGTGGAATCATGCCCAGTGCCCGTGAAACAGACACATAAACTCTGTTTAATTTTATTTAACAAGCACATTTCTATTTTATGGGTTTTTTTATATCATTTTAAGACTCATATTCATTTCTTCTCCTTAAAGTAGACTGACAGAACTGAATTCAGTGTTCTCAGTGCATTAATATTTCATTAATTCTATGTATATATATATAAAATGATGGTTTATACCTACACATCTAAACAAATCATTACTAATAGATGTCTGTTAATTTTTCTCATCTGCAATATTTGCAGTCTTAGGAATATTAAACATTGAAAGAGTGCATAAGTGAAGTAATGATTATTCAAGATGATTACAATGCCATCATTTTTATATCAAAATGAGCATTTCAGGGATGATTACTGCAGAATTGATCGAGTACGTCACCAAATCCTTCATATAATTACAGTGTTGATCTTAAGGTTGATTACACAGAAACAAAGAATTAAAAATCTGCCCTATAAGAGAGAAAATTAGCAAAACAGAATCTCCTGGAAATTCACCTAACCTGAATTTACAACAATTTTATGGAAAAAATGGTAGAAAATTAAGCAGATGTATTTTTCTACAGGTATTTTCACAATTTTATAAATGCTGTCTGTAGGAGGCATTGTGGCTGAAAACAGTATTTAATTGATTCTCTGGGCCTTAGTGACATATTTTTTTCAGTTCTTTGAATATCAGCACGGAAAGAAGCCTTTGTGAGGGATTGCAGCAATATTGCCTCATGTCCATTTTTAAATGCAATACACTGATGCCTGAACTCTTAAAAAAATTGAATCAGGTGCTTGAAAAGTTAAAATTTTAGGGTTTTTTTCTCAATGATTTAAAATTATGTCCATAAAGATTTAAGGTGCTGACAGTACAATGACTGGAATATCCATTATGTGCCTAGTAACCTTGCACAGCACATTTGAGATGTTATTATCATCAGTACTGATCCTTGTAGTTTCTCTGGCATTCAGAAACTGGGGTGCTCAGTGACTCAGAAATCCAGGATTTTGAACCTTTCCAGATACAGAATATGTCGCTATATATGTCTGCAATGGCACTGAAAACACAGAAGTGAAAAAATATATTTAGGCACAGGTCTTTAGAAATTGGATTAATTGTGCTATAGACTATCATACTGTAGAAATCAAATGTGATTTTTCTGATTTCTTTAGTTTAAAAAGCTTTTTATTACCATTTCATTTAATTTCATTGTACTGGAAAAAAAATAATCTAGGGTTTGTTTTTGGTGGTTGGTTTGTTTGTTTTTTTAATATGGCAATTATTGACTCCAAAAAGGAAATTGTTTGACCAAAACAAACAAAAAAAATCTTAATTTGTATTAAAGTTAGAATGCAAGACCAGATTGAGAGTGCTTGTGCATAGCAGCAATATTTTGCTTTACATCTGTGAATGGGGGTTTTTTCACAGCAAAGAGAGATAAAGGATTACCAAAAACCCAGAAGAATAAATAAAAGTAAAGAAACTGCTGACGCAGCCATAGATGAGGAATAGCTTTATTTTTAGACTTATGCATGGCAGACAAAGAAATCTATATGAGCTTCTGCCTGTATCTTCCCTCCCAGAACTTATGTGTAAAAAAGAGAAACTTAAATGTAATTTTTTTGACATTATTCTACACAAGCATTTTTTCTTTCTGTCCTATTGATATACTACTTCTCACTTTCCCTGCCCTTGCCAAAACTTCATGATGCCTCCTAAGCACAGGAACAGAAATCAGCATTGTGTTGTTTTGACTGCTATTGCTTTGTGATCTTAAATGGTCCCTCAACCCTTTTGTCAATATTTATTGATGGGATCCACAGGCGCTCTGAGTGATCCCACTCTTGAGGGGCATAAACCAATGGCAAGCTGAGAAGGCAAGAAAAGGGGGGCCTGCTCCAGGCAAGAACTGGTTAGGAAATATCAGAAAGCTCAGTAGCCATTGACGAAATGTCAAACATTTCAAATCCTTGATTGTTTCTCTGGCTAATGCCATGCTAAACAGAACCATTATCACCCCCTAAAGTGGAAACAGATACATATATGCACAACACATGTATATACACTCACCTCCACGAACACGCAAGAGTCTGCAGGGAAATTAAGCAATGCCAATGAAACCATGTACAGAGAAAGTTCTCGGATAAATTAACAGTGCAATTACATTACATGACATGCCACAAGATGGATGAGGAAAACTTGGCTATATTACGTTCTGTTTTCAAATTGCAATTTATTTGAGGGTTTTAATGGATGCCTTATTAAAACATCTCAGCATTGGTCAGGTTTCAGCGCATGTCAGAGTAGCCCATGATTGATGACACCCTCTGCTGCTTCCCTTGCACATTTGCAGGGAATTTAAGCAAAGAGGGAATGAACAGAAGCTCGGATTCATATTGATCGTGTGAAGGTGCACTGCCTGAGAGCACAGTCTAATAACATTCTCTTAGCTGAAATGCCTCACATGAAGGCATTTATTACAAGAACTAAAATGTTATATTGTTCGGCATAAAAGAACCTTGTACAAACAAAAGAGTCGGCAACCAACATGGGAGAGAAGGAGAGAAAGAAAGAAAGAAAGAAAGAAAGAAAGAAAGAAAGAAAGAAAGAAAGAAAGAAAGAAAGAAAGAAAGAAAGAAAGAAAGAAAGAAAGAAATACAAATGTGTAACTTTAAGCAATGAAGTGTTATTATCTCCTAAGAGCATATTTCAGACAGCTAAACAAATGATGAATTTAACCATTTTCTATGTGTAGATATAAAAGAATATAAAGGTAAACTAGATATGCATTCCTTTCTTTTTCTTTAATCCATCTCATTTAGATGAGATCCTGTAATTATATTGGTAGCAATGAGGGTGGAGGTCAGAGCTAAACACAATTAGGATTTCGAACATCAAAATGGATTGCTTGACATTAATCATTTGACCATCCAATGTCTTTCTTCATCACTTTAAGTACTATATACGGTAGTTAATCGATCTGACCATCACCTATTTTATAAGGGAAAAGCACTCACATCTAACAGGTGTAAATCTTAAAGATTCCCCCACACTTTTAGAGGGCAGCTTCTTGATAGATTTGGACTAGACTTGCATAATATAAGAAACACTTCCTCTTGTGCTGTGAGATTTGCCAGCTACGTGATGGAAAAAGAGGAAATTTACATGATTTCAAACTGCAAAAACACTGTTGGCTTTTACCTCCCAAAACACCCTTTTAAAGAAATCCGTGTAAGTAGTTCATCACATCAGCGATGTTTGGTTAACCGATACTATTTTTTTCTTCATTGTAAATGGAGTCAAGCTGAAGGTAAAATGAGATAATCAACTACAGATGAGGTAGAGTAGAAATACCCTTGCCCCTAGGTACCTGAAAACACAACACTGATTACAAATAAAAATTCAGGTTGGGCATTAGAGTCCAATTCTTTCAGATGCTGAGTACTTGTCAGTACCACTACTGTGGCTGTGTTCCATTTACTTAGTCTTTCTCGTGGCCTGCAGGAAGCACTCAGTATCATCCATGATCAGATCTCCAAAACACTCCCCACATATCTATGCTTGGGGCTTGGTTAAGCACTGTCTCATATGTCAGCACTGCCTCTGGCTGTTTGCAACACTAATACCATTCCCGTTTCAATTCCAGGTCTAAAAGATTATTTGTTTGACCTGCCTTGCTCGTCATTATCTGAGCTGCTAATTTTATTATTTTGTTAGCACCCTGGGCTGAATGGTATAAAGCGACACTATAAAAGTGTAGTTTGATTATATTGGAATCATTCAGCATCACAGAGCAAACAAAATGCAGCACTCCCACCCACACTGTTATGGTAGCAAAGGAGAGGGAGGATAAAAGCTGTAAGAAGGATAAATAAGAGTAAAAAAGCCATTTTGGTTGGAGAGTTTTACAAATTCTCTCAGGGTAGAACTGGACAAATTTTCTATGAGCCTATCTGAATTACTTGGTACTCAAAATACCTTTTAAAATAAATAGTGGTAAAAATAATGCTAAAACAATCAGAATATGTGAAGTTTTGCTGACTAGAAACAATGAGTGAAATCTCTAAGTGTCTGGTTCTGAAAATTAACTTTTATAGAACTTATAGAAATTTGACTAAGATCTAGAAACCTTAGGTCAGTGCATCAGGTCTTGGTTCGAACTTATACAAGTTAATGTGCTTCTACTTCTCAATGTTCCCACTTCTTTCTGTCATGAATTCACCACATTTTTCTATCTGTTTTTTAAACATCTCCTTCTGAATAAGCATTTTAGACAATCAAATTACAACTTCCTTTTGTAAGATTATTTTAAATATAGACAGGGTCCTTCAATATTTCCCATATTTAACATCAGTTATATTGTTGAAACATTGAATCAGAATAATTGTATTCTGCTTTT
The DNA here is from genome assembly GCA_013397195.1 of Hylia prasina. Lineage (NCBI taxonomy): Eukaryota > Metazoa > Chordata > Aves > Passeriformes > Sylviidae > Hylia > Hylia prasina. The sequence goes on from VYXD01010644.1 coordinate 147,980, forward strand.
GTCTCTGCGGGTTTTTTCTTCCCTTCACCCCCATGTTTTATTTTCTAAGTAAATGACAAATTTAATTTGAATTTCTAAAAGGAAAAGGGCTAAATTATAATTCTCTATTTTTGTAGTCCATGCTGCTCTCAATACTGCAGACCTGATATTTTTCATGGTTGCAGAAGCATTAAAATGGCTGCCTCATGTTGCAGGTATTTTATAGCATAAGAAAAAGGCTTTCTGAAACAGAATAGTTCATATACTTACCTTTGTGAAAACTTACCTTTGTGATTGGCCTGCTGTGATTCTTTCAGATCAGTACATGTAGCACCTGAGCAAGGCATCTACAGGTGACCTAGCCAAGCCATAAATCTGATCATGATCCTTAAAACAATTCTGTATTGAATGTCACAGTTATCAAATATTTTCTAGCTACCATAATTCAATTTCAACTTTATCTATGTAGATGAAGCATAGTCAAGATTTAATGCTAATAAACATTGATTTTCTAATTAATAAGAATTGAAAAACTCATACTAACTGTACCTTAGAAGATGCAGCTCAAATAGTCCCAATTCATGCAAGTCACATTGTTCTCAGCTTCTTGACTATAAGCAGTAACCATGTCTATTATAGCTAAGATAAATAAACAGATATTTTCTGGCACTTCAGTGCACAAAATGCAACCTCCTAACCCTCACCATCAAAAGGTCAAAAGCTGCAAAACCTAGTCCATTAACCTCTGTAAATGGTTGTGATATTAAAAACTGACTCTCAATATCCAAGGATCATGATCTACTGCAATAACTATCAGCAGTAAAGAATTATGACTATAGTACATTATCCATCTATAATATGACCATTTATGACACCAGCACATGGGCTGTCTCTAACAGGAATGAACCACCCCTTCCTAAGAATCACTGCACACTTTCAATTATGGGGTTATCATATAACCTGTAAAAACTTATTAAGTTTTGAAGCAGAGATCAGAACTACCTGTATATTAGGAAAAACAACAAAAACATACAGGATAATACAGCTGGGTAGAAAACAGCAGTTTAAAGTATCATTCTCAGTCTGACTTCTGAATTGCAACATAGAAATTTCAGATTTATCTAGGTATCACCTTGCTACAAGAGAACCATGGATAGGCAGAAGTCTATCAATATGCAGAGGGGCTCTTTCAAGAAAAAGGTCAGCTAATTTGTTCTTCTAGCAAACTTTTCTGGTAGTTAAAACAGAGCTTTAGCACTCCAAGCAAAGCACGGCTTTTGGAAAAGTGTCTGAGAAAAGAACAAGTAGGTCTGAAGAAAAATAGTACAGATCATACAGCAAAATCAATTTTAGTGGTGTCAACATAATTTTGATCACAAGAAGTCTATTTTCAGGGAGAAAAGGTCGAGGGTGACAATTTAAGAAATATGATAAATAAATGCAAAAAAAAAGTTGTGAATTCTTTAGAACTTTAAAAAACTACTCAGAACAGGACAAAAATCAGTGTCTTTCCTATAAGACACGCATATACCTATAAAAGTATATAGATGGATAGGAGATTTCTTTCTGTTGCATGACATCTGTTAAAATTCCTGAGATGTCTTGTATGTAGAAACTTAGACCAGTGAGTTTTTAATCAATTGCTAAAACTGATGATACATTAGCTTGGAAGACCTGCAAAAAACCTAACGCACTCTCTCTTTTAGAAAGCAGCTGGTCTTAATAATTAAAATGGAAAACCTCCATCCATCTTCATTTGCAAAGAAGTCACCCAGACAGACAGAACTTCAGCACCCTATTGTAGTTTTACAGGATGTCTGAAAGGGCTAGGGAGAAAGTAGAAAATATCCATTATTTTAATTTTGACAACAGATACAGAGAAGCCTTTTATTCGTAATTAGATGCGAGAGGTTATCAAAGCTAAAAGCAAATGACATACCAATTTTATTTACTCTTTCTTTTTCTTTTTATTGGATTCAATGAAATCCAACCATGGAGTCAATAACTGACTTTCAGGAGTGGAATTAACTATACCCACATTGTCTTGCTTTTCATTTTCTAGTAAGAGAAAAATGAGGAAAAACTCATATATGAAAATATGATATAGATTTTAAATAAGACTGCTGAAGTCCATCTTTTTCCCCTGCAATTTGTAGTGATAATGAAGTCTCTGCTAGAATAATGCTTATGTGCTCTTTACTGCTTCTGTTCCACCCATGAACTTGTAATTTGTTTTCTCCATTTATGAAACAGAAGAAACATGTAGAATTAAGCAGGACTAGGTTCAGGATGGCACTGGGCATTGGAACTGAAAAGGAGATCTCTATTCCAAAAGCAGTTAAGATGAAAATTTTTTATGGTGCTTAGTCTCCTGGAGAACTTAACTGGTGAGTGTTCCTTGAAAAGAGTAGAGGAGTGTTCCAAGAGGGTGCCTGAGCATTACACTGGAGACACCGAGGCACGGTGAAACCAAACAGATCAGATAGAGGCTGTGCTTCAGGATACAGCCTTCCCCATGCAAAAACTCTGTGTACATGAGACTGCATGAGCAGCAGCTACTTTTGCCTTTTGCAGATGACTCCCTGGTGTACACCCTGAAGGCAAAGGTCACTGGAATGTGCCTCTTATGGCAGAGGAGGCCAGTTGATATTCTGTTCTCCAGTCCTTTGTAAAGAAAGGGAAAGAATAGAGCATATAGCATACTGAGTGGCTACAAAACAGCTACGAAGAAATTATTTTAATAGTGAGATTCAATACTGGGCACTTTACCATCTGAAGACCTCTTTCTTCAATGGCTTAACAGCTGGCAAGCTCTGGAGGATGCTTTAGAGCATTTTTGCTCCCTGTGCAACAGCTTTCCACCAATCTGGCCCAGCCTATGTACCAGATCCCCTTCATCAAGGGATGTTAAAACACCATGTCAGAATCCTTCTTCTACCACTCTGGTTAATAAAAATGTTAAAATATAAGTTTGTTTCAGATGTTGTCTTCTTTCCCAAAGCTGGGCATATTTTCACTCTTAGTAAACCATTAGCTTTTTATCTAATTCATGGACAATTCTAAGAATGACATATGTAAATACAGTGGCACAATACACATACACAGGACGCACAAACAAACTTCATTTGGGCATTATCTAAAGTACATGTGTAGATTATCTTGGAAGGCAGTACATTTAAAATATTTTTTCTGTGAAATATATGCTCTTTTTCCCTGGATCATGCATTTTTGTCACTTCTTAATTTTCTTAGTGCCACTGAAATGTGGGGAACAAATGTCTTATTCTAAAATATCAGGGTACAAAATATTATGAACAATATCTATAAGTGATTAAACTGTAAGAAACAGATTTTCCTTGAATAATTTTCATTTATCGTTATAAATGACCAACAGAATGACTGGAAGCTTTTGTTCATTGTATTTTACCACTTTTACAGGTAAGAACATAAAATCCTTTATATGATCTTCTGAAAGTAGCAAGTGCTTAGTTGTTTAAGTTATGTGAGTTAAGTTCCTTACTGATGATAAGTTATATGGTTCCATAGGTAAGACCATCTCCATTCTGATGGAATAGTTGAAGCAACAGGTAGAAATAATATAACTGTCCTGGCCTGAACAGATACTGACATTGTTGTGCCAGTGGATATTGAGAGTGTATGTTTTCAAAATATAATCACATTGTTGGATTTATCTCTAAAAGTACATTCCAGTAATAAACTAAATTGCAGCTAATTAAATTGTAGACACAGAAATATTTACAAGTATAACAGAGCTCATGTTTTTCATTCACTCCAAGTATTTGTAGGAAGAACTTCCTAGTTTATTAAATTCATCAAAATGACCACATCATGATCAGCTAGCATACTTGCCTTGTCATGTGAATTATTTACTGAAAAGGCAGATATTTGTATTTGTTCAGATCATTTGCATCATGTGACTCTGTATAGACACTCCCCTCAGCAGTAAGGTGTTCAGGACTTATCCCGACCTTTTGTTCTCTTTCTTTATTTAGGTGAACAGATTATTTTTTGCTAATACTGCGAATTAGAAATAATAATCCTCTAAACATAACTGAAGAAATGGACACAGATTAGAACATCATCACCACCAAAAATGCACACACACTTAATAGTTAGTTAAAATATGATTTGACAGGTGGAGCATAGCGGTATAATGGACCTTCAGCTAGTTATAATAATTATAATGACTAGATATATTCCATGCCACATTCTGTCAAGAAAGCTCTTCAGAATGTCTCCCAAAATGGCAAGGTTAGCCAACTCTTTCAGGAGGCACAATTTTTCTGAGACTTACACTCTAAGACATGGTGCAAGCAACAGAGCCAATCCCCCAAAGGGGTTAAAAAGATCTATGAGCTGCATAATAGATGCTTTAAACAAAATGCCAAATTTCAAATTAACCCTATGAAGCTATTTTCCCAATTGCTAAAAAGGTTTAATTTCAATAGCATCCGTCAGATTGAGTTAGAAAATAAATTATTTCCACTGTAGATAGCTAAATGCATTAAAAGAACCCAAACATTCAAGTACAAAATGTAACTGAACAGGAAAAACAATATGATCCTTCAATTGAAAAAAATGCATACACCTCAGCAAAATATATTGCAATTACAAATGCATTAAATATTGTTAATGTTCATCATTAATAGTTTTTGGCTCTAATTTGATGAGGTCAGAGTTTCACTTGCACCAAGTTGTCTGATGTACTGTTGGACTGTTTTGTTAGTTTTTTTGCAAAGCTGAGTGTAAAATATTCAGTTGAGATATCAGTATTATAGTTCAAAAGTTAGTAAGGTGTGCATGGCTCAAATCTTATGCACTTTCAGTTTTTTAATCTGTTTTTAATGTAGAAATAGTGACCATGACCAAAAATAGAACTATAAAACATATTACTATAGTAGGTAAATTATTAGGTGTGTTTTGGTTGGGGTTTTTTTTGGGGGTTGGTTATTTTTAATTACTGAACTCCGACTTAACTCTCTAAGCAGTTTCAGGAATTTGGTTGGATAATATATCATATATACCTTGTGGTTCACGGAAAGAATTTTTATTCTGTTTAGACCTGTATAAAACTGTGAGAAAAATCTGCTTTGTGAACTTATGGGAACTTGATAACTGACTAAGCAGGAATACAAATTAAATCTTATCCTTGATCATAGGTACTTGTGCAAAGTAACTGTTTCAAGATTCTTCTTCCTTCACACAAAGTCTAGATATGAAACAAATTTTTTAAAAAATGCTAGGATCTTGCTCAGGGGAGAATTGCTGTAATATACCACAGAAGATGTGCTCCAGAAACCTGGTATATCCCTAAAATCTCTCTTTTCATCTCCTGTCTTGTACTCTGTAAGTTGAAGATTGCACTTTCTATTTTATTTTATTTGGATGTACCAAGAGTATCTTGAGCTTTTATGTGTCTCTTTATTTTATTGATCCTCTCTGTACTCTTAAAAATAATGGGCTTTTAGAATCCCAGAGCAACTAAAATTTATCTTTCTTACTTTCTTTCTCATTCCTTTTTAAAACACACACATATAGTGGATAACCTTTTATATATTCAGAAATCATCAGGCAATTGCTAACACCAAAAAAAACCCCAGTCCTGTGTAATTACTTTGTTAGAGAAAGAGCACATACACAGTTACACACTCCCTGTTGTTTGCCTGCTACCAGGTTACCATTAAATATTTTTCTTATATCTTTGTTGGCATAATGTTTTGAGATAGGCATATATGTCCTCCTTGTGCTGGTGAATTAAAAGTCCCCTTTCAGTAAGATTAATTATCCATTTAACCAAACCTAGATTCATTCTCTTATTGGGGCAGGAAAGAGTGGAGAGTGGGATGCTGGAAAGATGCAGGTGGGAAAAGAAAGGGGCAGAGTGCCAGCTAGGCTGAAGTATTCAGTTACATGTGAAATGATTTGTAATTCTGAGTAATCACTTAGGACAAGCCCTTGCACCATTTTATCTATACGTGACTCTAGGCCAAAGTCAATACTCATAGTAAAATAATGAGATGAAGCTAACTGAGCCCCTTTATTAATGCTCCAAGGAACAAATCTGATGCTTAAGCTTCTCCCATGGAAAGTATCCACTTCTTCCTAAAATGAACGAGTAGGTCATGATGGCCTGTAGTAACTAGGATTCTTACCTCCAAAAAATGATGGAAAATTTCCTTTCTTATTTGTGCACCATGTCATGCTTTGGCCAGATGAACATGAAGCCATATAAATTTTGCATTTCATGTAGAGCATTTCATGCAGGGACTCATTAGAGCAATCTCTCTTTCTTAATTGTTTTCCCTGACTTGGAGAAATGGAAAACACAACCCACACAATGAAAGTCCAGTAAACCAGAAGGAAATAACCAGTACACTGTTTGTGATGCGTGGTTTTATTCTTACTACTGTCAACAATATGAAGAAATTCAACTACCCAAGGAACTCCTTGGCAAGGAGTGTTCCCTTGCAGCTGGTTGTTTTTTGAAGTATACTGTCCTGGTTTTGGCCAAGTCTTAATTTTTTGCAGGAGCCTTGAGGGGGTGGAGCCTGGAGCCAGGTGGTGTGGGTTAGACCCTAATCTTATTTAAAACAATCTCATGTCATTGCAGTGGGGCAGGGGACAGGGTCTCATGCTTCGGGAAAGAAAGGTGTTTCTTTCCAGTGGATCGAGAGTGGCAGACAAAGTAGGGGAGTACTGCTCCTCCTGACCAGAGGGAGCGGTTCGTGTATGATTGGAATGGGCTCCACATGCTCTCCTTTGTACAATTTTGTTGTTAATATTGTTTCTGTTACAAAATTTTGCACAATTGTATTACATAAAATCAAAATCCTTTGAATTGGATTTTAGTCCCTTTAAACATGCAATTTTTTCAAGTGACCATAAGACAATCAGTGAACTAAATTCTTTGGGATTTAAATCAAGCAGATCTGAAAATCTTGCTTGCTTTTAAGAACAAGAATCAGTGTAATACAAGCTGATGCAAGATCAGCTTACAGATGCAAGAGGGCATTCCAGACTCAAACACAAAACTGCCAGAACAGCACAATACTTTGAGCTTCACAAACTCAAATTAATCTAAAAGTTTTTAAAAAATTTCAAGTATCCTAATTAAAAGCAAATGTCTGATTTCTCACAGCATGTCAACAATTTTGAGTAGGAGACTGAAACTCATGATAAACCTGTTTCCACATGCCATTCCTAAGAAAGGAAAGGTTACAATTAGGAACCATAAATTTTGCATGAAACAGATAAAATCTCTGGTGATTTCTTTCTGCTGATCCAGGAGGAGTCTCACAGTTAGTAAGGATAAATAAATTATATTTTAAAAAATACTGGTTTTAACTAATAAATATTTCTCAAAGTCTATCCTCTTTAGCAAAAAGAGTAAAAATTAATTATTTTGTGAAAGGAATGTTTTCTGTTGATTTCATCATTGTTACATTTTGCTGTTATTTCCTTTTATTTTCATTCAAAACATTTTGTTCAGTCAATTGAAAGTCTTAACATGATTGTTATCTTTGAATACTGTGCAGTATTGTAGGTTTATGATAGATAAATATTATACAGTGTTATAAATGAAAGCCAATCAAGCCAAATTTGATAATTGATAAAGATAGATTTTATTAAGTGACCAAGATATGGTCACCAATTGCTCCAACAGAGCTACAGCGTCAAGCCCGGGTGGTCAGCACTGCAGCAAGTCCCCCTGAGTTCACGAAGTGGTCTCAGTCCAGTCTGTTTTTATACACTTTTTCTTGCCCGGGGCAGAGTTTCTTGTCTTCCTTTCAGATTAAACATATTCATGTTGGTTTCCTTTCTTTACTCTGGGGTGGACAAAGACCCTTCCTGTGGGATGATGCATAGTGATGAGTCCTTCAACGATCCTGGCTCTCTTGATCATGGTTCTTTCTCCTTTGTCCTGCTGGACAAAGCTGTTTCGGGAAGTGAACAAATGTTTGATTGGATTTACCTGTTTCAGGATGTATCTGCCCAGGTGTGGTGAGAATGGGACATTTCTGGTCCCTGCCATGGTCCTTCTTATGTTAATGAGTGTGCAGTTTCATGCAGGCTGGGTGCAAAGGTGTGGACGCTTATCTGTTACTGTGTATCTTGTCCTTATATTCATATGTTAATGAGATCTTGTTTTCCTGGCAGCCAAGCGGGATGTTGCAATTCCTGCCTGCCTCCGAGGATCCCAAAACTCAGACATAACTTTATAATATATACATTTTATAACTGTACAAATTGACCAATTTTGTCTATAACACACAGGCATTAAATTGTATTTACAGGTCAAACCCAAATTAGCTAAAATATGTGTAAGCAAAATTTTTGATTTGCAAAAAAAATTAAATAACTTACTGTTCTGTACCAAGTTGTTCTAGCCATGCCTCAGCTATGAGTGTAACTGTTTGTATCAGCTTTTCTGAATGATCCTCCTTGCAATATTATGTTTCCCCCATGGTGGCTGAACATGATCCAGTGTGTGCCCAGGGTGGCCAGGAATGCCAGTGACATCCTGGCCTGTCTCAGAAAGGGTGTGGCCAGCAGGACCAGGGCAGTGACCATCCCCCTGTACTTGGCACTGGTGAGGCCTCCCTCACCTTGAATGCTGTGCTCAGGTTTGGGCCCCTCTGTTCAGGATGGGCATTGAGATGCTGCAGTTCACAGGATAGTGGAGATGGTGAAGAGTCTGGAGTACAAGTTCTGTGACAAGCAGCTGAGGGAGCTGGGGTTGTTTAGCTGGAGAAAAGGAGGCTCAGGGGAAACCTTATCTCTCTTTACAACTGCTTGAAAGGAGGTTGATGAGATGAAATGGCCTCAGAGTACATCAGGGGAAGTTTAGATTGGCTCTTAGACAAAATTTATTCATCTAAAATGTGGTCAGGAATTGGAACAGGCTGCTCAGGGACATGATGGAGTCACCATCCCTGGAAGTGTTCAAAAGACATGTGGATATGGCACTTGGTTTAGTGGTGAACACGATGGTGCTGGGTTAGCAGTATTCTCAATGATCTTAGAGGTTTTTGCTAACCTTAACAATTCTATGATTCTATCATTCTAAGAATCATGCACCTCATGTGCCAACGGTGAGGACCATATTTCCTTCACCACCATCACTGATTTTTGATCTAGATTCCTTCTGTGGAATCATGATCTGTGCTGAGGAGGCCAATTTGTAAAGGATTTAAAAGTATACACAGATTAGAGAGGATTCAGTAAATCCAAGAGCAACAACCAATTCCATAATTTGAATTTGAGAAAGTGAGGTAAAGAACTCTGATGGATACAACTTGTTCTGTAATTCAGCAATAGTCTACTTCAACTGTAATCAAATGAATGTTTAATTAATTAGAAACAAAAATTAATTCGCACCTTTTTTTGGTGGCAATGCATATTATGGAAGATTTTCATTGTGTTATTTCATAGAGTAATAGTTTGGAACAAAAAGAAGGGTGGACTCTTCTGACAAACTTGATATACTCAGTAAATACACTGCAACTTTAGAAAACAAACAATCATTTAAAACTTACCCATTTTTCCTTATCTTGTTAATAGGAAGAAAACATGAAAGCAGAGCAGAACAATATGCTTTATGTAAGATGGAGTGAATCAGGTTTACAGGAAAGAAGACAACATGTATCACATAAATTTATCATGTAGCTAAAAATGAAGTAAAAAAAAAAAAGACCACACAAAAATAAACTGTGAAGTCTTTCATGACTTGCAGGGGAAGCCACAACCTTTTGATTGAATTCTCTCCCAAAGAGGAAGTAGGGCTTAGTAAAAATTTATAAAGAAGAATAAGTTTTTAAGCCCTTATAGACAGGTAAAAGACTAAAAATCAGGTTAAAAGTTTGCACTTTAGACATGGGAAATCTATTTCTACTTTGAAACCAGAAATTTATCAACAAAATGTCTTTCTATCTATTTATCTTGGGAAATCTTTCTTTTCCCAAGTGTGAAATGCATAATTTCCTGGATATCTTCTGCTGAGAAAGGAGTAATTTGATTATTGTTATCTTTGAGGAGGAATTAGTAAAAAAAATTTCTGTCTTTAAATATTTTGTATCGTGAACTGAAATGATTGAATGGTTGACTAGAAAATTACAGTTAACTTTGGGAAGCTATTGATATAGACCTGGCTTTAAAAAACCTATTTGCAACAGGCCTACTAACCACGAAAGGGAGCACTGTGTAATCCTCCAACAAATGGGTTAAAACCCACAGAGTGGCATAATTCAGGGCCTAAAAATTCATCCCTCAATTTCATCTTCTTCCTGGTAAGAAACTAAGAAACAACACTGTCTTGGTGTGAAAACATCTATGTGGGGCAAATGCATCTAGGTCATGCAGAAAACAGTATGTTGCCATAGCTATCATTAGTGTAATACACTTCACAGCAAGTCCTACTGTGAGCTAAATTCAGGCCCAGTGGGTGCTGCACTATTGACTTCAATGAAGCTGCACCTGCTTACGCCCTATCTGAATCAGGCCTCGTGTCTACAATAAGAATACTATTTCAATCAATGCCATTCACTGAGCACTATTTCAACAGCCTCTCTGCGTGAATTCCTGCTATAAAGTACCTGATGTGCAGTAGCTGGCTATTCCATCCCACCCTGTTTGACCTCTCCTCCATCATTCCTCAGAGCAGGCCTCTTTTGGGCAGCACCAATCCAGTCACTGAGGCAGACAAAAGTCATGGCCAATATGAGGGATGATTATCTCATGCTATTTTGGCTGCTGACACAAAGTTTGGTTGCTTCTAAAGAGTGCCAAGGGCACACATTGCCATTTTTTCAGTGTACAGGCCAGTACTTGTTTGTCAAAATGCGGTCAAGTAGTTCATAATCTTAATTTTGAGGGGAAAATATGTTGCATACGCATTTTCTCTGTATTTACTCTGCTAGAGTACATTAGAAGCATTTAATGTCTTTCTGGCTAAGAACAATTAAATGGCATTTAAAGATGTCACCACCTGAGAACTAGGCTGACTGTGAGTGTGACTAATGGATGTTTCTCTATTTGTTCAGTAAATCATCCCACCACTGACACATTCCTCTCCTTGTATTTGATACCTGTAGCCACATTCCTGAGTATTTCCTTCTTCCAGTTGTAATCTCTAACTTGTATCTCTTAGTCTCTCTCTAGTGCTGTTTCATCTTACTCTGCACCTAATCTTCACTTCTGAATGGGTTTTTTCATTTTGCCCTTCAGAGCCTTATGCCGGATTTTTTTTCCTGCTGTCTTAGAGGTATGAAAGAAAATCCTTATCAAGACAAATTTTTATTTCATTTTGAGCTGGCTTCCTTAAAATAGTGGCAGAACATAGGTACACATAAGGGAAAATATGCAGAATCCCCTTTCTACACATATAAGTGGAAAGCTGCAACACTTCCTGATGGGCATAATATGCTCCCAAAGGAGAAGGACAGCATGAATGTGGACCATGCCTGTACAAATCCTCACAAGTTGACTGCCACCATGGTGCCACATGGTAAATTCTGTGTTCCTCCTTCCTGAGAGGTGAAGAAGACTTCATCTCTCTACAGGCTGATTAACTCTGCAGTCTCCTTTACCTGGAGCAACAGTTACGGTAACATTTGCCAAATGTGTGGAATCCAATCCAGCATAGCAGAAATGGAGAAAAGAATGGGAGGGAGCAGCAGAATTGCAGCCTGCACAAAACCATCTGGATCAGATTTTGTTCCAACATGCAGGAAAAGGATAATTTGTGTCTGAGAAAAGCTCTAAACTTTGTTCTTCTGCTTCCCAGGTAAATGCCATAGCTAGCATTGAGAAGACAAAAAATCTTGTTCTCTTCCATGCCACACAGGTCTTAAAAGGCAAGCATAAGTTAGCTCCCTGAATTCACATGGTATCTTTGTGAGAACTTGATTGTTGTGAATGCTCTGCCCATGCCTCAGGAGCAGTACTTAATAGCCCAGAAATAGCCAAAAAAACCTAAGCCTAGTAACAGACAGTGTTATCTTCCCTGCATTACTGGCTGATCTACGGTAAGGAGTTGTTATTTTTAAAAGAGCATAAAGAAATGAATGCAAGTCACTACTGTGTGATTTTTGGAAACGACACTTTTCTGCATCTGAAAAACAAGAAGAAGTATTGATTCCTCTGTAGGGATTTTTAACTAAGTTTTTAATATTTTTAAACTATTTTTATGAGTCTTCTGCCATTTTTAGGAAAAGTTTGTAGAGCTCTTGGGCCAGAGCACTGTTCTTTTTCTGGAAGCTGCACATATTCTCTCTCAGCTACTAACCTCTGAAATCTGGTCTTTTAAATGAGTTAAAGGCACCTGTAGTACAGTATATGAGGAATAAATACAATGACCTTGAGACTTCCAGCTGTGAAATCTCCTTGGAGCTACATGTTTCAGTTATGTCTTTTGGGGGAGTGTTTTGTTTCCGTAAAGCTGAAATCTAAAAAAAATAGAAAATTGTTTGAAAGAAAACCTAAGCCAGTGCTTGATGGCAGTTTATTTGCTGACAGTTAGGTGAACTTCTGTACATTTTACATTGAAGGTTATCAGCCAAAGACTGGTTGTCAGAGGCTGTCATCATAGTATGACATCACAGTGATTCTGAGTCTTACCTTGGATTTACATTCTCTGAACAATTTGTTTCTTACAGCAGAATACTTCTGCATTGCAAGTTATGGGAGTAAAAATATATTCAGTGGATTGCTTTCCTGTGAGGCTATAACCTTAAAGGAAATGTAACTAAAAGCTGCAGGATCTTTCAGATATGATTACTTGTGTAAGTCTGACAGTTCTAATGTTACTCAGTAGACATTCTGAATTTGAAATATTCAGGAATATGGTTATTTACATTTTAAGCTGGTTTATCTCTGTATGGTCACCTTGGCAACATAGAAGGATGGAAAGAATGCATAAAAAGACTCTGCTTCTCAATAAATGTTTATCATGCAATTGCGTGCATTTACAACTTGGTACAATACTTTGCTAAATCCACATTAGGGGGCAATTCTGTTTAACTTAGCTGCAAATGTACAAAACACCCTACTGAATATTATTTCTTATGAGCAATGAAAGCAATAGCACAACAGAAACATCAAAATGAGCACAATATATTGAGCACAAAATGTCCATAACTTGGCAGTATTTCATAGAATCATAGAATTATCAAGGTTGGAAAAGACATTTAAAGATCATCAAGTCCAACCATCAACCAGCACTACCACTGTAACCCCTAAACCACTAAATCATCACCCAGAACCACATCCAGAGATGCCTCTAAAACACCCCCAGGGATGGTCCACCTCCCTAGGCAGCCTATTCCAAAGTCTGACTACATTAACAAGAAAAAAATTTTTTTCTAATATCTAATCTGAATCTCCTGTCTCAAAGCCACTTTCTCTGGTCCTCTCACTACTGGCACAACAGAAAAGACTAGAACTTCCTCTCTAGTAGTTGTAGAGACCGATAAGATCTACCTTGAACCCTGAGACTAAACAAATGCAGCTCCCTCAGCTGTTCCTCAAAAGACAAGTTCTCTAGACCTCTCATGAGCCTTGCTGCCCTTCACTGGACCCACTCTGGTTCTTCAATGCCCTTTTTGAAGTGAGGGGCCCAAAACTGAACGCAGTACTGGCGGTGTGACCTCACCAGTGCTGAGAACAGAGGGACGGTCACTGCCCTGGTCCTGCTGGCCACACTACTGCTGATAGAGGCCAAGCTGCCACTGGCCTTCTTGGGCACTTGGGCCCACTGCTGGCTCACACTGAGCCCACTGTTGACCAGCACCCCCAAGTCCCTTTCTGCTGGACAGCCACTCTTGCCTCAGCCTGTAGCACTGCCTGGGATTGCTGAGACCCAATGCAGGACCTGGCACTTTGCCTGAATGAACCTCATGCTGTGGTCCTTAGCCTTAGATTGAGTCTGTCCAGATCCCTCTGTAGGGCCTTCCTTCCCTCAAGAGACCAACACTCCCACACATCTTAGTATCATCTGCAAATCTACTGAGGGTGCCCTCAATCCCTACATCCAGATTGCCTATAAAGATGTCGAACAGGGCTGGATCCAATTAAAATTCTGTAGGATTTCTCTACTACAGTTTTTAAGTCCCAATAAAGTTGTCTACTAGGTATTGCAGACAAAAATTTTGCAATATTTGGATATTGGCTTTTATTTTCAGTACTGGGACTTTTCTCACTTAAAAGAAACTACTAATGGTAGTCTGGAAACTATTAACTTTGAAAGGAACAGTTTAAGATGTTTGATCCTCCTTTGATGAAGTGTGAACACTAGACGTCTTTCCAGAGGTGTAATGATGATTCTTCTCTGAAGGGAGAGAAGGGAAGGAGTGAGAAGGGAAAAAGACTCTCTGACTTTAAGAAAAAATTATTTCTGGTGATCAGTTTAATTAGCTGTAAGTAAATTTTATTCTTCATGTTTCCATTTTACGTGAATGCTGTCAACACTGTACAATCTCCATCAAAAATGTCAGATGTGAATCTCTGTTATTTAATGGACCTGCGTTTTCCTTTAGCAAAAACAACATAAATAAATGCAAACATCCAAAGGAGGCCTAGTGTACATACAGAGTACTAGTACCAGGTCATTCTGGAAAATAAACAAACCCCAAACCTATACCTTCAGAGCATGTTTTTACTGGAGGAGGGTTTCAAATCATGCAGGTGTGATGAGTTTGATCCAGCACTTGGAGTCCTAGGGCTGATATTAGCATATCAAAATATAGCCTGCCAATTTAATCTCTAGAAGTTTATATTTCATATAGAAAAGACAAGGGGGAAAAGAAGATTAACACAGACAAAGGAAAGTGACTTTCTTAGACTACACAAGATATTAATGATAGAGTATGGAATATAACACAGATCATCTTCTTCCGGTGTTAGTGACTCATTAGCTCTTGCATGCAGTCCAATATCCTAGATTACATCTTATGACAAATATTATGGATCAGTTTAGGAAGAATTTTCCTTCTCCTTGATCAATTTCTTTTGCATTTTTATTTGTCTCCACATATTAAATGGAGAATCAGATCCAGAGTTTTGAATTGGTTCACCTCATAGTATCTATAATATAAAGTACAAGAAATCTTAGGGTTTACCATATCCTTTTAGTAGTTTTCTGAATAGAACAGAAAATTAATGCAGAATTGGGACAACTTCACATCCCTCAAATTTCTCTCATGTTAATAAAATCTAGTTCTAAATTTTCAATAAAATTTTTGGCTGCTTTAAAATGCAAGGATATTTATTTACAGGATTTTTTTCCTCCTACCAGTCCTAGCAGGATTGAAAATGAGTATTTGACAGTTTCTTTTTGTGGAATAATTGTCTCTTTTTTTTTTTTTT
>VYXD01010644.1:163396-175984 GCA_013397195.1 Hylia prasina
GTCAGTGTTTTGGATATCAAATTTGAAAGTTAAAGTTTGCTCTGTATATGAAAGGTGCATCTGAGGCATTCTTGTGCTGAATTTTATCAGTTCTGTAGCCATACCCTATGACAAAGTTACTTTTTTTAACTTGTAGAAAAAAAATTTCTGAATCATCATTTCCAGTGGAGCTGGCTACACAAGTTTCCCAGGCTTTAAATTTATGGAACCAGGACTTAGCCTGCAGAATTCTGTTGGGCTAATATATTAGCACTGTTATCTCTTGACATGAAAATTTTGGATATGTTTTTTATATACAGATATATATACACACACATTTATACAAACATGCTACACAAGTTATATATGTTATTTTGGATTAATTGCCTGCTGGATCTATTTGAAAATACAGAAGAAAATCCAGTGGGTTTTTTTCTGTATACATACCAGACATACTATTTTAATTTTAATCATGTGGATTCTGAAGAGAAATGTGCTTCTAGGTTTACCCTAGCCTCTCTCTGGTGACAAATAATATAAGCTCCCAAATGTGTTTTGACCTTCTTAGGCTAAAGGCCAAACCTTCAAAGACTGGCTTCTAAAATCTTCCATAGGAGGCAGTTTACCACAGTGCCACAACTCATAGTTCAGGTCCTTTTGAACACCTTTGACAGCAGATGACAGCTAAACAAAACCAGAATATGGAAAAGATCCCTGTAAAATTTCTTTTAGGCTACTCTTTTAAGAAAAATAAAGGAAATGCTCTAAAATAACTTCCTTCATACAATCAGATCAAGTTCATCTGTATAAATTTAGAAATTCCATCTTTGATTCAGCCTGCTCCCCTTCCCCCAAAAAAACAATACCAGGACAAAGGAATCAGTGGTGCTTCTCCTTGTGAATCTTGGTAGCATTGGAGAAATTCCAAGTACAGTTACGCAATGTGTGTTTGTCAGGCACTACCACAGAGTCACAGTACAAAGGGGCAAAACTGATGACAGAAGACACGAAAGCACTGTCTGTTCCTTAGGGTTCTGCCTCTGAATTAACTGCAAGGTGATGTAATTTTCTAGCACTGTAGGGTGAATGGATTAAACTCATGTTATTCAATAATTTTTTTCTAATTGGTCCTGGGACTGAGAAGCCTAAATATGATGAGGTGCTAACAATTAAGGTGCTAATATTAGGGGTACTCTCAAGAATTTAATCTGCAGATCAGTATGTGCCTGGAATGGGCGTTGTAAATCATCTACTCCAACCACTGTCTACCAAAAGGTTTGGGTACCAGACACCTATTCAAAAATACATTAAGCTATAAAAGGGAACTGCCATTATCCAAAGAACAAGAAACAAAATATGACTTCTGAACTCCGTTTGAACCTCTGAGAGTGAGCTTAAGGTCTCAGACACAAAAAAATAGTTACTGGTTTTACTATTATTTGCTAATAACTAAGCTCCGACAAACAAAAATCAAGTGCTTGCCTAGAACTTCCATAAAGTCTTAGAAAGAAAAAGCCATTCAGTAATAAAGAATCCTTCTTTTAATACTGTTTAGAAACTGTAGAAAGGGATACATTACCACTAAGGCAACAATTTCTCATTCTCATATTCATGAAAATTGGATCAGTAACATCTGGAAGTTCGTTTGGTTCTGTCTCATAAGTACCTAATGGTCTCAAGGACTCAAGTGTTTGTAAAATAGAGTTGACAGAGAGACATCTTGCAGGAACAGATTCTACGTGGAAGTAGATAATTTCTTGTGTCAGTTTGAATGGCTTTTTTCATAATACTCCAATGTATTTAGTGCCAGAAAACTTATTGAACTAAAGCAATTAGACAATTTTAAGTTTGTTAAACCTTAAAAATTATTCAACAACACGGGGGGGGTGTTTAACTTGTTTGATTAAGTTTACAGTTATTTGGGGAAAAAAAATCAAAAAGTGCTTTCCTACGATCTTAATAACCAAAGCAAATTTAAGCAAATCTTAAGGACTTTTTTTAGTTTTGATTTAGTTGGACAATGAGGTATGTTTATTTTGAACTTTGCTAACAGCAGCAATCCTTGTGCAGAACATTTTGTTGATGGTGAAAGAAGGATAATAGGGAGGATGAGAGCTTGGAGACAAAATAGTGGAGGTTTGTATCTGTGTTTGATACTGCACAGTTGCCTGTAGAAATGTCTTCTACCTTTATTGAAAGTTTATTTCATAACTATGCACCCCAGGTCCACCATCTGTGTTCACAGTTTAAAGAAGCAAACTCTTTCTAGGCTGGACTGGATTTCAGTGCACTAGAAACTCCAATTTTTGTAAGCCTCTGTATTAGTTCTTACCTTCTGCATCTGCCAGAAACAATCAGACGAAAGCTTGGCCATTTTCAAATGACAAAATTGCCTACTTAGCAGTGGGCTCAAACAAGTTCTGCTTAAGTGCACTGCCACCTGAGACATTGCAAATCCAACTCCTAAAAGCAAGACTTCTGTTGAACCTTGAATATCTTTGTGCTAGCAGGTCATTAAGAGATTGTTTGGGAAAAAGATGATTTGCCCACAGCCAAATGAAGTGAACATCCTGTTCACTGCTTACAACTATTGAAATGAACTTTTGTCCCTCCATCTATAACAATTTTCTCAAAGGAGCAAGGATTCTATGTGTATAACAACCACTGGTTTATTTTTAAAATACAAGCAGGAAATGTAAACAGAATCCTAGGCTTACTGTTAAGCTGCAGCCCTTGGTTTATTGGCTGAGGAATCAATCCTGAAGGATGCTGAACCTTCTGGCGCTAGTCCAGACCAGCACTTCAGCACATGTCAACTTTAACACAAGGGGCCTAGTCCTATGATTAGAGTTAAGCATGTGTTTATGTGTTTTCCTGGCCTTCAGCCAGGGTGCTCAGCACATTTCAGGATCATGTTTTCAAAAAGACCTGGTGGTATCCGAACTTCAAAGTGAAGTGTGACCTATTGATCTTAAATCACTTTCCACACATGCTAGATAGTAATACAGACTAGCCAGCTCAGGCCATATCCTCCTCACACCCTCCTTTGTCGCATGTGTTCAAGAGAAAGAAAAATGATTAAACATACTGCAGATTTTTCTGCCCACATTGTAAGTCTTAACTCTCATAAAATATAATTCAGAATAAAAATGTGGTGATCAGGTGTGATGACCCACCATTAAGGGGAAAGAAGCACCTACATCAGGCTAAATCCTGGTTTATCGGAAACTGTTATGGTTAAATCAGCAGGTCTGAGCACAGACACAGAATTCTATGACCTGTCAGTTCTCCTACACTGAAGGTTGCTTTAGATGTTAGAGTTCAGGCTTGTAGATCATTATGGATTTCTTTTTGCTAGATCAGTGAAATAGCACTACTGTAAGGTTTATTACAAAATTTAAGAGGCACTTTCAGGATTAGCAGGAAGGGTAAATCCTAACATCTGAAAGCAAAACCATAGTACTTAAGGTCAGTTCTTACAATTTTCCAGGGGTTTGGTGCAGGGATATAGTCCATTTTCCAGTAAACATTCATTTTAGGATACAGGTTTTCAAGACCAAATTTTCTGAGTCTACTTACCTTTCAGTGTGCTGGAGATACAGAGAGAATATAATCATAGGTAGTGGCAGCTATCTTATCTGAATATTGCCTTTGATTTAATCTCTTAAGCCTGGTTAAGGTTTTAGATTAACCTGGAGCCCACTATACTAAGAAACACAATTGTCATGGTTTTCCTCCAGTTCTACTTTTCCTGCAAAGGCATTTCTAAACCCAAGACTAGTATTACATTCAACAGCTAAATAAACTTCCAAAAATAAAAATGGCAAGAACAGCATTTCCAGGCATAGACATTCATTTCTTAATACACATTGCCACCTGGGGAAACCTGAGGATACAGTATTTGCAATGAAATTTAACATACTAACTTGAAAATTCATAGTAGTTTCTAAAGTTTATTACACATGATATCTCCAAGACATCCTTGATGTCTATTACTACTAATTTTCTTAATATTGTGAGATTTAAAATTTTTACAGGAATTACACACATCTTAACTTAATGAAGGCAGTAAACGTAATGAACAGCAGGTAAATTAACTGAGCTAATTAAAAGAAAAACATTACAAATTTATTTTGCATTTGTTTACTAACTTATTTGCAAGTATATCTGTATTTATAACAAACAGACAAACTATCTCTGTTTCAATATCTCTGTTTCAAACTATCTCTATTTCTATATGGAAACATTTAAAGATTTCTAAAATATAAACCATTATTTGAGGAAAATATTCCAACACTGTTGACAGAGTTTGAGCAAGTAGTTCTGTAAATTGCTGTGAGATCCTAATGTCAGAAAAGGCTTCTGAAAATTAAAGAGCTGCTGACACCTCATGGCAAACTTTAAAAGCCATTCTCAGCTCACACATCTCTACTATCTTATGATTTTTTCTACATTTGTTTAAAAACCATGTTTTGGTTTAGTTGGTTTGCACTAGCATATGCGTCAAAATAAATTTGATAAAATTTCCAAGGATACATTGTTCATTCAGTTTAAAAAAAAAACCCAAACAAGTAGAAACTAACTCTTAAGAAGAGTACAGATAAAAGGCTGGCTATTCTACTGATTGGTCTACGCTAGTCATTAATAGAGTGGTGCTGCTGGTACAATACATACTTATCTTCCTTTCAGTACTTTAATCCTCTCATTTGGGAGTTATTATCTCAGCTGCTTCAAATCACACAGAGCTGACATTCCATGTAAAAAGTTGTCAGCAAGTTACACATTTTAATGGTTCAAAGCTGTTGAAAACTTTCAAAGCTGTGGAACACAAAACAAAAAGGTATTTTTGCAATGCTTCTGATGTTTTCTCTCCTCCTACACCACACCTTTTTTTTTTTTGTGCAGTGTAGTATCTTGTGTTTCCTCAGATGATATTTCCTGACAGAGACACCTTTCAATCTGCCAAGGGCTAAATACATGCTCGAATGCAAGAAAAAAATTCAAAATAAGAAAAAAAAAATCCCAAAGAAGGAATTTAAATGCTGGAAAAACCATTCTTCCAGCGCAAACAGCCGCTGAGAGTTTAAATTTGTAATTTTTCATCAGGACAGGAGAAAGAATCAATCTGGGAGGCATAAAAAGATTGCTGAATAATTCTGGAAATTATTTACTTTTTTTCTTCCATAATGTATATTTGAGAAGTCAGCAGATATCCCTGTGGTTGTTTGGGATTTCTACACCTGCAAAAGCACTATGACCCGTCAGATATGTAATGGCTGTAAAAATGCATTCTGCACCACCAAGCCAACACCTGTTTTACCCTTACCATGGGGACAGCTGCAGGTGTAAGCTGTTTAAGGTAACTATAGGGCATTTATTCTTTTCTATAAAATTCTCTTAACATTTCCTTATACACTGTCTTTTCCTAAGGCTTCTGTCTCTTTGGCAAACTAATTCTGAATGACTCCTACCTGCAAAATTCAGGTAAAGTACATGGAACAAATGCATTAGATACAACCTAACCTTTGGAAAATAACTGAATTTGCTGGAAAAAGTTTAAGTGGGCTGCTGTATAAATTTCTTAGTATAACTTAGTTTAACTTAACCTGATGCAAATAAATTGTTACATCAGGAAAGGCTTCTGAAAATTAAAGAGCTGCTGAGTTCAGATGTATTCCAGATATACCAGTCTAATTGTGAAATATATATAAAGAATATCTAGAATCTGTAGAACACGGTTTGTAGACACTGTATGATGGTCCAGCTTGGGATTTTCTTGGGAGAAATCCAGGAGCTATTAACATCTTCTTTGATGTAATATGAATAAGAAACATGCATGGCAAGGACCATACTATGTCAATTCCAAGAGGATGCAGGACTTCATTCAAAATTCCGCAGCACCAATTTTTCTATTTTTTTTACCTGTTATCCTGTCATTGAAACAATAGATCCTGAGGTCACTGCTGTCATGATCACACTTTGTAGAACATGTTAAACATCTACATCCTTTTACAATAATTTAAATGAAGTAACCAGCAAGATCAGCTTTCAAGACCCACTGAGAGATTAGTCTGCACAGGGAAGAGTACTTGCCAAAGTTGCAGCATTTGGTAGAGTCAGTTTACAAAATTGTCATTTTGCTACTCAGAATGATGTTAATAAAAAAAAAAAATTCCCTTATTCCTTATTAGTGTTTCACTGTGAGAATCTTCATGTGCTACAGAGAGTTTAACTGTGCATGGCCTTTGATAAATTTAATTACTTTCCTACTGGTTTAATTTAGGAGCTGTTTCTGCTCGATAAAATCCAATGCAGAAATTGTTGCCTCTTAGATGTGTGTTTAAACTTTGGAACACTCACCACTTTACAGAACTACTGCATAGATCTTTGATCTCTAAGGTTGTCAGAGTTTGGGGATTTTGTTTCGCTTCTCCACACTAAAAGTATTTCTGTTTAAACTTACAATACTCTCCTCATTGACTTTAGTGACATTTTCTTCCTGTATTCAGAATGCTTGCTCATGCATGAGTTGGCTTTTGTTGACAGACTTCACAGGAGTTTAAAACTTAGACCCTAGATAATTGTCACTACCCTTTAATATATATTTCTATAATTTGTAGGTTAATCTAAAATATCTAGTTCTGTTGGTGGTTCTTATATAATCTCTATTTGTAGCTATAATTTCAATAATCAGACTCTTACATAATTTCCTCCAGTTTTGAATCTGACAAACTATGTCATGTAGGAAAGGCTCCTTTGCAGAGATTGCAGTCTCAGAAGAACAGATGACCTGATTAGCATCAAAGCCCTAGTGGCCTTTACATTCACATGTGCTATGGTATGCCCCCAAGAATGATTTTTACCTGCACTTTATTTCCCAGTTTCAGTAGCTTCCTAGCCTGTTATTATGAGCTATGGAATTATCATGAACTATGGAATTTCCAATTATTTCCTACTTTTCCTTTAAAAGAATACACTAGTGTCATGCACTAAATATTCCAGGAATTCACTGTCTTTGGAAGAAAAGTGAAATAACCACAGCTTTTCAGTACAAGGATCATAATTTTCCATTGTTTGTCTACCATGAAAGGCACTTATAAAAGAGTTTAAGGTATGCTTGAAATGTGTTATGTGGAAGGGCTTGCCATCTCCTGTTGCTTTCACCATATTAATGCATTTGCCAGACATTATTAATCCTGGCACTAGGAAGTTAGAGGTAAACCAATGCTTAAACTGTTCCAGTAATGGATACAAGAAGTATATTTCACTTTGCAATCTGAATATTAGAGCACTCCTTGTCTCCTGTGTGTGGTGGTGGATAACATACTATGGATAAAAACAAAGTTAAATGAAGCAACAGATACATTATTAGCAGGAAACTTGTATGTACATTGAAGAGCGTTAACTCCTTCTTCCCAGACTTTTCCATTTTCTTCACAGGAATTCTGATTACAAAGCAGTAAAAATAGTGCAGAATTACTTCATAATGTTATGAAGATTTTGCTAAAATACATGTTAATATCTTCCATATCTCTTAATTATTTTTCCCTAAACACCACACATTTGCCATTAATATTTTAGGCAGTCATCGAAACTACTGGTAGAAGATGAATTTTTGATTATATTGTAAAATATCCAACTTGACTGTAAGGATTAAATCATGTCCAACATGGTTGCAAGTGTTCAATTATGTACAAAATAGATATAAATGGTGACCACAATATCCAGTCAAAACTGCTTGTTTTCATATTACTGAACTCCCACAGACAAGTCACTTTTTATAGAGATTTAGAACAAAAAATATTTCCAAAAATTTTTTTATAAATAATCCATGGATCACGCTCATTCTCAAAATATTTGAAATGAAAAATACTAGGTACTCAATTAAATAGGCAGCAGTGAGACAGTAGAAGGTTTAGCTGACATTCATTCCTTGGAGTTTGGAACTTCCAAAAGCCATCATTCTCCAACATGTTTCAATTTTAAGTCTCCAGAGTCCCTATTACAAAGTCAAAATTAATAAAAAGAAAATAAAGGAAGCTATAATGTTGTTTAAAAAAACATGTGAAATTTAACACAAAAGCTGTTAAAATAACATTACTGTCCGACGTAAACCTAAAAATACAAGGGAATTCCGAACTAGGGCAGACGCAATAACCTTAACGCAACCCCGTTGTGCCTACCAATTGCGTACATATGGTATGTAAACTAACCCGCTGTTCTGAGACCCTCTGATAGAGGACCATATGTGCTGCAATTGGTAAAGCACAGTGGAGCTGTGTGAGGAGTGCTTTGTCACTGCTTATACTAACTTTCTTCTTGGGTCGCGTGCACACCTTCGTTGCACCACAACCTGTTGGCTTCCACATCGCTGTTTTCTCCCTCACTTCTTTTTATTTGGCTTCATCACTAAGACAAAAATCTTGTCAGTAAGATTTTCCTGCTAAACACCATTTGACAAAATAATTGTATTAGCTAAGTTTCTGTTTAATTGTAAGAATTTTCACCTCAATAGTTTTCTTATGTCTTCTAAAATAAATGGTCCTCTCATCTCAGTGACTGTCAGTTTCACCCAAATTCAGCGATGTTTGTCTGGCTCCTCCAAACCTCTTCATAAGTTTGAAAACAAATTTCTATTTGTTCTACCTGATTTAGCAACAACTCACTCTCCATTACATAACATACTTGAGTTGAAATAATTCACCATGTTATACTTTTGTACATTTCACCACTTTCACTATTCTCTAGGTAACTTTGTGCAAATTAACATTATCCATTTTCCTGTAAGCAGCAACGTATCTTTTACTTACATTACAAGATGTATCTTTTACTCCATTAAGTATTGATACTTATCATTTATTATTAAAGAGGCTACATTCCTTTTCCCACCATTTTGAACATCTTTTGAAAATAATTTTATACGCTTCAAGTAATACCTTAGAAAGAAAATGTTATCCTCCTGGGACACTACACATGCCTACAAGCTCTAACCAGCATAGTAAATAGGTCCAGGTAAAGTATAGTGCAAAACATAGAAAAAAACTTTACTAATTAATAAATAATATACATGTAGTGTGCACACAAAACCCATAAATGAACTGTGGGATAGCAGATGGCAGAACATCACATTCAAGGTATTTAGATATTTTGTGATTTTTGGTTACATTATCATGTATAAAAATCATTAAAAGAAACATAAAGGGCAACAAAGAGTGCTCTGGAATTCTGTTTTACTATCTAGCTTCCAAAATCCTTCACTGAGTTTTGAGTGCTTATTTCAGCACTCACTGCAGGATGGAGATTGTACAAAGGTGGTTTTGTTTTTCTGTAGTTCCAGGACTTTCCTAGTACTGGATCAGTTAGGTTGGAAATGGAAGCAGCCTCAGGCACTTTGCTCTAGGCTGCCCTAATTTAAGACAGTTACCAAAGGCCTCTGGAGGCCAATTTATGGGTAAGGTGTCAACTAGAAATATGAGCTGTATAGCCTCCCCTCATGGAGTGGTGCAGAACTCTTGCAATGCCTCCACATGAAGGAAGGTTTCCTTTTTCCTGGTGGGATCCTAAATGTTAATCAGGTCTGCATGTGCACACTTCAAGGGAGTACTGGATCTTATCCACCTATGTCCAGCCCAAGACTGCAACCAGGGCATTTCAGTTATCAAAACTAAGAAATGTAATTGTGTAAAACCATGGGATTTTTTTCAGGACAGGAGAAAGAGATGAAATATGTCCTATCTCTTTCAGAAGAGTTTCATAGTTCTTTCTATTTTGGGGAATAAAAAGGTGGTAGGATGTACTGATCTCAAGCTACTTTATGCATATTTATGCATATTTATGCAACTAAATGGCTCTGTCACTATGTTCCAGAGAAAGCCAATGACAAACAGAACTTCTCTTGAGCTTCTACAATAAGAAACTGCAAGGGAAAAAGTTTACTCTGATTTTACATCATTTTAGACTACTGCACACTCTCTTATCACACCAGTCATTCCCATCTTTTGCTGGTATAGTTTCATAGGGGTTAAAAAGAGAAGAAAGACACTCAGATTTTTAGTATAAAATCTATTAAAGGGCATGTCAGATGAAGCCAGGGTCAGAATCATATCTAGTAATAAATGGAGCATTTAAAATATGTAATATTTGTTTCCTTATTTCTTTGTGAGTAAATTTTCTTTTTAATAGCTGATGATGTGCCTTTAGTATCAATATTTTAGATGTTCTCTCAATATGATGGGGTTGAATTAAACTCAATATATAAATCATTACACAGAAATGAGCATCTCAGAAGCTTAGGCTCAGTTTCCTTGT
This sequence comes from Hylia prasina, assembly GCA_013397195.1. NCBI lineage: Eukaryota > Metazoa > Chordata > Aves > Passeriformes > Sylviidae > Hylia > Hylia prasina. The sequence goes on from VYXD01010644.1 coordinate 173,684, forward strand.
TAGATTGAAAAGGATGAAGAATTCCTGGCCAGGTGCAAGCTGCTAAGATCCTGTTGACATAATGTTGAATTGGAGTAGATCCTAAGAGAAGGAATGATTTCAAAGAGCGTAATATCGTTCATTAAATTCTTGATTCTTATCCAAGTTACCCCTGAAGTAAGGTTGAAATTAATTTACATTCTTTTAAGAATGCCTTTCTCCTTTTTTGTCTACTTTTGAAGGCCTGAAGTAGACTACATCAGCAAAGAAATTTTTGGTTTTGGAAGCTAATTCACAGAGTAAGATTTGAGGGGTTTTAGTTTTGTATGTGCCATTTTATGCATGAAGCAGGTAACTGCATCTGGGAACAATAACCTTGTGTTGTATGCAATCTCAGCTAATCATGGATTAGCTTCTTAATTTCTTAAAAAATGTCCATATCTGATGATGAAGTACTGTAGACAGTAACCTGACAGGCATTGTGCTAGACGAGATGCGCTTTTTAGTCAACTTCCTTTTTATTTTCGAACGTTTCTCCTTTCACTCTTGTGGCCTATAGCTGTGCAAGTGGATAAGTGGCTCTTTCAGATCTGATGCCAACATCAGTCTACAAATTGGCAGATGGTGCCATGAGGCGAGGCAGTTAGTTGGCAAGCCCCCCACCCCCTGCCCTGCAACCAATTTAGCTTCTTATGTTGGCATGGATCCTGCCATCCTGAGCCAGTGCCCAAACTAGGCCTTCTAGTGTGTGACTCAATATGCTACTGCTTAGCCCTAGGACAGCTAATCATGTATTCTTTCAAAATTGATGTGAATTAATTAGGCACTGTGGGCAGGGTCTGAAGGGGAGAAAGTGCATGGTCCTACTAAGTAGAGCAAAGCAGAAATGCATTCCCTGGTAAAACAAAATGCCCTCCCCTTCTGCCAGTGGCTAAGAGCTGCCATTTATTTACTCCTACATCACCTTTCCGTTGAGCAAGATCAGGTTTGATCTGCTGGGTACTCATTAAGTTGCAACATATTTGTTTTGTTAATTGGCACCAACATTCAGGATTTTTTTTTCCCCTGGCAAATATAGATCTTCTTGGCAATTGTGCACCCCAAGAAAAGAAGGAAGTGGAAAGCCCAGTGCCATATAAGTGTAATTAGCTTTAACTGGAGAAACAGAAGCTGGAGTTCAGACAAGCTTGCTGGCTGAGTTATAGGGGAGACTTTATCAGGAAGTACCGCTGTGTCAGTGGGAAAGGACTGTAGCTATGGATACTGGGGATTGCTGAAATATAATTCAGCTACATAAAGGCCTAAGCAAAATGAAACAAATCACTTCCTTTCCAAAACTTTAGATATTAAACTCACAGCGTTAGGCCAAAAACGGAAACCCTTTCAACTGACAGAGTGACAGGCTCATAAATTTCACCACAAAACCTTGCAGTGGGAAGGACTGTCTCCTGGAGCTGGGTTTCTCACTAGGGACCCTGTGTGTACAATGGCATGTTTGCTCAGGCACTGGGAGCCGGGATGCAGACACTAAAGAAGGTTTGATTCTTTCCTAGTGTCTCAGAGTTTCATTCCAACTTGCCAGCAGATGCCATATATACAATGAAAATTCAAGTAGTGGAGAAACAGAAATATTATTGTAAGGCTTTAAATACAAAGGAGGGAGAAAAATAGCCTTTTGGTTCTATTCTTTTTTTGTTAAAGTAAACTAATGTTTTGTTGGGAATAACCTAGTTCATGAACAGCAAAATTATTTTGAAGGTTCAGTTGAAATTTTTTGCTGAGAGTTTCTGCTTTGAAGGTTTCAACAGTTGTGTTCACCATTGTGTTTACTTTGCTTACAGTTAGATAAGAAAAGCAAGCAATGATTCTTGTGCAAGAAGTGCATCTGACAATCATTAAAAGTTTTTGTATGAGGTTTATAATACTACAATTCTTGTTGTGGGCCTTGCATAAAGCAGTTTCATGATCTTGAAACTTCAGTTTCAGTAAAGTAACAACCACCAATGTGATTCTGCTACTCTATTCACCATGGCACCATTTTATATGGGCATAAGAAATTGCAGATGGAGAATAAAATATTTACCTTTTTTATGCAGAAAGTGCGCAGCTTAAAAAAACAAATTTGTTATTTCTTCTGGTGAGGCTCAAGTAAAGATTTTTTGCAACTTAAACTGACTTCCAGACAGAAAGATAAGAATTTTATATAAATAATAATTGGAAGTATTAGGATTTTTGGGATTTTTTGGCTCAGACAGTTTGTTGGTTTGGTTTGGGGGGGTTGGGGGGGGGAATCCAGGGATACAAAGGGGATTTATAGAGGGT
>VYXD01010644.1:176628-245338 GCA_013397195.1 Hylia prasina
TTTCCTTTTCCTTTTCCTTTTCCTTTTCCTTTTCCTTTTCCTTTTCCTTTTCCTTTTCCTTTTCCTTTTCCTTTTCCTTTTCCTTTTCCTTTTCCTTTTCCTTTTCCTTTTCCTTTTCCTTTTCCTTTTCCTTTTCCTTTTCCTTTTCCTTTTCCTTTTCCTTTTCCTTTTCCTTTTCCTTTTCCTTTTCCTTTTCCTTTTCCTTTTCCTTTTCCTTTTCCTTTTCCTTTTCCTTTTCCTTTTCCTTTTCCTTTTCCTTTTCCTTTTCCTTTTCCTTTTCCTTTTCCTTTTCCTTTTCCTTTTCCTTTTCCTTTTCCTTTTCCTTTTCCTTTTCCTTTTCCTTTTCCTTTTCCTTTTCCTTTTCCTTTTCCTTTTCCTTTTCCTTTTCCTTTTCCTTTTCCTTTTCCTTTTCCTTTTCCTTTTCCTTTTCCTTTTCCTTTTCCTTTTCCTTTTCCTTTTCCTTTTCCTTTTCCTTTTCCTTTTCCTTTTCCTTTTCCTTTTCCTTTTCCTTTTCCTTTTCCTTTTCCTTTTCCTTTTCCTTTTCCTTTTCCTTTTCCTTTTCCTTTTCCTTTTCCTTTTCCTTTTCCTTTTCCTTTTCCTTTTCCTTTTCCTTTTCCTTTTCCTTTTCCTTTTCCTTTTCCTTTTCCTTTCTTTCATCTTCTTCTTCCTTCACTTTTTTTGTTTTTCCTTCCACTGGGGAACAGCCTGATCAGCAATATGAGTTTAGTTGCTTACTTTATCTCTGTCCTCCCTTCTGCAAACCATTCACTTAAAGAGCATGTAAAAACCTCTAGTATTCTCCGGAGCAGCAAGAAAGTGGGATTAAAGACCCATGGGAACTGTTTTAACATTTTATAAAAAAGAAGAAAATCACAGGAGAATCCAAAGGTAAAGGTCTTAGACACGACAAGGAACAGTAGGGAAATTAAAAGTATCTCCAAGAGAAAGCTGAATCCAAAATGTAGAGGTTGTACAGGTGCCACACACATAAAGAAGTGAAATAGCAGAAGTTAATTAAATACAAATCTAAGAGGGAGAGTGTGGGCAGAAAAGGAGAAAAATGCCATCATGTAAAGGCACTGAAAAACACATCATTAGACCTGACACTGAATTTAAGGCTAAATCAGACCATGAGAGCACAGCCTAAAGCAAGGGGCATACTTCATGAATCCTAATTTTATCATAAAGTACCTAGATGCACAGGTTCAAACAGAGGAAAATAGATTAAAAGTAACTTCCTATAAATAATAAAAATTTCCTCAATTTGGAAATGTTTTTAAAATATTTTATAAAACTGAATGTTAGGTTAGATGTTAAAATAGGTGTACAGTTATAGACTTGTATGCCTATTAGAGACACAAAGTTTCAGCAGTAGTTTTTGAGAAGGGAGGAAGAAAAACTTCTGGTTTTTAGAACATGTCCTATCAAGATATTTATTAAACTAAAAAATGTTTGATCATTTTTATTCAGTCATCATTGAAAAATTATCCTGAGTTGTAACCTTGGCCACCCAAACTTAACAGCTGCTGTTCGTACTAGTGGGAGTGAGAACGCTGAACACATATCAGGCATTTGAAACTGCAGTTTTCACTATAGACAAAGTACCATTACCTGCTAAAGGGGCATAACAAAGTGCCCTGCTTCATCTGTAATACTGATTTCAGCTGATTAACTAAATTTTTAAATCTAGAATCAGAGCCTATGTCCTTGTTTTGGTCCTTTATCTCATTGAGGTAGGTACTTAGAAATAAGTCTAGCACTTTTCAAGCACTGCAAGTTTACACTAACAATATGCCCACAGAAGAACAAACATGAAGGCCAGTAAAAGCAGTAAACCGGTATTAACTTGTCACACCAAAATGTCAATGTGCATTAATTAAGAAGATGTTGGGGACCAGATAAACTCTAAGGTGAACTGTACAGGTTTGTGCTTAGCTTTAACATGCTCAGCATTTATGGATTCACGTAGAATAATCCATCTAGCTCTCACATTCCTAACCTGTATTTCCAAGTGAGAAGTGAGTTGGTAGATTGATTTGGTAAAAAGATTTTGGCGTCTTAGTAAGAATCAGAGGAATTAAAAATTTTGCGCTTGGAAAGCAATAAGCCCATAAAAAGCAAATATTTAATGTCAGCAAGTCCAATATTTTACAATACATAGTCTTTATTGTCCAACACTACTCTTCAGCAGAATTACAAACAAATTGGAGTAAGTGTTTGGTCAGTAAATACAAAAGATTAAGATTTTTCTTCATTGAGCAGTTATGATTTATGCTTTATCCTGTGATTTTTTTTTTTTTTTCTGATTATCCCTGTTATTCTGAGTCCCTCTTTCTAGCTAAGCATATTGGGAGAATAATTTTGGAAATGAAAGTTCCCTTTTGCAGGCACAGATGACCAAAGCAAAACAGATTGCTTTATAATACCCAAGTGCTTTTGCCTTTTGTTGTTTTGGTTTGTGATTTTTTTTTTTTTTTCTGATATTGTTACATTGCTTTTAGGAAAGACAAGTGGGGCATATTCTGTGACTAGTCAAACAATTGTGCGCTTCAAATTAAAGATCATCTGATAATGTCAGTTGTGTGGCACTGTGCTTTCATGCTGTGAAGTGTTTTCCAGCAGAAAACACGGTTTAACTGTGTTTTACATATTTCATTAAAGGAATAAAAAATACTCAATGTTAAGAGCTTTTTACATATAATTCATAATCTCAAAACTATTTTAATGTGTTGTCTCCAAACTAACAATAATTTATTTTCCATATATTGTTATCTTTAAAATAATTTAAATCCTAGATAAATGCAATGAAGAGGTACTATTTTAATTTAAAAAAAACCCCAAAACTCACAGAAAATGGCTTAAAATATATAGAAAAATTGAATATTTTTTGAATATCTATTTTACTCCTTGGTCCTGGGCAAACAATGGAACGATTAGTGAGAACACATTACTATGCTTGGCGATATTTCACATGGTATTTGACAATCCATAGGGGCTACTTCTCCTTCTCCATAAATAAGATATATAATTTAATGGGTCTCTTTTATCTTACACATCATAGCAAATCTACAAGAACATCACTTAACCTCCTCTAGCCATCTTTCACCTGCCATATTCTCACAGACATGAATAAACCAAAATTATAATACTTTAGATTTTTGTATTATGAATATGTATTTTCACATGTTAAACGTTGTCCCACCCACAGCAGATTTCAGACTGTCAAATACATTAAAACTACTGATTTGAGGAATATATAAGTCTTCCAAACATCTTGGGGATATGTAAAACATTACGAAATCAAGTGACTGTGAGCTATGACCCACATATTTCAGCTGTAAATTTCCAAAGTCAAATATGTGCTGGAAATGTTATGCTAATAGTTTCTTGTTCCTTCTCATGTAACTGCCTCAGCAGATCAATGTGACAGGTGTCACATGCCATGTATTCTGAGCCACAGCATTGCCAACAGCAAGAAAATGACAACTGGGCAATTGATCACCTATTTCTTATTGACGACTATACAAAAACACAACTGTACGACATCCTTAATTCTTTTCAAACTTTCATATCAGTTAGTCTCAGAACTGATGTAAGCCCTTCCCTCTTCCTTAGGAATTTGGAAAACATAAGGAAAGCTCCTAAGTGGGTGTAGTTTGGCATAGGTTTTACAAATGACATTTTTACAAATGGCATCTATGTCAAGTTATATTACTTGAGAACCAGGTTCTCATTTTAAAAAATGCAAAATGCTTAGATAGATTACAGCCATTTGCTTAGCTGATATTTTTTCTGACATGCTATGATTATTTGTGACTTTCTGAAAGAATCAATCCTCTTTGTTATACTAGGCAAGAAAATGATGAATGCTTTAAAAATATGAACTTGTATAAAGCCATGAAAAGTGGGGGGAAACTGAATAGTTGTATTCTGCTTCCAAGGCTATTGTAAAACAAGGCTTTACTTGAAATCTTACCAAAAAGACTTTTCCCTATGATTTCTTTTCTGCACAACCTTCAGACACACACCTGAGGTTATGGATGGCTGCTCAGACAAGCCTCAAAAATCTAAATCTTATTTTACTTGTTTGGTAAAGTACTTATTTTATGATTTATTGTTATTCACTTTCAAAAAGTGCAGCATTTTATGTGTGATTTCTATTGTGATAATGGTGAGAAACACCAGCCAAGCTGCTATGTGAATGCAGAACAAGGAAGTTGGTCTCAAGCAATAGACATCTGTACAAAATAATTTCTCTTCTCATTGCAGCTGTTCAGTATCATACAGATGCCAATTCTAAGACACTGAGAATTGTGATGATCACGTTTTGCAGGTGCTCAAAATGGACACAGCTGCTTTTAAAAGACACGGATATTTTCAAATTATCTGTTTTTCCTAGTATGTTTTACAGCTCTCCAGTCTCTCACATCTGTGCTATCCACTTAAATTGCAAACTATTTGGTGCTGTTGTGCTGCATATTTGCCCAGAATGTGGGTTCTTGGATTGTCTCTTAGCACTTCTGTAGTAACCAATCAAATAGAAATCAAATATAACAGAGAAAGATGTGTCAAGATACAGTAGGTTCAACGAGCCTTATAGCATCAGTGTGTTGTAGGAACATCAAAAATGCAGAAAATTCTCTCCCCAAATTCCCTTCCCATAGCAGAACCAGCTAAACCTGTGTTACTCCTCAGACACGTGTGCCTAGTGTGCTCCTGAAAACTTTAATGCATAGAGAAGCTGCTATCTTTCCCAGTGATATGTTCTACTTTAGGAATATTGCTCATAACACCCAATCTGACTCTCCTTTTCTGTGATTTTAATGAATTGCTTTCCTCCAAGCAACAGTAGAGAGTAAATTCTTCCTTTTTCTTTTCTGTTTGGTCTGGCAGAACCTGCTTTCTAAATCTTGGATAGTTCTTTCTCTCCTCTAGATTCCCCCAGGATTCATCCCTTTCTTTACTGTGGTACCAAACTCACACCGAACCAATTAAAAGGATTATTTTGCATGTCCAGGTTGTGCTTTCTATGGCATTCCCTTTTTCAGTAGTGCAATGCTGTTCATAACACTAGTTTATCATAACTACAAACACTAAATTTATTCCTTTAAAACATTCTTATAACATAGCTATTTATTCTCTATTGTGTTTATGAGTTAGTTTTCCAGCATAACTCCTCATGCTTCTGGAGATATTCACTTCAGAATTTCTAAAAAGAACACCTCTTTGTCAAGAGCATTTGATTTATAATCCTGTTTTGCTGTTTAGTCCTGGTTACTTAAGCAGCACACTCTTTCCATCAGACAAACCATTAGCCTAAGCCTCAGTGTTATCTCAGAGCTCAGGTATCATCTCTACTTTTCTTGGAAAGAAATTTAATCTGTATTCCTTTGTAATATTAGACACAAGGTGATGAGGTAAGCCAGGGCATTTTTTGTTTTGAAGATATAAGTGGGGTAAAGTAGAATTAGTCAAGTTCATGGAATTAAGCCCATAAAGCCAGTTCTAGTCTTTGGCTCTAGAGATTTTTAGGGTACATGTAGCTGTAATCCATAAATAAATAGTGTAGTATATGTGGTCTGCCATAATACCTCCCTATTACTATGTAAGCTTGGCTCCTTTACCAGTGACAGTTATAGAAAGAGGGTCAGACAAACTTTTAATATGACCCATTTTTACAGTTTTAACTGGGATTCCCTATCCAAATCAAACCCTACTGATATAAATGAGATATAAATCAAACTTGTGTGCCCTAGTGAAAATGAAGACTGTATATGAAGCAGAATCAGAAAAAGTCTCAGAGAGGATGAGACCTAAGACTATGTAAACTATTTCTTAAAATATAAAAAAATAATATTTATGACACTAATAATACAGTTAATGATATATCCAAATCCATAGCAATGAAACCTTATGCACTATACAAAGGGAGGAAAAATATATTCAAAAGTATCATTTATTTCACTGAGATGAGAATTTGAACTATGGAAAGCATTTATGACATTATAAAATAAAAAGCTTCTTTCTGTTAACATTACAGTTATTGCTTCTCTCATTCCTGATTAAAAACTACAATTTTCATCTTGATTTCACTGTGTTCTCTTTAAGTTATCTTTAGTAATATTCCAGGTCTAGCTTTTAATGTTATACTGCAGAGTTCTGAGAAAAACATGGTGACATTTAATTCACTTGGTGCAACAGAGCAGCCCAACAAAGACAAGAACTGGCAGAAATCCCAAGTAAGCTACTGTGTCATGTTGCAAGCCTAAATAGAGAAATCTATGCTCAAATTAAGTTTCTCTTAGCACTAATCATATGATGACTACACCTAGTCAGTGGCATCAAGCAATGGGTGACCTTTCAGCTGCATACAACTAAGTTAATCCTACATTATAACAAAAACTCTATTTTAAGGACTCAAGAATTTAGTATCATATTATATGATTTATAATAGGTATAAAAATATTTAAGAGACCCTGGGGAAGGAAAAAAAAAAAAAAAAAAAAAAGGTCTGTGGTCACAGGACCAAAATCAAACACTGGAAAGCTGTGATTATTGCATACCCATTTCTTAGAAATTTAATAGGAGAGATATTGGCAAGATTTAAATTTTATAGTGGAAATGCAAGATCCTGAAACTGTTATGTATTAAGGAAACTTCCAGTGAGTGGCTTCCAGCAAAATCAAAGACAACATCTCAGGCCCAGTGTCATTAGTAGACTGACACAAAAGAGACTGGTCCTGGCAGAGCACTTCTCTCTCTTGAGCAGTCCCACACTGAGACTGAAAAACAAACAACCTTTTCAACAAACAAAGTCATAGTAGCAGATTTACCCATGAGCTGGCTGTGCTCTGAGTGGTGCTGTGGAAGGAAATATGCTGTTGCCCAAAATTTGCTCCCTGTTTCTGGAGAATGTTTCTGCTTACAACGTGGCTATATAGTCCTGAGTTACCACTTTCCTCTTTACACAGGACTTGATGGCAATTCCTAATTTTCATGACCATTGATAGATTCACTGTCTGTGAAATCCCTTGCAGCTAAAAGGTCTTCTTCCCAACTTCTTGACTCCTTGTTCTCACACCAGGGTAATTTATGGAACAAGCAGCATGTACTGCTTGTATTGTCTTGCTGCCTGCAGTGGGGTTTTTGAACAATATGCTCAAGTATTCTTATTCACTGTTCTCACAAGCAACTTTACATCTCAGAGTATTATGAAGCCTTAGGAAATGTAATATACATGACAGAACCGGCACTGCAGACTCACAAGTCTTCTGAGTACTTTTACTTCAAAACTTGTTCATATAGAAGAGCAACACACATTTTCTGGGTTTTTTCATTCTAACACAGAAAACAACCATGAGAGTTTGCCTTTAATTTACCAGGGTTTTCCATTTGATGCAGAATAAATTCAAGTTAAAAATAAGCTTGAAGATTTATGGCATTTTTCTCTAAATTCAGAGGCCAGCCTAGAGATGGTTTCAGACTGATTTTTCTGCCCCAGATGATTAAAGGGTTTCTATGTATATAAAACACACACTCACATGCACATATGTATGTATATGCATGCATATATACACATGCATATATATGCTTCATAAAATACCCAGCTGAAACAAAAACATGAATAAATCATTCATTGAAGCTTAAAGGCTATACATATATAATCAACAGGCACCAAAATAAATTCACAGAGGAACAATAAACTGTAATAGGAAAATATTTGTAAAATATTTAATGGGCATAATGAGCCATAGACTATCACTTCTCTAAGTGTAGTACATATATATAACTTTCCAGGATGTCTACAGTATGAGCAGGAAGATTAATGGATAGTTGGAAAGCCATGATGTTACTCTAAGTTGGAGGGTAGGATGATGTTCACTCAGAGAGAAGAAACCATGTCTCTGATAGCATAGCAGTTACTAGAGCAAGAGAAAAATGCTAAGATGAACAAAAAAATACTGGACAGAAAAGTATAAATCTGTATTTATAGTCCACTACAGCCAGCTTTGAATCCGGTTAATAATAATAAAAAAAGAAGTAGGCACAAAACTATCAAAAGTTCCTAAGTGTCAAACTGAATAGGATTTCATCAGACTCCCCACTTCCATATTAAAAAATAAGTTCATCTCCCTTATGGTTTGAAAATAAAAGATATGAGCTTGCAAATAGCCTGAAACAATGACTAACAGTGATTTGTGTTGCCCCAATTATTGGAAAAACACTTTGGAAAAGCACTTTCTCTGTGACACAAGGAGAAACCCATAATGTGTCTGTCTTCAGGTGTGTGCTCTCTTGCTGTGTTTCCCATTCTACACATATAACAAAGGACTTTGCTTTTCACCTCTGATACGTCAGAGTGGAACAGGGAGCAGGGGCTAGACATATGGCACACATCACATCTCTTCACAAGGGCAGAGGTAAGCTAATACTGAACTGAAAATAAGGCTGGGGCCAAGTATTAGCATAAGGTTGACATAGACATAATCACAAGGAGTTACCTGTAGAAAAAAAAAATATTTTTTTTCTATTTTATAGAATATTTACATGCACCATAAATCATACTGCAGTAGTTACATATGAGTTTTTCTGTCTCTGTGCTTAGCAAACCATTTTTTACTGCAATCTAGATTTTTATATAATGCCTGTTGACATGAAGTTACATGAAGTTAGCTATCAAGGTCCATGTGACAAGTCATAACCTAAAAGTCAAAATGGGAATAGACATGCAACAAAAAATACCAGAATGTTTTTATACAACATATACACCTGTACATGGAAAAGCAAAAAATCCACTGATTTTGTGCAAATAAATGGAAATTCACTTATATGAACAGATCTTTAATTGTTCATTCTTTGTGGATAAAAGTAAGCCATAACTGTAAATGTTTATTTTTATATATGTAATACATCATGCATAGTAATTTATGCCTGTTGTCTGCCCTTTGAAAAACTGGGCTGGGATATCTACTCAGTCTGGTTTTCTCCTTTCATACCTTCTGTTCATTATTTTTATTTGCTCCCTTGTATGCACTGTCAATAAAAGCCTCGACATTTCTAGCTTCAATTTTTCTAGCATCTATAAAGGGATACCATTTGCTAGATGGTTCATTAAAAAAACCCACATAATGGTTTATACTACATTTTTACCTAATTTCTTAATGTAACAGCCACATCCCACAGTTTTGGTTCATCTTCATTAGGAAAGAAAGGAGAATATATAAAATTCCCCACAATTTTGTTTTACTGAAGGCCTGGAATTGCAGCATGTATGAGACTTGCACATGCTGCATCAAGGTACAATAACTGAAAGAGCAATACCCATCTTGAACATTGCCACATTGACTCACAGAATTGTGCCCTTGAGAAAAAGACGGTGAGAAAAATGGAGAGCCATACAGTGACAAAAATGAAATAGAACTGTCACCAGGCAGTTCTTCATAGTCCATCACATAAACTATTACAGATATAAGAAGAGCCACAGAGTGCTTGGGCAAAGGTTGTTAAACCACTACTCCAAGGTCAGGTCACTGCACATTGCTAAGATTGTTAGTAAAAGATAAACCAGTTTTCACTATGAAACTTGACATTGCCAGTTTTCAGCCTCACCTATAATACTATATGCCTGCAGCTAGGGACACAGCTGGATAAACTAATAATACAAGAGTTTACAAGAACAGTTCTCACTGATGGTGAGAGCATTTAATATTGAAGAATCATAGTTTTCTTATCAAATAACATGAATATGATTTTCATGTTACTTTACCTACCTTTTTATTCCATTAATATATTCTGTGTTAATTCTGTGTCTATCTTTAAAAGAATCCCTTTCACAGTGAGCTTATTTCTTTGGAAGGTACAAACTAAAAGGTCAGCCCAAGACGCAATTGACCCCCAATTGCCAAAGTTTAGGTCCAGATCAAGAGATTACCTTGAAAAATTAGTACCTTTTAAAACGTAGTGTATTTGAGTTCTTTTTATTTGCCATCTTATTTTTTGAACATTTTGGGTAACCTTGATAATGAGTCGTGCTTTTCTTTGTAAGGATAGGGACTGGAAGCTTATTTAAACAAAGATGAAAGTTGTTTTTCTCCTGTACTCCCCTGTTTCAAAGAGCTAGCCATTTCAGTTAGTATGAGCCAATAAGAGACACATGATTAAATCATGAGAGATAGCAACACAGACAATGTGCAGATGCCTCTGATCTCAGTGAAGAAGGAGAGATGCTGGTCAGCCTTTTCCTGACACAAGTAAAATTCAACAAATACAAAACAGAGATGCAGAAACTCTTGCCTTTAAGCCATACATGAATCAGAATTGCCAAATGCAGACAGGACCCTAATTTTCAGAAATCCAGTGCTCTTCTAGTTACAAATGAAGCTATTGATTTTCAGCAGCTCTAAAAATTCAATCACTTAGAATTTTACGGGGGCATTGATGGATGTTAATGTAAAGCAAAGTACTTGGTCTATTGCCACAACAGAAAATGAAGTGCTGAAAAACATATCTGGTTACTAAATACCTTAGCATTCTCAAAATATTGGTTAATTTAACCACTGTCCTGTCTAAACATAAATGTGCTTGTGGTTGCTTACCACTTATTTCTGGCTGGTGCTTTGATACTCAGGCATAATTTAAGAAACCAAAGAGGGATTATGGACAATTCTGCTCATTTTTTATCATTAAACAGAGTAGGAATAAAGCATACTGCTAATCTGACTACAGAAATTGGTATGTCCCTATGTATGATACCCCCAGAGAGCAAGCGTGAGATAAACAGACAGGAAGTGAGTAACACAGCAGAGGCTGCTTACATGCATCCAGCAAGTCTCTGCTTTCCAGTTCATTTGGGTTTATCTTTGTGTCTTCTTTTTGAGTTTGGGATTGGGGTTTTTTTTTGTTTTGTTTTTCGTTTTTTTTTTTTTTTCCTTGTTGTTGTTGTTGGTTTGTTGTTGTTGTTGTTTCCAAGAGAATATAATAAAATAATTGACCAAGAATTCTGCCATAATGTTTAAGGCCGTAATGTTTATCAGAAAAAAATATTATCGAACTAAAGCAAGAAGAAAGGGATGCAAAAATCTGATCAATCTGATCAGTCTCTCTAGTGCTCAAATACCATTGTGCTAACTAGTCATTATGTGATTAGTATTTAGCACACAGAACCAAAAGATAAATATCCCTGGATTATTGTCTGTAAGGAACACTTTTAACAGCTTAGCAATGTTCTTGTTATTATCCCATCTCTGAGTCTTCACCTTATCATTCATAGTGAGCTGGCCACACCACCATTAGTGTTTTAACATGGTCTGAATTAAATAAGTGGTTTAGCTAGATTCTAACTGTTGCCTTCTGCAGAGTACATGAACCTTAATAAGGCTGCTAGCTATAATAATTCTTTGACCTCACCTCTTAGAGGATAAATTCTCAGAATTTGGTACAGTTCAGGTCTATTTTTCCCTTGCCCAAATACTTTAAATTACAGCCACTCTCTATATCTGTGTTGAGATGGCCTTTTTTTTCAAAATTACATTGTGCAATTGTTCAGATCTACTTGAAGTTTCAAGTAAAATCATATCCTATTACAGCACAATAAAACATGCATTTAAGTTGCCATAAAAGCTCGATTTTCATACTGTGAACTTTCAGAAATAGTTAATATAAAGTGTTTAACATTTTAAATATTAACAGATTGAGTCTCTATTTCCTTACACTGTTTTTGTACCAGCGTGATATCATAAAAAGCAGAGAAGACAACTCAGCCTCTGAGAAAGCAATCTCCTCTTGATGCTTGACAACTCAGTGCTCTTCAGCTTCTGTGGTGGGCATTAACCCAGGCAGTTTGATATTCAGTGTGTTACATTGAACAAGGAAGTTTTTGAAAGAGGTGTGCATAATGTAAAATGCACAAGTAACCCAGAGTACAGTCTAGAATATGTGTGAGCACCCTCAAAGAAAGAAGCTAAAAGTCCTATGGTAAATCTCCTTTTTGTTTTCTGTTTCCAAGTCCCAGTAACTATTGAGTTATTCCAGACAACAGATCAGATTCATTATCAATGGGAAGTCTTCAATTTGCACTAATCCATAAACTTGCACTGGAACCAGCAATGAATGATAAATGAAAGGGTGGGTAAAATATTTTTGTTACATTCCACTTAAAGTTCTATTAAGCATTTAAGTAAACATAATATTACCACAATTAGATTTAGGTAAATTTCCTTTAGTGAGGACTTTAAGTCTCAGAAACAAAACTGTTTGACCATGATATTAAAAGAAAATACCATTTACTCTTTATCTAGCTGACAATCAATGTCTATGTTATACTTTAAAACAAAGCATGGAAAAGTAGTGAAAAAGACACAGTACTGAGCATTCCAAGCAGATGGAATGTGTCTTTCCATCAGGTCTGAAAAAGACATACTCACAGAGCATGTCAATTTCAGGAGCATCAAGGTCTTGGACTTTTCCTGTTGGCCAGCTCCAAGAGATGACATACAGAGGACTTAGGGTGACACCAGTTCTACTCTGAGGGTTTTAAATTTTCTAGTGTTGAATACAGGTCAAGTTTTATAAAATAAGGACCCTATTATCCTTGTAAAGTCATGGCTCAGGCCGACTGCTTTGGCTGAGCAGAAAAAGAAAATGGGAAAGTGACTCAGCTGAATTAGAGATGGAAAAACAAGTTATATAACCATTACCGGTTCACATCGTGGTGTGTGGTGGTTGGTTGGATTATGTTTGTTATACTTAAATGGAATGTAACTGATAAAGGCCTAACAGCTTAAAAAGACCTGTTTTTTTGTAATAAAGCTGCTCTCTTCTTCATCTGCCTGGGAAGTCTGAGTTGTTTTGCGTCGTACATTCTAGCACATTACAGAATAATTTACCACAAATGCCTATTCTGTAATCTGAAGATTATCAAAAGTTAAGAATGCCAATATTTTCATTATATTTAAAATGAAAATTACATTTGCTCTGGTTTATGTTTGGAATCTTCCTGTTTCTGGCCCTTCTATATTTAGAATTTCTCGCATCAACACACCAGCCAAAACACGGGGCAGGGGAAAAAGAATCAACATAAAATTTGCACATGATGCTTATTCTGGGTATGTGGACAACTATGTGCTAATTTCTGTCAGAAATCACCCACTCATAATCAGAGTCAGTCCCTGGATGTCACATGATCTCTCCTTTTATTCAAAGACTTAATTTGATTGTTAAACTTTTTGATTTATTTTATTGCTTCTAGTTTGGTACAAATTTTATTTTTAAGCGTGCTTGGATAGTTTCTTTCTATTTTAAATAGAAAATCATGAGGCAAATGACTAAGTCTCCAAGGAAAACAAGGATAAAAATTTCATATTTATAAGCAGTTTCTTTGAACAATTAAAGGTATATCCTTTAACGAGCTGGCCTACTGGTTTGAAACCTTATGACATAAATTGTCAGGAGCTCTTCAATTTATTTGCCTTCATCTAGCTGGGGAAAACATAGGCTTTGCACTTACACTGTTCTTTTTTCTTTCTTGAGCCTTGTATTTTGGTCTTTAGTAATTTCATATAATGTTATGCTGCTTCTGTATGCTGCCTATAAGTGGAATAATTTAATATTTTATTTCCTTAACCATTTCCCTATTATTTCCACAAGTAGCTTTGCCTCTGTAACACAAAAAGAATCACTGTGGCTTTGCATCTTTTTATAGTTCCAATAGTTTCATCACCTGCATCATTTCTGCCTCTATCTTAGCCTTTACATACCTATTTGACAGTGATTGAGTATTTCAGTACGGAATGAGTTCTTTGGATCATTTAAGTCTGACACTTTATCTAATCTTTTAAGGGTTTTGCCAACACCCTTTTCCAATGGCCTTGCTCAATTTCCTTGTATTAAGTAAAGTAATAATGTAAGGTACAAGTAGTTCAAGCTTTGTTTATTCAATAGAGTAACCATTCCACAAATTAGGAATCACAGTCCTTCTTAGCCATCATGTGTTCCGTCTTCTACTCAGCCCCTGCACCTCCCTGAAGAAGTAGTCATTCATGAAGAGAGCAGGAAGCCAGAGCTGGATGTTTAAGTTTAGCTGTTCAAGGGTTGTTATTCTCCCCATTTGCACTGTGGGAATGACTGGCTGCCACTGACTCCTTCAGTCAACATAAAACCCTAAGTTTCCTGGAGAAACTCCAGTCCAGCCTCTTGCTATTATCCAGGTTATCTGACTCAGGGCATCAAGTGTTTAAATTTGGGTTTGTCATTGTATTCTTCTAATACTAGCCAGAGGATATGTTGATAGTATCTTACGGAAAGCATTTACCCAGGCCAAAGACTAACCTTAATCTCCTTGGATCTTTCTGAAGGACAAGCAAAGAGTTTAGGAGCCAACAAGTTTATTTCCTCCAGCTAAAAGCATAAAAGAAGTTTCCAAGATGTAATCACTTCTTGTCAGATACTCAAATGTCTGTGTCTGAGTTTTGCAGTCCAGTATTGATTATGCAAACACTCATGTGTGGTTTGTTTCTATATATGTAAATGCTAAGAGGCCAATTAAAATCTTCCCAAATTTACATTGCAGTTTAAAATAATAGAATTTATCCAAACAAGTTTTCAGGCCGACAAAGTAAAAAGCTAGGCTATTTATTTAAGAGATGGTAAGGATGAAGAAAAAAAGTTAACCTTTGAAATAATTTTATTCCTTTAGTAACATACATAATATGACCATATCTTTTTGGCACAATCAGATACTGCACAGTTAACTACAATATCTTGTTAGGACAGTTATATTCTCTCATATGACAATGACTTGCAGTATGTAGTCACTGCCTTCTGGGGAAAGGAAAAAAACCCAGCAATTACCGTGCAGTACTCGAATCTGCCTGCCAACAGCAGAACAGTGATTTGTGAGACACATCAAGAGCTTCTGGCAAGATCAATCTAGTGAGATCCCTCTGATAGAGGAATAATGAGTTGACAAAGACCAATGTTCAGTTGGGCCCAAGTCCAATAAGATTACTGTACAGCATCATCAATATTGTCTGTGTTTGGAACTGACACAATCAGAATGGAATCAATTGTATTTTCCACAGCACTGTCACACATGATTTTTAACTTTGGCTCACAACACTGCAGAGAAGCTTGCAGATGTTGGCAGATTTTTGCTAACTTATGGGATGTCATTATTAAGTAGGAACTGTGCACTACAGTAATTTGTGGTTCTGTGTGTTCCATCATATGGTTTCTGTGTTTAGGAGGGAGGAGAAGGAAAAGATGCAGTAGCCGGAGGGATTTGTCTGTTATCATCCTCATTTTACTGTGATTGTTGAAAATACCATGTGATCTTAAAGGTGTATATTGTTTTTCAGAGAAGGACTAATTTGGGCTGTTTAGCAAAGTGATTTTGCTCAAGCATGAGCAAATTTCTCTCTTAAAAAAAGAAAGTGAAAATGTTTTTATCAATCTGACAAAAGATCTAGGATAGAGATGACCCCACTTGTGAATAATAGATGCTATCCAAGGCCTTGTAATCCATATTTAAAAATATATTTTTTGGTAACAATTTTGTTTGGTCTTGTGACTACTAGAGTTGAAAATTCTGTCACAGAAAGCTGTCATCTATACTTGCTGAGTAATCCAGTTACATGTCTAGATATTTCTGCATATAATATAGCTTAGCATACTCCACAATAGGCAATAATGTAGTAGCTTCTGAATAAGTTTAAATTAGAATTTTAATTAGGAACTTAAGATATGAATCTTATTGTTTATTTGCTATATACTAAATTTCAATTTAATATTTTTGAAAAATGAAGACACAACTAAAAGGTCAAGTTTCTTCTTTAAATATGTAGGTTTCTTTGGATGCTAAAATCTTTCTTTTTTCCTCTTTGTTCATATCATTATCTTCACTGCTTGTTTCTGTGCAGTGTGCATGCTTCTTTTTGAGAATGGGATTTTAATTTTCATGAAAAGTAAATTTGAAAGCTCTGAAGACAGAAGTCATATTTTTATTTGTAAAATACAATAATGCAGACATCACAAGAATAATTTCCATATAAGTCTGCACAGTAGAATTTATTGATGTTCACATAAAGTTGTTTTGATACATTTTGGTGTTTGTCTAATAAGAAATACTACTTCAGACAGAAGACTGGATTAGTGTTAATGAATATTGTATTTGACTTCACTGTAGTCAAGAGTTTGATTTTGAAGACAAGAGATTAATGGCCTTGCATTACACTTACTGGAAGCTAAAGGACAGCAAATTATTTCAGAGATATCATTCAAGAGCAATCAAATAATAGTAAGCTTTAACCATCATCAATTTGCTCTGAACTTGACTCAGTATACAGAGAAAATGAACTTTGGGACACCCATTGTGCCAAATAATTTCTCTTGAATCTGTCTGGTTTGATAACATTACTTATCATATCAGACACAGTTATTTAGTGGCATTGCTTCTGTGTGTTATACTGTTTTATATGAATATAAAGGAATTCCCTCCAGAGGAAATTCCAGATAAACATTTAGTATCCCTAGCAAAATGAGAAACTTCCCACCCAAAACAATTACAAAATTGCCTTTTTAAAATGCATTTTTACTTAGTTGTGTAGTATAACTTTTAATGTAAATAATTTTTTTCTGAAACCTCAGACATTCACTGGGATACGTCCAAAAGAAGAGGGAGGCAGCTGGCAGTACACAGTTATATCACTTACATGCTTTCTTACTTACCACATTTTTTTTTCTGACTTCCATTACCCTCTTTTTACAAGGTTTAACAGAAGATTGTTTAGAGGACCAGATAGTTAATACACATCATGTTTCCCAAAAAGTGCAATATAGCACATAACCTATTCAGAATTTTTAAGTATGGAAGTTTTTCAAAATTTATTCATAGTGAGTTTCGTCCAATAAAGGTTTTCAATTAAAGATAAAAATTAAAAATCAGATTACTTTTCAAAACCAGAGCTAAATGTAAGCATACTTAAGAAATTTATAAAAATAAAATACATAATATATATAAAACATATAAAATATAGAAAGCAAATAGTGTTTTAAAACAACATTGCAGAAATTGTTATGCATGAGAAACAGATAGGCAAACTCACTAGAAATCAGGACTAAATTCCCTTATTTCCTATCACACCAAATCTTTTCTATGTTCACTTTGTTTTGGTTAATTAAAGTTTAGTGCTACAGAAGTTAGTCAAAACAGAATTTGCACGATTTTCTATATATTGTATTATTCAACTTAATAATGATTGCATTAATATATTCTGTACTTAATGTACTCATTGGTGTCCATTTATTTATCAGCAGCTGTAAACGAAGTTTTGTCACATATTGAAGCTTTCTGATACAAAAACCACCACAATTATTTCACTGAAGATGGAGGTTATGCAAACTTTCAACAGATCTGAAGGAAGAAAGACTTCATTTATATCTATCTGACTGAAACACAAGCCAAACAAGTAAACATTAAAGTGACAAAAATAGTATCTGCCCTTTGGGAAACATTTGCTCAAAGTGCCTCAAGAGTGAGGGGTTGTTTATTTGTGTGGGGGTTTTTGCTGGGTTTTTTTGGTTTTTTTTTCTTTTCTTCTCTATCTTGTGACCATTCCTTTTAGCCAAAGTTGTTTCATGCCTCATGTTTGGTATTCACCCCCTGGCTAGGTTATTAAAAACAGCTCCTGTGCTACCTCAGAAGATTACTTTTGATAAGACACAAATCACCAAGTGTTTCAGCAGTCCACCTAATTTAAAGGACGACTGCTCATGCTGGGGATGGCTAGGGATGTTGATGTCACTTGCTGAATTGGGACCTAATTGTGATTTTAAGTGATAGTAATTTATTAAGTTTATTTTTTATAGACTGCACGTGGCCCTAAATAATAATGAATTTATGAATAATGTTTGCATGCCACAAATAACTTTTTTCTGTTGTCAGACAACGTGTGATTAATAAGAGTCTTTTCTATCATCGCCTGGACTTTAAACAATAAATAAAAATGTGCAATCATAGATATATAAATTAGGTCAAGCTATTCAGAGGGTTTTATTGAGAATTCAACCATTCTTGGTTTTTCCTTCCTTTTTTCATATTCTAATATATCATAACATAGCCCATTTTTATTGTGTGCATAGAATGTCTCTTTATATTGTTATGGTGTGCATATCCTCTATTCCCTTTTGCAGTTCGTCTGTCTCTTTTCCCCCTTTTTTTTTAACGTGACACCTCTGAGCTGGTACCCATGGCAACACCCACTAGTAGGGGTGAGCCTATGAAGGTGCTGCAGTTCCCCATCACTCAGTTCTGACAATGCCAGTCATTAATCTAGCAGTGTCTGCTTTCCCAGATCTCTACAGGTCCTCTTCTGGTCTTGTTTCCTTCCAGCAATTGCTGCCCTGTGCACAAAGATTCAAAAGATTACTGTTAATGATTTTCCATTTGTTTAAAACAGCTCAGGCTGGCAGCTCTGTCTAATCCACTCTCAATGGAACTGAGTGTTAAATTATAGGGCAATCACTGTGTGAAGTAGTTTCCCAAATTTCAAAATTCAGCTCTGAGTTTTTCTAGTACCTTAATTTTAATTATAAAATAATAGGAAAATCAAATAAAAATTACAATTACTTAGGTTTCTATTGTATTCATGAAGTGAAGATTGCAACCTACAAAAAGTCCCCAAACACTTACAATGAAATTGCTTCATTCTTATCATGTTTTTCAGTCTATAAAGCATTGTTGTTATACGTTTTTTAACTAAAGAGTGGTATGTCATAGCTTAACATCTGGCACATATTTTGAATACTTTCATTCAGATAGATCTAAGCGTGATGTACAAGGGAGCTCAACTTTCATTCCAACAGAGGTCTAGATCTGTCCAGGTATGCAAAAGATACATTTCATTCTGAGATTAATTTTTGACTGAGATTTTAAATGAGGTTAAAGAGGTTATGAACACAAATCCCACTGAAATATAATAGAAATTCTCTCCCTAGATCCCTTAGGTGTTTCTGAAATTACTGCTTCAATTTTAAGAGTCAAATCCAGGATGGAGGAATTACACTTTGCTTTCTGTGGGTTACAACCCATGCATTTAAATTCTATGAAGTTAAATCTTGGACATTTATCTAATGTCACATACATCATGTAAATAAAAAGTGTTTAATTCAATGAATGAAAAGGTTTTAGATAGTTTCTACCTTTTAGTGCATATCATAATCTGTGAATGATTAGGTAAATGGAAAATTTTGGTCCAAATCAATCAATTTTGCATTATTCAGGATCAGTTTAAACCACTTCCAAGGGACCGTGCATGTGCTTCTTTTTGCCGCTATGGGATTTAGTGAGGCCCTTCTGATGTGTGTCTATGGTCATAACTGCAGTTGTATCCATTGAGATCAGAAATGCAGATGTGCTGAAAATTCCTAGGAATGGCTGAGGGATTTAAATCCATACACAATCTACCAGGTATCTCAATGCCATTCTAAAACATGGCCTTGCACCGGGCCTCTATTTGAACTCCAAAGACCTATTGATTTTAGACAACTCAGTACAGAACCCTCTGTTAAAGTCTTTTATTCCAACTTATCAGAAAATTTGTGTTCTTGTACTGAATCGTTCTTTCAAAATGTGGAAAATACTCCAGAATATCTTTTTGGTCAACAAAAGTTTACAAAAGATTTCTTTCAGATCATATTTACAGGCAAATATGAAGGACCCTTCTTCAAATTTAAGATAAGTGCCTACCTTGACAGTTTAGAGGTAGCTTCAAATCACATTGGGGGAAATCTCTTTGACTTGATGATTTGGCTGGTATCATGTTCAGACTATTTTGATACATGAGGAAGAAGTGAATGACAACAATGAAAATGGTTTTGGGTTAATCTCATCAACCCATTTGTTGGCACAGTAAAGACCAGAAATGTATATAAACACAAAAGATCAGACAATGGAATAAAAATTCCAAGATGCATTCATTCTAAACAGAAGAGGAAATTTAAATATGCCAAGTGCAGTTAAAATTTTTTCTTAATGTGAATGTGAATGTATGTTCAGTTTTTATTTCAAAGACAGATTTATCATTGACTTTTGGGGCAATAATATTAGATCATTGTAAATACAATCTCCTATGCTGAAAAAAAAGAAAAATATATGCATCTAGGAAAATTATTACACTCTTTTGTGAGCTCTGGGGACATGCAACCAGAAAAAGTGTTCAGAATTTTTTGTTATTTAAATAGCTTAATATCACACAAAACAGATCCTTGTGCCTGTTTTATTTAAAATTTTTTAAGTAGGAAAAGGTGGACAAAAGCTTTACTGAATAATTTATTAGTTAAATGTTTTTATCAGTACTTCTGGTATAGATCTAGCATATGTACTATCCACTTTATGTCTGCTAGATATAAACTTCTCAGTGGTTTGAACATGTCACCTGAATCGTATATTCAAACTTTACTAGCAATTAAAGAGCCACATTTTCAACTGAACTTTAGATGTGCATTTTGGATAGACTACACATCAGATTGCTCAATTTAGGGCAGAGATGGGAACATATAGCTTTAAAATGATTTTAAAACGGTCAGAAATTTGGGAAGGGGTATTCACACTTCACGTACCTGAAGCTATGAGAACAATGTCATATCATGGTCAATCCCACAATTACGCAATGGAGCTTTTCAGTGTTTTAGTTATCTCTCAGGTATTAGCTGAGCACTGAGATTTGTCCTGGGAAAGGAGCTGGCATCTCTTTCTAGATATGGAAAATATCCAAAGCTGATATGGGACTTGAGTTAGAGCATTTTTAGCACAATTATCTAAGGTCACTTATGGGTCTGATGGATCAAAAAAGCTATTTCATTTATGAAACACTGACTAGAACTTAATTAAAACAATCTCTAGCAAGTATCATGAAGGCAGATTCTGTTAACTAATTCTATAAATATGATGGACAAATAATAAATGACACTTCTTATTTAAAGAGTTTTTGTTTTTTTGGTTTTTTGTTTTTTTTTCTCAGTAGCTGCATTAATTTAGAAAAACACTGTTCCTTGCATATGGTTTTCATTTTAAAGGCAGGGAAATAATTTTAAAATTTTTTTTGTAATGAAATTGAATTGGACATCCCTCATAAATCTTGTAACTTTAGTGGGCATTACTCATTTCACCCAAAAGCATGGATGGATGTTTTAGAGTTTCTCAGTCATTAAAATGAAAGCAATCTCAATATTACATTTCTAGTAGCCAGACCCTTACTCATGGTGAGCTGTGCCTTCATCTGTAATAGGTCCTATTGATTTCAGTGAAACTCTTTGATTCCTAGAGCATTGCTGAACAAAAGCCAAAGTGGTAAAGTCTGTCCCTCATCCCTTTCAACGTGTTTTCATAAACACATTACCAAACCTCATCCTTAACATCTTTAATGTATATGTTTCCATTAAAATCAGTTCTTCCGAACACATGTAGATCAATGAAAAATCTTTGAAGGAAACACCACACCTAGAAATTTGAAATATATGTATAACTTCTCCAGGTTTTCTGGTTGAACAAAAAGGGATTTTGGATAAGATAAAAAAATAATTTGGCCCTTGTTACTAATATTGAATGAATGCCCTGTGAAAAATCTACTCCGACTCAGCAGTAAGGGAGCCCAGAGCCTTACAGAGTACTGGAACTTGCATAATTGAGGTACTACTGGATCAGAAAGTGTATTACAGACAATAGCTTTGCTAGTTTACAGATTCTATAATACACAGGGTGGTAAATTATGTTCAAGAATAACCTCAAAAGCAAAGGAGGCTCTTTGTATAATAAATAACTCTTTTTACTAGGTGAAAACTAATTAGTTTCAAATTCTGATCAAATCATGAGATTACATCCACATTAATACAAATTAATTTATCATAATGAATGTTAATAGAATTAATTATAATTAAACACTGTTGTACTGGCTGAAATATTTCATAATGGTCCCTTTCACATTAGTAGTAGATTACGTGCATATTTCAAAAATATAGAAAAGCAAGAATTACATTTAACATTTTTATGGTGGAGGCATGTCAAAGAACCATGACATGAAATTTTGAGTCTAGTTAATGGTACAAATGAACTTTTTCCTGTTCAAAGCTAGCCTGTTAAACTCCCTTGAACATTCAAAACCTGTTTATTTTTTTCTAGAAGAGAGACAAGACATTCAAATACTGTCCAAAATCTAGGAGAGTTGACACCCCCTTTGCTTTTTTTCATACACTCTGACTTACAGCCCCCACGATACTTGATGCTAAATCATGATATAATGAGTACTGAATTACTTAGGCCTTTTCCAATTTCCATAGAAAATGGACTTTAATTCAAAACTATGCCTGGTTAATTAAACTTTCCATGATCTAATTTGATCTAATTATTTCTATAAATTGAGATGTAACCAGAGTTATATCCTAAGGTAGAATTAGGCTATGGTTACACATTTTTACTTGGAGGGAAGAGTGAAGTTCCCTCCTATTAACCCTAACCTTGCTGGCCACTTAACACAGTTCTGCAAACCAAATGATGAAGAAGAAACTGTATTTTCAAAATGTCTGTTGGGGGTGGGGGATGGTATTTTTTTAGAGACTGATTTTCCCAAAGGCCTTTGAAAACTAATGTTTCTCCTTGCATCCATCTTGAATGCTAATATATTTGATGTAGTCCAGGCGTCTTATTGACAGCCAAGTATATATTTTCACACTTTTTCATTTCTGTTCAGATCTACTAAATTTTTACTTAAAATACATTTTTCTCTAAAGAGCTCTTTTAATTTAGGTCTGTTCTTCTAGATCATGTATAATATGATCTGAACCATTTAAATTTTTAATACATACTGAAAAAAGGGACAAGTCCTTGCTAAGTTATTTAATTTTGCCATATCAAAACCAAACCCTGGATCTATTTGTTCATGCTAACAATAGTTTTTACCTTCTGAAAATAACTGCTGGTCCTTCTTTGTGTAGTTTCCTTGAGAAGTTCTCCTTGAGTGAATTATCATTGTTACTTACCAAAATCTTGTTGCATTCAGTCAGCTGGTGTACACATATACTGTTCCTTGCATTTACCATAAAATAGTTTCTTTCTGAAGTCTTTGCTGACAGAGAAGCAGAGTGCAGATGCAAACAAGCAAGGCAACTTGATGAAGTATTCAAGGGTTCTGGCTGCACGGTCTGAGTTTTTTAGAGGTTAATAAAATCAGCTCCCTGCTATATGTTAAAAATAAGTAATTAATTTTGGGATACCTGTTAGAACTAGAATATTATGCCTGGAAATTAAGGGTATAAGGCAGTCTGCTTACTGGAAATGCCTACTTGAGGTATATCCTCACAGCTAATTTAGGTGGCCATTTTCAGAGTGGCAGACAGTCCAGACCACTACATGTAGCTGCCAAAGCTCTCTGCAGTCAATTAAGAGAAAAAGAAAGAGAATTCTGAAAAGTGGAAGGCTGCCTGAATTTACTTTTCTGTCAGCATGCATTGGAAATATAAGGACTCCATTAGAAAATCAAGTCCACATAGGTGAAGTGTTTAGTTCTCTATTACATCATTTCAAAATGAACAGTAGGGGGTCTTAGGTATTTCCATATTTCTACAATGGAGTCTGAGGGTTTGGATCAGTCAGTAACACGACACAATGCCCAGAAAATAGCCTGACTCTTTCCTTGTGCTTAAGAGTAATCTGGGAAAAGGCCAGACTTCTAGATCAAGGCCTCTGGAAATGTGTACAGGCTCTACATTATAACATTATTGGATTAAACAAGAAAAAAAAAATCCAAAGTAGAAACGAGAATTTTAATTCTTTATCTACCTATCAACAAAACTAATAAATCAAAAGTTATACATTCCTTGTCTACGCTTCCCTAGCCCACAAGTCAAGTAATCAAGGCATAACTTTGCTAAGTAGCTCAGTAAGAGATCAAGAATTGAGTCCTTTAATATAAACAGATTTTAAGAAAAGTTATATTGAATAGAAATAAGGATATGATCCTTTAACTTGTCAATTGTTGATCACTCGTTGATGTATTTCAATTTTGTTTCATTAAAGCCAATAATAAAACCTTTTTACATCCCTAATTATAGTTTTATAAGAATATTTTATTGTTGTGCAATAGAATCATAGAGTGGGAATGTAAGGTTCACTTTCTTTCACTTGTTTTCTTTGCATCTCCTCAAGTTGGTCAGCAGTTCTTGTAAGGTATTTAGCATCATCTATGTACTCTGGTGTCTTGGTTTGTAACAATACTCTTTGCTAACTGGAAAAGTATTTTGTGTCGTAACTTACTAAAAATCATAAACTCATCCACTAAGACTAATTTAGCAAAATAGCATGTATGAAGCATTAATTTTGAGTGATGGTATGCTCTAATATGACAGATTTTGCTGGGAGACATAACAAACATGTGTTTGGCAGAGTTAAAAGCTAAAATAAGTCTATAAAATTAATTTTCTCCATTAAAAAAAAAAGAAAAAAAACAAAAAAAAAAAAAAAAGGGATGTAATTTGATGTGGCAATAGCAGCTACAGCATAAGCTACCTGACCTTGCCCTTGAAATGACCTCAACCTTGACCTGCAGGGACACTCTCTCTAGGGATGAGAGGTATGTTATTACATGTTATTTCATTACAAGGCCCCTGCTGAGCAGCAACTGCCAAATGGACTCAATTAAGTGTTTCTTGTGATGTGGATTACTGTCTACTGGGGCGAGTTGATACTAGCAAACATATTTCATTCTCTTAAAGTTTGACTGGATATGAAAAGCATGTGCGTTACTCATTCAGTGACACTTCAGTGTATGATTTATATCTGTTTAGAAAAACCATAACCTACATACTTGAGTTGTGCACTGCCACCTTTTCTCGCTCCTTGTCCTTCAGCAACCAGGCCCTGTTATCACGTTCAAGGATTATAGAACCAGACCTGACCTTCATAAAAGTAAGCTTCCAAAAAAGAAAAATTACATCGAGCAATAGTTGAATTCTGATAAACAAACTCTTGTTTAACACTGAAAATAAAGTTCAAAAATGTCACAGATGCAACTCTGTGTGCTGTCTTATTTTTATCTCAGCAAAGTTGTATCAGGGATAAAATATCAAACACCTATGAGGGCTAGGTTAATTTATTTCTTCTTTAAAATCAATCTACATTAAAACCACTGTGTAGTGCTGTTGGTTAAAATGGTGACTAGTGTTTCTTTCTCTCTCTAGGTACATATATTTTATATTTATGAATTAAACACACACCCTCCCCCTCATTTTCGCTACATTTTCTGCATCTAATAGCTTTCTATAAATTCTTTTTTGAAGTATCATTCGAAACTTGGGGAAAAAGATCTCATTGGCTGCAATAAATCTTCTATCAGACTGCCAAAAGAACATTGAGCAAATAAGCAAGCCATTGCATGTGGAAAGAACACATTTAATAAGATTTTCAAGTAGTAATTTTAATCTTGTTTTTATATCTCTGCATAAAATGCTTTTTTCTCATAATTTATACACAGGAAAAATAAGAATATCACTTCAGAATCTGTTTTCCCATCCTAACTCTTTCCACTGCATTTTTCACCAATGAAATTTGAAGAAAAAAAAAACATTTTGCATGAGAACAGCTGGGGAAAAAAGTTAGCTCCATGGAATTCAGTGGAAGTGTCATAATTTCTAAAGGAGCCTCCATTTTTTCCTTTGACCTCTGTCAAATGGGAAGAACTAGACAGCATTCCTTTGGTCCTGAACGTAAAAAAAGGAAACATTAGAGGAGGAAATAGATGTGAAGCCCTTTTGTGTATATTATAAACCATAACTCTATTGTAAATCAAAAATATCATTAATGCATAAAACTATCTCCAGGTTGGGTGCCAAGGTGCCAAACTCTTTTTGGAGGTGCTGAGCAAAAGGAAGAAGAGCAAAGGCCATAAAGAAAACACTAGAGGTTTCACCTCAACATGAGGAAGAACTTTACACTGAGCTTGGCAGAGCACTGGAACAGGCCACCCAGGGAGATTGTGGAGTGTCCCTCTCTGGAGACATTCAAAATTCACCTGGATGCATTTCTGTGTAATCTGGTTTAAGTGACCCCATCTTGTCAGGGGGTTTGGACTAGATGGTCTCCAGAGGTCCCTCCTAACCCTAAAAGTTCTCAGATTCTTTGATATCTTCCCTTCCCTTCCCTTCCCTTCCCTTCCCTTCCCGTTAATATATGGCGAGATGTTCTGGAAGTGGGAGTGGGGATTTCTGCAGTGGTGGCTGCTGTGGGAGGAGGCCAAGGGGCTGCCACCTGTTCCAGATAACTCAGCAGCAGACTCACTCCAGACCAAAGCTGAGTCTGTGGTGCCTCTGTGAAAACCTATTTTTAAATTGCAGAAAGCACAAGGGGGGAGGGAATCAGGGCACACAGAGAGAAAGAAGCGAAGAGAAAGCAAGAAAGAGATTGAGACTGAAATTGAAATTGAAATAGAAATAAAGAACTAGAAAGAAAGTGAGAAATGAGAAACAGAAGAGATCAGTCAGAGATTTTTCCATGGTGGAGCAGGTTCTTCCATGAAATGGCTGCAGTGTTTGGAGAACCTTATGCTACCCAGCAATCAGAAAAATATGCTGAAATCAACTGAGACTAAATTAGGTCATTAAAATTAGCTGTGTATAAATAATAAAATGAAGAAAACTGTCTCATTGCTTTGTTATATGTCACTTCCTTTTAAGTCTAAGTCTACCGAGAGAAGAATGATTTCATGAAAACAAAGAGGACTCAATTTGGAAGGTGAAACGTATTGGAATACTGGCAGTGTTAAAGAAGAAAATGTTAGCATCAGAAAAAGTTAATTATTTCATGCATCTAACTTCTTTTGCTTTTTCTGAAATACACCTAGCAGCTGCTACAATTGTTATCATTATATCTATTGTAGAAGAAGCAAGTAATTGCTTTGCCTAGGCTTGAGCAATCCCAAACTAATCCTTTGCAAGCATGAGGACAGATTAACCCTAGTGTACAGTTTAGATATCTATGCTTGTAATAAAAACTACTTGAAAAACCAAATGTGCACTCAAAAGAGAAATGAGTATAACTGCTGTTAAGGGAAACAAGTGTTTAGACTCTTCACAGCTTCAGGATAACTGTTAATTAGATAATGTATTCTGAAAGCCAGAGAGAGATATTAAGATCGTCTGATTTTTCCTCCTGCATAACATGTGATTTAGGACCTTCCTGAATTAATTACTGCATAAATTAGGATGAAATATATAGAAAAACATGTTACCATGACTGAAATACTTACTGTGATAAGGACTTAGACATTTGGCAAACAATTCCCTGATTTGGATGACTTTTTCTTTCTAAACAAGTTCTCAAGTCATTTTATGTTAGATTATTATATAAGGTACAGGACACCGGGAATTGTTTCTAATACTGCACATGGGATTTCTAATAATCTTTGATGCTTGTACTGTAATGCAGTAAAAATACACATTTCATCATCTTGTGGACTTGAAGATGATAAGACAAATAAAACTACTGATCAAGATTCTGATCAGTGATTGGCCTGGTTCTTTATTAATTAGGCTATGCTGCCTTCCAAAGACCAAATATTACCAGCTGAAATCAGAACATGAGAAAAAGAAATGCTAATTTCAGTTTTTATCAGAACACTGACACATCCTTGTGCTGGCAAAGCACAATAAAACAGGCATATTAGAGGAATATAGTGATGTTCTTTTGGTAAAGTCATGATTGCTAATCCCTGGATCCAAGAACTCCCTTTAATTGACTGTATAAATGTAAAGTAATTATGTTTAAATGTGGAAAAATGAAACGCTAAACCTGGTTTGCTTGTCACAAAGTGCCTTATTTATTTAGGTCTGAACTTGTAGTTAGTATGATGAACTACTCTTCTAATGAGCCTTCTTTATTTATTAAAACATTTTTGTGTTTTCAAATTTTTGTAAGGTAGATTTCTGTATTTTTTATTTTTATTTAGAAAAAATACTACCTCCGTTGAATAAAAATAAATACAAATAAAATACATATAAATAAAAATAAATAATATAAATATTATATTACGTTCAGTGTGATAAATTTCTCAAATTCCCTTCATTAGCTGCAAAGATAACTGTATATAAGCATGAACTATCTCACTGTTAATTATTATTGGGGGTTTTTTCTTAGTATATTTGGCGGCACCTGCTGTCTGAACAGTCATGATGAGTGCCATTATAAACTGCATCTAGTTTTCTAGACATTCACTCTATTTTCTTTATGAATTTTGAAACAAATATTTGCTAGCTGTTGTTCAGAGAAAAGAGGACTCATTATTTTTCTGTTAACTCCTGGTGTACTGTGGAAAAATTGAAGTTGAGCAGCTCTCACTAGTATGAATTTTCACTTGGAATTAGTTGCTACCTTGCGAAAAGTTAAAAAATCAACAAACAAAGGGGCTTGTTTTATCTCATTGTGAAAGGATCTATAGATTATCTTGGACAAGACTAAAATCTAGATTTTCCTATACTTAACGATTTAGCAAGCTGCATAATACGTGTCCCTTAGTTGTATTTTCTGCTATATAACATTAAGTTCATAAACATAAATCAGTGTGGGTAATATAACTATATTTAATGTTGTAATCCATTATTATTATTATAAAACAGAGACATGGGACATAATGACTGTATTTTCCTGGAATTATATTTATAAGGAAAGAAGTAAGGCCTGTTAAATCTGACTATTCTTTTGTCACCAGATATTCTTCCATGTTTCCGTATTCAATTTAAGTGACTACATTAATTAAAGTTTGGTAATTTCAATAAATGAAATAAGGGTGCTTTACTACACATTAAGAGGTTGGTGTAAACATTAGACTCTGTTGTGAAGTTGCCCATTTCAGGGAGAAAGTCAGAAAGTGCAATGTATGACAGGTACAACAGGGAGCTGAGGGCAAGGGCAAGCAAAATACAGAACAGAGTGCCCAAGGGAAAGCATGTGTGAAAAGAAACAGTGAGCAACTGCTAGATAGAGTCATGTCTGTAAGAGAGAAGTATGCAAAAATTATATTGCTGTCTCTAGAAAAAGAGAAAGAATTAACGGTGTCCAAGAGGTGATGGGTAAACACCAAGTAGACTAAATATTGTGCATTACCTAAAACTTACAGCTTCTGACAATTTTTAATGTGTATATGCGTAATACAGATATGCCTAAAACCATTATATTGTTTTTTATAAAATTCTGCAGTTCCTGAAAGTTGGGAAATTTACTGGTAATTTCTGAAAGCTTGAGATTACTGACGATGCTCTATTTTTTTTCCTGCTATAAGGTCTCTTTGAATGGGTAGTGGTTATTCATCAGTGTATGGAAGATTAAAGCAAAACTAGCAGTATCAAAACCAGACACTGCTTTCTTTACAACTCAAGTAAGCATACAGTCTACAAGGTGGATGATATGTTTCCAGGAAATGAAAGAAAGAGCATTCTTACAAGGTTCTTGTTGATCTTGTTTATCAAAGAATCACCAAAAATACATAATATATGGTTTTGGAGTTTCTGGTTTTTTGGGCTTGTTTTTGGTTTTTTGTTGTTTGTTTGGGGTTTTTTTAATGTGCTCTAGCCTTTAATTATGTAGTAATTGCACACTTGTTAACAATGAAGAAAAATTGGTGTTGATAAATGCCAGCTGGAGAGGTGCTTTCTTTTGCCTGGAGAGGTGCTTTCTTTTGCCTAATAAAGCAACTGAGAATTAATATAGGTTATGACACAAGCACTGAATATTTTAATTATACTCCCTAACCCTTTTTTTTTTTTTTTAATGTGGATGGCCTATCTGCCACCAAAGTGGAAAGAATTGCAACATATTGGCAACTACTTAATTGAGTGCAATACTGTAATATGTTCTGCTTCAATTTTTTGCTTCTTAAAAAATAACTTCATGAAATTTATAATATGGTTTATTTTAGCATCTAGAGTTTGCAGAACATGCATCAAAAATGACACAAATCAAACAGAACTCTGTTGCAGCAACCCTTTTGTTAGAGAGTAGAAATGAGCCGAGACACAGACTTCTTGTTCATCACAGCATGAAAAGGGTCCCGGTTTATTCCTCTTTACAGCTCAGCCATCCTGACTCCACCTATTTACTGACTGGCTGCAGCAAACTCCTGCTGTAGGTTTCCCTTGCAGCCTCTGACTGCTGGTTATTTCCTGCTAAACTATGACTGCATGTATGAGTTTGCAGATTCTGAATGCAGCTTTTACCTAGCTGGACTGTGACTGCAGGTTCCAACGACAGGCTCTACCTGCAGACCCAGATTGACCTCACAGCAGTGAGTCTCTCTGCTCAGGAACCGCTGCCGCCTTCCTCTTCTCCTTCTCCTTTCTCTTCTCCTTCCTCTTCTCCTTCTCCTTCCTCTTCTCCTTCTCCTTCCTCTTCTCCTTCTCCTTCTCCTTCTCCTTCTCCTTCTCCTTCTCCTTCTCCTTCTCCTTCTCCTTCTCCTTCTCCTTCTCCTTCTCCTTCTCCTTCTCCTTCTCCTTCTCCTTCTCCTTCTCCTTCTCCTTCTCCTTCTCCTTCTCCTTCTCCTTCTCCTTCTCCTTCTCCTTCTCCTTCTCCTTCTCCTTCTCCTTCTCCTTCTCCTTCTCCTTCTCCTTCTCCTTCTCCTTCTCCTTCTCCTTCTCCTTCTCCTTCTCCTTCTCCTTCTCCTTCTCCTTCTCCTTCTCCTTCTCCTTCTCCTTCTCCTTCTCCTTCTCCTTCTCCTTCTCCTTCTCCTTCTCCTTCTCCTTCTCCTTCTCCTTCTCCTTCTCCTTCTCCTTCTCCTTCTCCTTCTCCTTCTCCTTCTCCTTCTCCTTCTCCTTCTCCTTCTCCTTCTCCTTCTCCTTCTCCTTCTCCTTCTCCTTCTCCTTCTCCTTCTCCTTCTCCTTCTCCTTCTCCTTCTCCTTCTCCTTCTCCTTCTCCTTCTCCTTCTCCTTCTCCTTCTCCTTCTCCTTCTCCTTCTCCTTCTCCTTCTCCTTCTCCTTCTCCTTCTCCTTCTCCTTCTCCTTCTCCTTCTCCTTCTCCTTCTCCTTCTCCTTCTCCTTCTTCCTTTCTCCTTCTCCTTTCTCCTTTCTCCTTTCTCCTTTCTCCTTTCTTCTTCTTTCTCCTTTCTCCTTTCTTTTCTTCTTTCTTCTTTCTTCTTTCTTCTTTCTTCTTTCTTCTTTCTTCTTTCTTCTTTCTTCTTTCTTCTTTCTTCTTTCTTCTTTCTTCTTCTTTCTTCTTTCTTCTTTCTTCTTTCTTCTTCCTTCTTCTTTCTTCTTTCTTCTTTCTTCTTCTCTCACCTGTATTCCCTTCTCCTACAGAACTCCTCCTCCCACAAAATACCATTGCCCTTTTGGCTGAGGAAGAGGTGGCAGTGATAGTAACACAACTTAGCAACAAATTACAACATATGTATTTAATAAAAATATATAAATTAAAATATCTCCCAAAAAATGGCTACTGTCTGTTCCTCTGTTACTTGTAAATCCTCTTAAAACTTTCTTGAAGAAATTTCTCTTCATGATTCCTTGTATTTGATGAATTTTTCTATTGAGTCCATTCTCAGGGAATACCATGAATTTCAAGAAATTAGTTGCATTTATGGAACTTTGAGAATATAAACCTACTGAGAATTCAGTTCAGTCAAACAATTATCAAAATGGCTGAAGGAGAAACAATCTGTTCCATTTCAGAAAGTCACCTGTATAGCTTTCCTCTAAGCTAAAAAAGACAATCCAGTCAGCCAATGAAAAAACAATAAAAGCATTCCTTGCAGAGTCACCCCAGCAACTGGACTCTGTTGCCTAGCAATTCTGACAGATTATTTACACTTACGTGGACGTCATACACACCATGAGGTCCAATAAACAATATCAGAATGGTACATTTCCTAATGTCAGAATTGTATATTTTCCAAGCACACTCTACTGTTGCTTGGAAGGGCTCATATATAATTTTGAAGCAAAGTTGTTTTCCTCTTGGGCAAACCCTTTCCTCTTTTCTACTTCATCCAGTCTGCCTTAAATAATAACATTTTGCAGTTTTTCCCTGATATCCTCATCTTGCTGGTGTTTGAAAAAAAAGAAAGCTTCTTTTGGTGTACCTCTTAGAATTACATTGACCAGTAACACCATGTTATGAATTATGAAAATACTGTCAGTCAGAATTGGTTGCATTTATCAATTTAAAACAAATTCCATTTCAAAGCACTTTGCCTGCCATCCAAGGTAATTGGAAAGCCAGTTTGAAAAATCTTCTAATGTGTTTTTGAAAATTGACCAAGTTTGCAGAGGCAGCTTCTTAAGCAAAATATAATTAATTTCTATCTGTCTAAGCTGATCAGTGCAGGCTGACAGTCCTTCTACATTCTTTGTTTTAAAACGTGAATTTTTTTCAATAGACTATACCTCCCTTTCATCTTCCTCTTTTCCCTGTATAAATTGGCACTTTCTGTCTTCTAGGAATCTCATTACCATACACCGTTTCTCCATTGCTTCCTAATAAAGGTGCCCAGCTGACGTACCAAAAGAACTGTAAATATCTATTTTTATGTACCAAAGATTTTTTCCTTATAAACTTATGGTTACAATGGCTCTAACATGTCAGTACTTATCTGAATTATCCTAACTCACAGTATCTATTCAATTCATTTTCATTCTACATCTGTACTCTTTGGTGCTGCACAGTTACTAAGATGCTCCAAGGTCATATAGGTAACATCTGATTGATTTCTAGATCAGCAGTTAATTTGAAAAGATCCTGAAAGAACTGAATTATACCATCTGAAACTCTAAGTCAAAAAAACACCCAAACAAATCACAAAAATGAGTCTTGGGATGTACTGCTATCCTTACATACTTTCTGTGTCATCTTCAGGAGTTTTTGTCTGTATATATAAGATCAGACTACCTGAAAACAAACCCTCAAAATCTAACTGACATTTAAATATGCTTGTTTCTTGATCTGAAACATGAAATTTTTTTTGGACCCTCAGAATTATTTTGAAGTTTAATTGACTGTTTTTACAAAATACATGAGAAATGTCAACAGGAAAATAATTACTCCTTTTCATCTTAGAATATGGTAACACTAATGTAAGAATTATCTGGAGGGCTGATAACTATCTGGATTTGCTTTCTACTGCTTTGATGGTCATTGGATCATACCAACCAGTTATTAATTTCCAGAAAATGTCTCAGTCCTCTGATTTAATTGCCTAATAACTTGCTTTCAGACCAAGTGATTGCCCTAATCCAATCCTAGCTACAGCAGCATATCAATAGTATGTTTCCACTTAATCTCAGACTTCCCTCTGATTGCATATATATTTTAAAATTTTACAAGAATAGTTCCTTCTGTTTGCCTCAGGCTTTTTTCTTTCTTTCTTGAAGAGATTCTTATTTTTGCAAGTGAAAATTAGCTGCTGGTGTAGGACTTCCATAGGGACAAATAGATCCCTTTCTTCTCCCTAGTATCCTCTGCTTCATACCATTGTTTATGACTGCTCTTTTATCCAGTAAAGCAGATCTGAAGAAAATAAAATTATCAGAAAAGGCATAGCGTATAGAAAGAAGGACTAGGACTTTCTGGAGTCATTGAGAGTTTCTTATGTTTTTCTTTCCTTTTTTCATTAAGTTGAAATTGATTCTAAGTATTTTGAGGTGCACTTTTGATTTTAAAGAAAAGCTAAAAGCAGCATTTCCTGTGAGACTTTGGAACTGAATAACAGCCATAAAAAACCCTAAAACCAGCTGTACACTACTGGGCTTGAAACACTTGCACAGGGTTGGCTTCTTTATCCTCATGTTTTAATAAAGAAGTACTTTTATTTTTATAACAGTATACAAGATGCTTCAGGTTAATATCAGGACATTGGAAAAATATCATGAGCCAACAAAGGCAAAATAGAAAACGGCACCAAAATAGAAAACCCACTATGGAGGGTCCGATTGCAGAGAAAGAGACAGCGTGAAAGAGAGAGATATATTAATTTAAAAATATTTACTTTGCCACTAAATTCTGTAATGTTGTTTTAAAGTATTTTGTATTTATTGTATGTATTGTATGTATTTTATCAGAACTCAAATGGTGCTTTACAGCGGAGAGAAGTCTTTGTTGATACTGATTACTTTTCATGAATTTTCTACTCTCATAGGAGAAACATGTCATACATGAGAATTTTTATATATCATCCCATAAAAGCTCTGTTCATCACTGCTAGCTTGAGCCTTGATAAAGTATGCCTTGCAATATTTGCATACCTGTCACAAAGTGACTAAAGATGTTAATGAATGTATTTACAGGAAGAAGTGGTAAAACAAAACAAACAATTTGCAACTTTTTTTTACAGAAGTATTTTTTCCTGACCAAAAAAAAAAAAAAAAAGAAAGAAAAAAAAGAAAAAAACAGAAGTTCAAGGTTTCTATTTTTATCTGGAGCTCTCTGAACTTCAAGATATTTTATTCAGGCTGCAGTACATCCTGTTGTATGAAGGTGAAAAGTGGCAGTGATCAAGTTCTAGACAATGAATGTTGCGAGAAAATCAATAGTCTGATTAAAAAAAGAAAGCTCAAGAGGTTTCTAACCCTAAAAAGTTGATTTGTTACTTCACTGTTTCTCATTGAAAGAGCAAACTATATTAGTCTTTAGGTTTACCAGGTGCATTATTCGTAGTGTAGTTTCAAATGTATCAGCAGTAATGAGAAAGAACATCTTTAGGTTAGCCCCTGTTTTCTCCTAACATATATCAGTTAGATCTGCAGGGACAAATACTCTATACTCTATACTCTATCAGGCAGGTGAGCTATAAAACCTGCCAGAACAAGGGACTTCTTTGCACTGTTTCTGACCCTGAAGATTAGACTGAAGAAATCTCAGTATCGCACATTTAAAAAATGTACTGTTCCCAAAGAGACAATGAGTGAAAAAGATATTATACACAGAGCAGAAGGGATGATTATAAGGAAAAGTAAGTGTGTGTGATGGAAAAATATGTTAAATGCTAAATACTAAGTTAAAAGACAAAATGTTTGAAATATTTATTTAAAGTACTATAATGACTGACAAAGGATATAATGGTTTAAAACTTGAAAGAGCGGAAGTAAGATGTCATCTCTAACTAGCTAGAGTTTCTAATAAAAGGGGATAAGAGAGGTAGGACATTTAAGGCAATATTATCTGAGAAATAACTGAAAAAATATTTTGGGAAAGTTTCCAAATGGTGAAGTAGAATATACTAGGTCAAGGACAAAGTAAGCAGAGTTTCACTGCAAAATATAGGCAACCTCTGTGTTAGAAGTGAACTTTTGCTGAGGAACCTCTGTGGACTCTTTCAGGGAGGCAGATTTCTGGGACTCAGTCCAACAAAGCACTTATTTTCAACTTAACTTTAAACATGCAAGTCAACATGTTAGACTTAATTCATATAAAAGCATTGAGTATATATAGCATTTATCAAGCCTGATAGCTTTTGATTTCAATAAGGTCCTCCTTTGTATTCAGGTTCTTAATAAATTTAAACTGCTGCAAATCATTAAACTCTTGACTCCATTGTCTTGATACACAATGAGTAAGTGTATATGGGCTACAGCCCAAAACCTCAGAGTATTTAAACACCTATTTCACTTGAACAGTGTGAGCATCTCTGGTCCCCAGCATCAAGAGAAATACATTACTATTAGAAGAAAATAAAAGACATTAAATACCAGCATGCTTGATGGAAGGTATGTTTTTACACAGGGAGAAGCTAGGCAGATGAGGAATCTGCATTTTGAAAAAGAGATGACAGAAGCATATCATAGATGTTAATAGAATCAAGAGAATAATGGCAATTTGCATATCTATATCTAATCTATATCTATCTATATCTATATCTATATCTATATCTGCATATGTACATATACATATACAGAGACATATTATATATATATATAATGGAAGAGTTACAAGGCAACAATTAAATTACCAGCAGCATGTTTAAAACAAGTATTATGAAAAGTGTGCACAATATGTTTTATTAAATGATGGTGCTTTTGAAAGATAGGATCTACTAAATTTTATTGATCTGGATATAGCCTCTGGTTTGTTGATCCTTATTGCCAGAAATGGAGGAGTGATACCACACTGTACTAGCCTGAACATACAGTCTTTTCAAATCACTGGCTCTTGGCTGCTCTCTGAGACTGTTCTCAGCTGGATTGGTCCAATCTTTTGTTGGATTTTTACTCTACAATCAATAGAACACATGTACACAAGTAATTCTGGGCCCAGTAATCTGAAATCAAGAAAGCACAATAATGCTGAAAGCAGAAAAAATCAGAGTGTATCACTAATAATAAAACTAAACACACATTTTAACAGTAAGCATCTCATTCACTTATGCCAGCATGAATCGAGAGGATGTTTGTAAATTCCTAGTTATTCATTTATGAGTTAACTTTCTCTCAGGAAGCAATATGGCACAGTTGGCTGAAACTGTAAAATAGCTTTGGTATCTTCTGCTCACTGCAAAAAAAAACACCTATTTTTGTTTGTTTGTTTGTTTGGGTTTTTTTGTAAACAAGAACCAACAGCCTTAAACCTTGGAGTACAGTGATTGAGAAACACTTTAGAGAAAAGTAATGAATAACACACTGGAGAAAGTTGTTTAAAGCAGCTTTAAGACCAGCTTGGATTCTTGTTTTTACAAACAGGTTAGTATCTAACTCAGTCCAATAGTTGCTTTTCTTGTAGTTATGTAAGGATTATATATTGTTCATCAAAAAATGTCAAACCACATTTGGGTTAGATAAATATGTTGACTGAAGACCTGTTTATTATTGCTTATTAAAGCTAACAATATATTCAAAAAATTCAAACAAACATTTGCTATTTAACTTGCATATTAAATACAAATAGGCAACCTGAATATAAGAAGAGGTTATATCATGACAAGGTTTATACATGAGGCCAAAAAGTATCCCAGTGCCTTCTTAATATAGTAAAGCATAATTCTTGCAAAGAATATGCACTATAATAAAATAAATGAAATTAACTTTAAAAAATCCTAAGATAAGAATTTCTCATTTTAGTGGAATGAGTGGATATTTTGAATCACCTTGGAAATCCTGGGATTTGCATAATGGTTCATGGATGTTAGTGTCTGGTCTGAGACAACTATGTTCAAGGATTCTTTTCATTGAAGCAAAACCAAACCATTGCACACCCATTTAAAAAATTATGTTAATTTTTTTTCTTTGTAATAACTCCAGATTAATTTATAAATTTATAGGTAAACTCAGATTTTAATGCTGAAAATAAAGTTTATTCTTTTCATAGCTATGGAAAAGAAAAACTACAGATTTTTTTCTCATTTCTGAAACTAAATTATGCCTAAGTAACAATATAGTGGGGTTTTTGTCCAGATTACTATAATAAGGACTATAAATTGATTTTAATAATATGAGGCAATTCACTATTAATATGAGTTGTGATGTCTCCAAAGCAGTTGTTCTCTAAAGAAAGAAAATATTTAATAGTAAAATAATAAATTAATTGAAAGTGAATCAAATCAACTGAGAAAGGACATGTTAGTAAAAAAAACTCCAAAAAATTAAACAAAAACCCCAACAAAATACAAAATTCAGTAAATTTTTTAAGCAGTTTAAACTATTCATCAAGACCAGGGAAAATTAAACTATTGAACAAAACAGAATACCTCTTGTGATTGAAAAAGCTGAAAAAGCAAAACTATTACAATGTGTAATAGTAAACAAGATTAACAAAAAAAAAAAGGAAAAATATGAAATTTAAAAGATATGTCACATACCTTAAAATCCTATGCATTTATTCCTTAAATCTGAGTGGCTGATAATAAAAATTGGCAGTATTGTATTTCTT
Source organism: Hylia prasina (assembly GCA_013397195.1). Classification (NCBI taxonomy): domain Eukaryota; kingdom Metazoa; phylum Chordata; class Aves; order Passeriformes; family Sylviidae; genus Hylia; species Hylia prasina. The sequence goes on from VYXD01010644.1 coordinate 214,508, forward strand.
ATACAGGTTAGCTTAGCCTGGAAGCAAAGTGACTCAGGACTTGAGAGGCTTGGCATGATTCTAGATGTGTTGCTTTGAGGGAAAAGTACCCATTTTTCATGAAGGATAATCTCTGTTGATGAAATTAATAGAGTAAACTGTATTACAGTGTATTGAATTGAGCTTTTGAGCAAGTGGTAACCTAACTTAAAGATGGCTCAATGAGAAATAATTTTTTAAAATTACATCCAAAATGGAATTTATTATAGTCTATGGGGTGAGTTGACTGAAATGGAGTCATTAATATGACCCACCACATAACCTAAGCAATGAATTTCTTCATGTACCTTAGTCTCTGAAGAGAAACAATTCAAGGAAGATGTTTTATCTACCTAGAGTTTCCCTAGAAACAGCAATCTCTTTACAAACAAGCACAACTGTTTGCCATAGAATTGCCTAGGAAGCTCCAGTTGAAGCCATTAATAAATCACAGGGCCTTTTCAGAAAGACAATTCAGTTTTTGTTTCATTATAATTAGCTGAAAAAAAATGAAATCCTCTTGGGAAAATCAGAGTAAAGGGAAAGGGCAAGGCAATGAACTAGTCAAGATTAGCTTTTAGAGCAACAGAATGGTGAAGTAAAATGAGAAGCCTTGTCAGATAGCTAGGGAATATGTTTTCACCATCAAAAGTAGCTGCTAAGATGAAAATTAAGCATTACTGTCTTTAAAATATGGAAGACTCTGCAGTCTCTGCAAGGACATGTCATTGAAGAAACTGGCCAAAATCTCTCAAAACTCCTGTGACATCTGGCAACTGTTTTCCATGAGCTTCAAAGAAAGCCAGAAGTCATCATCTACTACTTAGCAGTGTAAAGCTACCAGTAGCAGTGTATAAGTTTTGGGCTGTATTTCTGCCATGGGTAGAGCATATTTAGAAGATTACAAAATGAAACATGAAGCAGAGGGAACGTAAATGTTATAGTTAAGTGACAGGTCTAACTCCTTTCCATTCAAATTTTCAGTTAATTCACAACCCAATAGCATGAGTACTGAGCTTTTGTTCCAGACTTTTTAGGGATTTGGTTTTGTGCCACTACCTTCATAAAGTCTATACTGTATCAGCCCTCTGGTAAAGTACAATAGGGTGCTGTGCTTTTCAGAAACTTCAGTTCATCTGCTGAGACTTGAAATGACAGGTTACTAAAAAATCCCCATGGCAATTTCATCAAGATTTCCTGTAGAAAAAATCCAGCTGGAAGTTTGCATTCAGGTGACATAAGACTCCAATAAAGTTCAGTCAGACATGTAACATATTTTCAGTTTGGAGCTCTAAATGAGCCATTATCTGAATGATACTTCATTTCAGAGATAACTGAAATGCCCAGTATGTAGTCCAGAGATGATTAGAGTTGGGGTTGTTAATACTGGAGAAGAGAAAGCTCCAGAGAGACCTTATAACATCCTTTCAGTACTTAAAGGGGGTGCAAGAGAGCTGGAGATGAACTTTTTTCAAGGCATGTAGTGATAAGACAAAGACTAGTGGCCTTAAACTGAAAAAGGGTGGGTTTACATTAGATTTCAAGAAAAAATTCTTTATGGTGACTGGGGTGAGGCACTGGAAGAGGCTGCCCAGAGAGGTGGTGAATGTCTCAGTCCTGGATGTGTTCACAGCCAAGTAGGATGGGGTTTTGAGTAAACTGTTCTAGTGGAAGGTGGCCCTGCCCATGGCAGGGAGCTGGAACAAGACAATCTTTGAGGCTCTTTCGAGCACAAACCATTCTGTGATTCCATAATGATCCTAGTAGAAAGATTTTGCCATCAGTCTGTAATGAAAGTCAAGTATTTTGGAGCTTCAGGAGATGTCTGTGTAGAAATATCAGTCTATATCAGTCTGAAATATCAGTCTGAAGTGTTAAATGAAATTCAAGTACATGTCATTCAAAATCATTTATTTGAGATCCTTTCATATCATTGAGATGGAGATAACAAATGGATTAACTGTATTTTTGCTAATTGGGAAGCACATCTAATTTTTTCTGACATCCTATTTAAATCTCAATTTTGCTGCAACTAAAGAAAAGGCTTCACACAGAATATAAAGTCCTCAATAAGCATGTTTGGCCACAGGACTCAAACCTGAAATGCAAATGTGCAGCAAATCATACTTTAGTATGAATGTCTTCAAAGCAGTGTAACTTCAGTTTGGATAATTGTGTCTGATTTAGTCCAGCAGAGGAACATTGTGGAAAAAAAGACTAGCTAGACACAAGAAAAAGCAGGAATTCTTCATAACCTCATTGGTCCCAAAGTTGGTTAATGCAACCCAAGAAGTGGGAAAGGCTAAACATGGACCTCTCTCTTCACAAGGTTTTGCCCCATTGAAATCCAAATCATCCTTCCCACAACACCAGCCCTGGCAAGAGCAATAGCTCTATCACTTTCTGCTGGCTTTGAGAAAAGCATGCTTTCATATGTCTATTTTATCTCACTTATAATTTGCATTTCCCTTTGTCAAAGTGAGTGGATTCAGTCCCACATGTGCTGATTTTAATATCTTTGTTCTTTTCCTCTTTGTGTAAGCAATGAAGAGCTCCTCTGGGCATTAGAGTTGAAAATCAATTCCTCTGAAATAATTTTAATTTCCCTGCATTTATCATGAAATAAATGAAACAGAATTTGTCTCATTTGTCTCATATATACAGCAATCAGAAGATCATGAAAGTGCATTTGTGAGATTTTTCCAAATTGAATCCCAATACAAATAAGTCATATCTAGGCATAACTGACCTGTATATTTTCCAAACTCTACCATGGATATAAGGTAATTCTACTGGCTAATATCTAAACAAACTGAATTAATATCCAAATGTATTTCTCCAGTCTTTATTCATAATGTCACAATTTTTTCTGTTATGTTAATTTTTAAAACATCAGTAATTGCAAACCATTTATCTTATATTATGCCTTTCAGTACAGTGGACAGTTGTTTCAGTTCCTAAAGAGATCCTGATTCCACAAGGAAATATCAGGTCTAATTAAGAAGACTTCTACATATCAGTGATAGAGAAGACATCTATGTTCTGAAAGGTGAAACCCAATGAAAAACCAGGTGACAGCTTACTTAATATTTACAGATGAGTATGACATCAGACAGAAGGGTAGCACTGATTGATTTTAATGGCAAGCAGCTGAGCATGCTTATTGATTTAAGGGATCGGTTACTTGACAAATGGCAAAGACCATTAATACACTAAAATCATAACAGTGTTGATATGAAGAATAAAAAGTGACCTTGCATTTAAATCCTCTTCTTCAAGGTAAAATGCAAGGCTCTCTGGATGGGAATGTACTCTCAGGTGAAACTTTTTAATCATTATTATTTCTTTTTATTTATTACAAGGCAAAATCTCAAGTGTCAACCAAAATACAGGAATATTCATTAAGATCTCATAAAAATTTTTATTAATATGAGTTTAAGAGGTAAGTAATAAAAAAATAAAAATTTAGGTGTTTTGTAGACATATTTTATGTTTAATGAAATAATTAAAAAATTGAAATCCTAATGAAATGAATTTTCACCTAGTGTTACTGAAGTCTTTCTAATATGGTTCCAGAAATTCTTCCTTTTCCCTTTTGACTATGCAGATTAATATATATATATATATATATAAAGCAGATAAAAGGAAAATAGGCAGGAAAAATACAGCAAAGAAAGGTAAGTAATTGAAGATTATTAGAAACAGACATGAAGAATGAACAGTGTCCTTTTTTGATTCCTTACCTTCCTTCTTATTAGTGCTGTTTAGATCACTTGTTAAACCAAAGTATAGTGAATATCTTCTGGAATTGGTATTTCTTTAGGTGATGCCAGTAAATTGTCATTGATTTAATTTCATTATGTTTTCCACATTACAAAGGACTACATGTAAAAAACCTGAAAAATATTTTTTATGTATCTTTTCAAGTATTCCATGTACAATATTTTTGAGTTGTCAATAATTTGTGTGTTTGTGTAGGGCTGACCAAAATTCTGTCCCTTACTAGTACTAGTGAACCACACCACAGAATTAAGTCTACACATCCATAAAGTCAGAGTAAATATATGCAGTTTTCTTCACTAAGTCATCTGTAAGACTATTTGAGAATACATGAATGTGACAGCTTTTCATTCAGGAGAACTCAGACAATCCTGAATTTTTAAACTAACTCTTGTATCATCAAATGAATAACGTATTTCATGCACTGCATGAAGCAAAAAATGACCATCAATTTGAGAAGCAGTATTCTTTGACAGAATCTCTGACCAGAAAACCAATACACTTTTCTATCAGTTGAAGACAAATTCACCTTTTGCAGTTAAACAACTTTTTGTTATCTATAGAATTTTCTGTAAATGGAAATAGAAATGTCTCCAAGTTTTATCAGCTGTACTGAAGCTTATAGAATAAAACATCATGACTAAAGAACATAGAGAACTCTGGTTTCAGAGTTAGAAATGTTACTAACAGCAATATCTCCAGGAAAGCATCACACAATTTAGGGAGTGACTAAACTGCAACTTTCTATCAAGACAGGAAACATTTTCAATCTGTCATTAGCTCCAATAGAGTGAAGCAGAAGTTGCTCTGTGATCAGATTCAGGAGCCCCACAGACTAATACTAAAAGATGTTGTTTTATACACTTGGCATTCTCAAGCAACACTGAACCTGTTTTGTAAGGGTGTGAACATAATCTTTGCTTCCTTTGCAGGCCAGGAGCAGAAGAATGTGATGTGTTACATGTTAGAGCTGGCACTGCGGGCACGCCTAGCAGGCAGCAGTGGTGCGGCCACCTAAGGAAAGCTTTAAGTAATCTATCAAACAAGAGGCAGATATATGATAACAGCTGTCAAAGTTGCAATTTAAGGTACAGAGAACTATATCTACTGTTGCAATTATAGTCATAATAAACATAGAACCACTGTCTCCAGGGGAGTTATGCCAATTTGAAGTATTCAAGTATATGATCCACAGTTACTGTATCCTATCAACACATTGATACGTATATTAAGGTAGCTATACATAAATATAAATTTTATGTATTAGGCCACTCAAGAGAGAGGTGGTCAATTCAGAGGTTGCAGAATCCTTAACCCATCAGGCCATAATATTAAACTGAATAGCACCTTCTGTCAATAATTAGAAAAATACATACTGTTGTCAGCGTGTGTGTGTGTTCGTGCGTTTCCTCCAGCACCAGGTTTAATGAAGCCAAAGCACTTAAATCAGCACACAGCATCCTGCAGTTAAGAGAGGTCAGAGCTCCTCCTGAATTTTACAAGAAGGGAGCATGTGTGCTGTTACCTCTTGTCCTCTGTGGCAAGTTCAAGTTCTAGTGGGATCTGAAAACCCTGAACCAATATTGCTCACAGAGGTATTTTAGTAACTGCAGGAAGTTCTGGCTGTTGCCCTCTATGACACATCTTTGAAGAAGCCATATGTTGCTCACAGACAGTTAATGTTCAGGTGTCAGGAAATACCCATTCTGGGAGCAGCCTCTAAATGTAGAGTCACCTTTTCCAGAAAAAGTTAGATATTTAGAAAAGGTTTTGTGTAAGGCCTAAAGTATAATATCAAACAGGCATGGACTCTAGGGAAATAAAAAAATAAGCAAGATGGTAACAAAGAAGACAGTAGTTTAACCTACATTAAAGAGAAAACCCGAAAATCATGGGTGCTTTATAGTCTTCCCAGTGGCCATGAATATGCTAGAAAATACAGCTGGAAAAAGAATTTTCTCTTTCACTCAAAGGGGTTTTATGGCAAGAGAAATAAGATAGAAATACCTTTAATTGCAACAAAGAAAGAAAAACAGCGACCCTAGTAAGAAACAAAGGGCCAGATTCTGGTCTGGTATAAATCAGATGTTAGATGCCTGCCCTAGGGCATCCTGTGTCATGTGAGAGAGCTTGAACAGTACCCAGCTCTCTCCCTATGTTTCCATGTAACCTCAACTGTAGCTCTGTGGAGCATTTTATGGCAGATTTCAAGCCTTTGAATACTGAAAAAAATGCTATGTAGAAGCAAATCAGGTTTCATAAAGTTTTGTATGATAAAAATAGAGTGTATTCTATAATGTTTCTACTTGTTTCTGACCAAAACAATATCTGTTTCCTACCTACTACGAATGTGACTATCACTCCCTGCCAACACAGCAGTATGCAAAGTAAAAGCCAAAAAAATATGTGGGGATAGAAGGAGTAGAAGTCTTATGCCAGAAACCTGCTTTTCTTGATTTATTTGCTTTGACCTTCACAAAAACAGCAAGCAAGAAAACTATTTTTTTTACATCAAGCCATTGTGGACGGATTGCAGTAGTCTGAAAGAAACAATAATTGATTTCAATAATTAATTCCTTCTGACTAAAGCAATGTTGCTGTTTATGCACTCTTCCTAAGGCCAAGTAAAAAAGAACTTTTAGCCAGGAGTGCATAAGCAGTAATGTTACTTTAGGGAGCAGAAGTCCCCTAACATACTGTTGATTTGGGAAAGGTTTTTTTCACCCCCAGGCTATAAATTTTTTTTTTTATCTTCTCTCATGTTGCCTCAGGATGACCCTGAGATTCTCTCAGATTTATAAAACACAGGAAACAAAGTAGTATGCTATTTTGACAGCATAGAAAGAGACACAAAATTTAAAAATATAGTTTCTAGCAAGTTGAAAACATTGAAATATACTTCCATAAATATGTGGGAGAACTGTAAAATTCAGTTGAGAGGAGAAATGAAAATATTCAGTGAGGAATTTCTTTAGATTTTTTTCTTTTTTTTTTCATGAGACCAGAGTTGGTTTTTACATATTGTTATCTATGCAGATTAAGTACAGAATGAAAAGCAAATTCCCATTATAAACATTATGATTTTTTTCCTTAGTTCTCATGGTAGTCACACTGATATTCATGATGCATGGTTTACCAGGAGTCTACAAGGCAAAATCCTTACAAGGATCACTTTTTTAAAAGACTAACTTGTTTATAACATAAACTCAGCCAAATTCATATGAGGGACTAGCCAATTTCACACCAAAATGATTTTGCTCAGCTTTCTTGTATCTTGGCTATATCATAGTTCTTTACTTGTCTGGAATATATTGCCTAAATCTACTGTAATATCAAAGTTTTATTATTGGTGTTACTCCTATAAAAATGACATACCATAATATAAAGCAGTACCTTATTATTCACATTGATTCCACATTAACTCCATGCAGGTAAAGAACTTGACCTGGTGTGACTCCACTGGTCCCTTGGTGATCAGATTCCTGCTATATAGATCAGAATTAAAGCAAAACTAGACCAGATGTTTTTTACTATTAGATAGATTAGCCCAAAACTAAAATTAGGAAAACATACTGGATCTGATTTACTGTCAGTATATGATCTGTTGCTGCAGAGGGAGCAATGGATAGTAGAGCAGAGGCAAATGGCAATTTATTAATGCAGGCATGGGAGTCCCATACCCTGACCCCTGACTGCTCTAAAAATGCTGAACAGAAGGGCCCAGTCTGGTGATGAAAGCTGGTTTTTGATAGTAAAAGCTCAGTAAACACAACACAAAATCATTTCTAAAATAGTGCATGAGAAAATTCTGGTGGAAATATTTACCACTACAAAAATTGTTTGTCTACACATATAATTTCAAACTTTGTCTAGAGTGTTCCCTTGAAAAGATTAATATTCCTGAAGCATTGTGATGAGCCACCAGAAAGCAACATTCACAAGGTTCTATTCTTGAGTAACAAGACCCTTCTTTTTTACTATGCAAACTGGCTTTGTTTAAAAAGGTGCGATTCTGTTCTTTGCTTTAGATTTTAAAAAGTCTTTCCATAAAGTATTCCCATTTGGCATAACTAAATTACAGCATGAAAAGTTCATGCTCTGAGGTAGACTATTGTAAAATTTCAGGAATATAAGAGATTTTATCACAACCTGCATATTAAAAAAATCTTTACATTCACATAGCAACTGCAACAAAAAGTTCTCAAGATGTGTTCATAAGCCTTAATGAAGCTCCTCAGAATTCTGTGAGAACAAAGATGATCATTAGGGCTTTTCAGTCAAATGTTTTATTCACCAAAAATGTAAAATTAGGTAAACTGACAGCGTTTGTGGATTTGATTGCACATACTGGAAACTGTATGTCTATGGGAAATTGTGTATTGTTTTCAAAAATTTGGAATTTAAAGAAAAATACACAAAATTAAATGAAGCTGTTGTTGGTTTTGAAGGAAATTAATCTGGAGAATTCTTATTCATCAGGAAAATGACTGATAAGTCAATGGTTGTAAAAGCTTATTTTATTTTTTGTATTGTGATGACTGAAGCAAAAAGAGAACCAACCATGTGCTCTATTAATATCTCAGTACTGTGCATGACTAAAGTGAAGTCTTACACATGATTTTATGACATGACCAGTCAGGAGCAAAGTGAAGGGTGAAATTAAGTTTTCTTTTAGTAATGTGCTGGTTGATTTCCTAGTTGGTTTCCTATTGACTCAGAAAGCACTTTATCCTTCACAGTAGCAAGTATTGGATCCTGAACATTTAGCTTTTGGGTTTTTTCTCCTTTAGGACACACCAATATCAAAGTAATTTCCGTCAGTGTTAGGTGACTGCAGAATCATGTTTTTGATTATAGCAGTGGTATGAACTGTCCACATACCATCTCAGGAACATAACTGCTTTATTAGTCATTTCTCCAGTATGGAGGTAGCACAGAGCCATTTATCCAGAGAGTCTTATTTCTCAGGAATCTGGGTTAAAGAGCTGATCACAATAAGAGTTGCCAGATAGCAGCAGTGATTGCAACAAGTACAGCAAGATAATTCCAAAACGTACACTTAAGGACCCTGCAGCTTTTGTTTAAAATCTGTCTTAGAGCAGATGGGGAATACTCTCTCAGGAGTATATGTTCACTTCTGAAAGTATGACAGGCATTCCCAAGTGCTACTTCTTCTGGGACTCTGCCTTAGAGCAAGAAAACCCCTAAAGTAGATGGAGGCTGTTTGTCTCCAGTTACGCCTCCACTTGGTGGTCATCTGCCTACACACATCTGTGTATTTGAAGCAGTTCAACACATCTGGGCATTGCTGTGCTCTGCCCTGTGCACTCAGATACAGCCTTGCTGGTCTAGCTGAAATGAGGGGTGTCCAAAGAGGTGCATCAGCCACCCTGTCAGCCCTGGTGGGCTGTCAGTTTCAAGCCACTTCTGCAAACAAGCTTTTTATTTTTTTTACATGATATAAAGTATCTTCTGTTGCTGTTTGCTTTCACACATGCTTCCACTGGAAAGCTAAGAGAAGTAGCTTTTGAGGGAATTATGGTAAGAAAGAAACTGGTGAATCAGTTTTCTGTTTGCCTCCATCAGTATTCCTCACATAGTCTCTGTCCCACCACACCTGCAAATGGGTAGTAATAACAGTGTGACTGCCAACTTGCTGACTCTCACCTCATCTATCCTTTTGTCTCTTCATCCACAATTCATCACACCTCATCTTATTTTTTATTTCAGGTTCACTGAAAAATTTGAAGTGTGTTGTATCTCTATAAGATAATACCGTATTTTATATTTACCCATATTTAATGTAACATAAATATGCACATTTATGACTGTACATAAATGCAATGTTAATTTTTGTTGGAACACAATATGCAATAAGAACATTCTACATCTGGTTAAATCTAAAAAATTCAAAGAGCTATGATATTAGATGTTAGCAATATATTAGGATAAATAGAAAGATTTTTTGCCATTTACAAAACTAGAGAGAGAAGTGTTTCAAAAACACAGATTAGTGCATTGGAGGATTGAGGAGTCAGAGAAGCTACTTAAGAAGGTGCTTGTTCATTAAAAATTGACAATGAGTGATGCATTTTCTTCCTGTGCAAACCAATAGTTCTGTAGCCTTGCTCTGCACACCTTTGGAAGTTTAAACAAAGATTAGACAGAGAACTAGAAAGGTTTCTTTGCCATTATTGCTGGCTGTTGGTATTTTAAGTAAAGTGTTCCGGCTGATATTTCCCAACTAAGAGACTCAAATTAAAGAGATTTGCTGACTGTTAGTTCCATTTCCACATCAGAGGGAGAAGCAGCGTGACAGGCTCAGCATCACAGCAGCGCAGTTTTGGCCAAGTTCCAGCTGAACAGGGGCTGACTTAGATCTCAGTGGGTGGTGGCCATTACACATTTTGGGGAGGCTATTTAAAACTGGCATGTGAACTAGTTCTATCAGAGAGGAGAAAGTACAGGTAGTAAAGTCACCCTGTGACATCTGCCCTCCTGCTGTGGGTTAAGGCAGAGAAATGAAGCTGTATCTGAAGCACAGAACCATGCACGAGGGAAACAAACTGAAACAAATTGGAGATAATTTGATGTTTTTAAAATCAGAACAATTATATCAAGAATTCCTATGTAGTAGGATTTGTAAAGGGCTTCTGCTGAGACCAAGCATTTGGCAAAACAATAAGATTCATGCAGATTATGCCAGAAAGATTATTGCTACCCTTTAAACTGATTGAGGATATCAAGTAAGCCTTTTGACAGGCAGCCCTGAAAATTAGGATCATTTCTAGTTAAAAGGAATTCTGGAAATCAAATTTGCCCTAGTTTTCTAGTTCATTAGAAAAATAGTTTGACTCAACTAGTAGCAGGTTGGAATATTTTTAAAACATAAATGTTCCTCAGTGTATAAGGCCTAGAATCAACATCCAATGCAGATCCTCTCTGCTATTTACAACAAGCTGCAGGGCCAGGAGGAGTACCGCTGAGTCAAAATCAAATGTTTCCTAGTCCAATTGCCATAGAACATTTCAAAAGACACACAACACTATAATGAAGTCACAGAGACATAAAATAAGCTTTTTTCAATGTGTTGTAATGTTCACTAACATGTTCTCCACATTTCTTTGAACTTACTGTGAGCTCACTATGAACAGTGGCTACACAGTAAGCAAAGTAGTATTGTAAAACAAATTACTGATGATAGCTACTATTAACCATTAAGGGGAAATATTCTGTTACATTTTTACATTGTTCAATTAACAATAGAAATATCATTTTATGGTCAGTACATTATTACTTATAAATTGTAAACAAAATTCTCACAAAGGTCTGCGCTAAAATGAAACCAAATGTACTCTTTTATCTTAAAGGATCCAAACTTCAGAACTGTAGGTGACAACTGCAACATTTACTGTTAGCAAGCATTGCCACAAAGCACTTGGAGATGAGGAAAGCAGCTCAAAACAACTTAATAATAAATTATTGGTAGGGATTCCAGTGAAAGAATGGGGAAATAAAATTGATATTTAAAAAAAAAAATCAACAAAAAATTCAACAAGATAGAGGTTCTTAAAAAGAAGAACCTATTAGAAAAGCACTTTTTAAAGTGGAAAAGGCATATTTTCTCTATGAAGATATCAGGTACCAGATGAGGCTATTGATAATAAAAATATAACAAAGTAGGAATTTGGCTAGCTAGCAAATGGACTAACAGATTCCATGACTGATAGCTAATTTGAAAGTAAAGATACCATGAAGAGCTGAATGCAAGTGGATGTTAATATAAATATAGACGTGCATTTTTCTGATGAAAATCTAAGCAAATGGTGTAAAAATTTAATGACTATCAATAAATACTTAAACACATGGCCAGTTATGACAGAGCCCAGATTTAACTGCAGTCAACAGCATAATGCAAACTTGTTGTGTGCAGAGTCATCAGCTATCCCTAAACAGGACAAATTACTGCTTAAGTAGGCAATATGCTCCTTTCTGTGGAAATACAACACAAACGATGGACGACCCTAAAAACTCAATTGGGGAGTACCATTCCACAGCAGTGTTAAAATAATTTAACACACATGATGAAAAATTACTCAGTTTGCAGCTCAAGTGCATGAAGTGTATGATTAACACTGCTGCACCTTGAGCTATTTGTGTAATCAATGGTACAAATTTTATCTGCTTCTGTGTAAGGCATAAATCTAGTTCCTGTTCAGCTGTTTTTCTCTTATCTGAGAGTAAGGCAAACAAATGTTTCCTGGGTCTGCAGGTAGTTTTCCTTATGGGAGGCTTTTTGAGTCATTGAGTTTCCTGCTTAGAGAATCCATTATTTCACTGTTCGTGACTGCAGCTTTCTAGAAGTGGACAATTCTGTTCTTTGCAAGTATTGAAACTACAGGGATGTGACCTTTTTAATGTCCAGTCATACTGAAAACCCCTTAGAGTTCATGACATTTCAGTTTTGCTGTACTATCAATATCAGGCTTCAGTTTGATGTCATCGAGACCATTTTCACACTGGTGAAACTACTGAAATTAAAGAAATGGTTGCTACCTATGTATGCAGCAGTAAACATGTTCTCAGTTATGTCCCACACAGTTGTACTATTGAAGGAGGACTGAACATGCTCATAACCAACAGAGGAGCTTAGTTTCCTGGATATTTAGTTTTTCAGCAGTGAGGCTTGTGTATAATGTCAGATGCAGTGATGGAATGTGGGCATTTCTTTCACACAGGGAAGATGACAGGAAGGTGTTGTCTAGGATGTACTTTATTATAGTTAGCACAATTCACAATGTAATCAATTCTGTATTCTGCATCTCTGGTAAATATACAGAAGATACAAATCTTTAATCTTTCTTCACACAACTGTTTCTTGTATTTATTATTTACCAATTTGGGGCTTTTTGGCTATATAACCTTCCCACCACAATTATTTATAATCTTGAAAATTAATTTGGAATTTGAGACAGGTTATTCTATTTTCTCACATTAACAACAATATCTTATTATAAAATGTTTTTCCAGCTGATGTCACCAGAAATTTTGCTGTGTTATTTCAAATTGGCAAAGAATACAAATGAAATTTTGGCTTCTTTAACATGTAATAAATAAAAGAGCAGGATATCTCAGAACACCTCCCCCTTCCTCCATCTTCCCCCAGCTTTAAATGTTGAACATGATGCCATATGATCTGGAATATCCCTGTGATAATCTGGGGTCAGCTGTGTCTCATCCCAATTTCTTGTGCATTCCCAGCCTTCTGGCTGGTGGAGTGAGAAGCAGAAAAGACTTTGGCTCTGTGCAAGCCCTGCTCAGCAGTAACAACATCCCCATATTAGCAGCACCGTTTCCAACACAAATGGAAAACATAGCCCATGCTGGCTACTGTGAAGAAAATTAACTCTACCACAGTAAAAAGCAGAATATTGGGAAAGTTTGAGTAGTTAATTATGTTATTCTTCTGAAGTTTTCTCATTCAGTCATTCAAATATGATTAATATCATAATTTTTAACATTTTGTCAATTAAAATAGTATCATTTTAGCAAAACAGTTGTGATTTTATCTTTTCTTCTACATAGATTTTTTTTTTAATTTCATGCACAAAACTTGACATCTGTTTGAATTCTCTTTAATTTCCTTCATTAAACACTGCATGAGTATTTTACATTAAACCTGTTAGTTGTCTCCTGCAATTTGTATTGGCTGTTGGTTCAATAGAATACATTGGTAGTTATCAATGATTTCTAATGCTATCTTAATACTGATATGCTGCAGATACTAATGGCAGACATCAATCACAGTTCTGGCTGAAATCCCTTCATTTAGTCTTAATAAAGAAACAGCAAAATTCTCTCCTGTTTAATGACTGAAAAAACAAACTTCAATTATCAACCAATATGTCAAATCTTTTGTTAGTAATGAATTAAATGAGTCACTGATTAAAATTCAAGGGATAAGTTATGATTGGGGTTTTCATTGTAGGTATATGTGTTTTTAAGGAACAGTGAAACAAAAGAAAGTTGACATTACAAGGGTGCAATGCAGAGAGTAGGCACCATAAAAAAAAAAAAACAGAGAAAAGGATAGCTCCCTTCAGGCAAATTTTTTCTTGGTATAAAAGAAGGTTCAGAATAATGAATATTTTTCTTAGTCTTTATTTATGTTGTGCTCACAAAAACCAAACTTTCTGTGCATTTTCAACAAATAAATTTGGTTGTAGCCAAATATATATCTCACTAGTCCTCATCAGTGTATCCTTCTGATGAAAGCAGGAAAAAAAAAATTGAAAGCCCTTGAATATTAGCTAATTCATAGAGCTTGAAGAACTTACCAAAATGTGGTGCTTATGTTGTCCGTTAGAAAAAATGAAAGAGCTCTGCAATATTGTCTGCTGGGAAACATCCCAAAGAAGAGTGAAAGAAAGATTGCAAGTGACAATAAGAAAGGTAATCAAGTGTTGCACTAAACTCTTATAATGCAAGACTCCTTGAGAAGAATCTGTTTCTTGAATGAACTTTGAAGAACCGGTATACCACATCAGGTATGTGAAAACAAAGTTTCAAAAACACTCAAACAAAATGGGTTAGAGAGACTCAAAAAACTTGCAGACTCAATAATTTCTGAGAAATACAGCTATATGGTATTTTGACTAATTATGGTGTTGGGTAAAAATACTTGAATTTTGAAATACTTACACCAAAGACACTCTCTATCACTCTGTGCCAAAGTATGATTGACTGATCCTTATTGTATATGAAGGATAGATTTTACATTTTTTATTTAAATAACACTTCATAAGGATTTCTACAGAAATTGATGTCTGAGCCCTAAGTGTGCTTGATGTGGAATGCATAGAGAATTCACGGATCACTAAATCCAACCTAACATATCAGTTTTATTTTTGGATGCCAAAAGTATGTTTTAAATATATGAAAAAATACCTGAACAGTATAAAAATTGGGAATTTGTCTGCTTTTTCCAGTGGGTTTAATAAAAGAAAATATGACCTGCTTTGCTAGTATCTTAATATTATTTTGTCTACAATAACGTCAATAGGAATAGTTAAACATAAATACCGTCATTGTACCTCTTCTGTGAGGATGAAATGGCCAAATATTTACACATATGACATTTTCTTTACATATTTGTGCTTTGCCCATTTTGAAAATTAAAATATAAACATTCTGGTAAAAAAATCTGTTCTCTCCATCATGCCACAGAGTCAAAGTCTAAATCACTTTTGCTTTGTTTGATATGGTGCGTATAAAATACACTAAAGGTCTTTGTTTTACTGTATCGTGAAATTAAAAACCATGCAGTCTCTGTAATTACATTGTCCTTTGCCGTCTCTTTAAAAAAGAAAAAGACTGTGTTCAAATTTTCCCCCTGTTTTATTTGCACCCTATTAACAACTGTTACTAGAGCTTTAATTATGCCCCTGTGATTGCAGAGATGCGGCTGACTTGTGTCATTTTCCTCCCGGGGGATGCTTTATAATTACCAGCATCCATCGTGGCTGCCTGTAAGCTGATGCTTTTTTATTACCAGTTCAATAATCACTGCATCCTTGTGAACATCTGCTCTACAAGCCATGCATCGGAGGTCCCAGTGCCTGTCACTCGATGCTCCCTTGCTGTGGCGACCCTTTTGCCCTCACCTTCAGTTTATATCTAATTTGCTTAGCAGAAGCTTCATCCAGATTGCCTCACAGGAACACAATTAATGCTCCAGATTTGCAAACAAAGAAATTTTCCCCCTTTTTTTTCTTTTTTTGTCTTATTATGTTGATGTCATATCCTATAATTTGTATTCACAGCAGGGTGAATCAATATAAATCCCAGAAAAAATATAGTATTTGGTTGGTTATCTAGCTTTATAATGAAAAGTAGGTAAGTGATGAGGATTTTTTCCCCATGAACATCCATACAGTATTCTCAAATAAAAGATAAATATCAGGGCTTTCTGCATATATTTTCCTAGAACAAATGTTGTAGAAAACAAGGAAATGCTTTCCACATAATAATTTACATGTTTTCTAATTAAGAATTCTTCCATAGAATGATTTAATAGGGAGGAAATCACTACTTTTATATAAACACATAACTGTTCATGTATGTTTAGATTTTTCTGTGGAAGTACATAGAGTCAGTGTTTTGCTGAAAGAGGGTTACTGTTGCAGATATGTGTCATGTGGAGAGGTCCAAAGTAGCTGGAAACACCATCAAGTTGTCTAGTTGGCTCTATAACTTGTATGATAAAACCTTTAAGCCATGCAGATTTCTGCCAACATATATTTTTATTTTTTGGCCTATCTTATCCGGCCTTCCATAGTTAGGCAACGTACGATAGACCTGCAGATGAATTGCAGTGAGTAATGAATTGTACAAAATTAGTAATGTTAGTATTTCTGATTAAAGATTTTCATCAAACCTAGCAAAATTGTTAGAGCAGTGAACACTGATATTATCTCTTAGAAAGAAGGATGCCAGAAAATTAGTAAGCACTGCACATCCATTTTGAAAGGCAGTAAAGTACTAATTGGAAACATATACTTCTACTTAGTGGCTATTTCTCTATAGTTTCTGGTAATTTCAGCCTTGTTTCTTCTTAAAGCGGTCTGTTTCAAATAATAGCATGATCAATGGTTGTGAAACATTATTTGGTATGTTTCTATAGAAATGCTCTAAATATTAATTTGTTTAAAGGTTTGCACACAGCCTTCAAAGGCTTATTACAATTCTTGTGAGCCGGTTAAAATACACATAGCTATAACTTCTGTGCCTAGGATGGGCCTGGCCACAAGCTAGAAGAGAAAGCTTGGGAGACTGTTATCATATCATCCTGCATGGGAGTTTAGAGGGATTTGAAACCCAGAGAAAGTCAGGGAGGCTTTTGTGAGTATCTGCAGGAAAACACATCCTCATAATATCCATCCAGATTGTGTGATTCATGCCCTGTCTACCTATGTGTCAAAATTTTCTGCCAATTAATTTTTTTAAATTCTGCCTAGACTGGATCTGGATGAGAGAGGGAGATTTGAATTACCTGTCTGAATGTCTCCTATTTAAAATATTTTAAAAATAGAAGAAAAAATTTTGGAGGATGGGGTATACATCTGGACTCTACACACCTCATGGCCAATATGGTGTGTGTCATTAAATGTTAATGGTCAGGATATTGTAATCTAATGACCTCTAGTAGCCAGAGGTCATAGGGCTCCCAAGTATAAAACAGCAATCATCCCAGCCTCTGTCTTCATCCAAAGAACACAAGGGAAACAGAGTTCTGCTCTGTACCCAGAACTTCCAGACTTTTTTCTCTATTTTATCTCTAGCAGGAAACCTGGAAGAGCATAGTGTAACTATATCAAATATGCATGCAAAAATTTATTTAAAGGAAAAAACAACAAACCACAAAAAAACCCCAAACAAAGACAAAACCCACTATATCAAAAACATGGCTTAAGCTCAGCCATGGCAATCCAGAGATGGGTCTTGCTCATTTTGTCCCTCCCTGGAGGAATCTGACTCAACTCTGAAATCAAGCAAGGACCCTGCCTTGAAGGGAGCTCTAGAAAGCCCACCAAGGTATGAGCTATCACAGAGCTATCTCAGCATCACTCATGGCCCTCCCCTGATCAGGAACAGTGGCTCCAGGGCTGTAATTCACTCCTGGTGGGCATAACCCTGCATTCCCTTGCCAAGTCTGAAAATACAGCCTTGCTAACGGGTACTGCAGCTGCTCTGGCTGCCAGCTGCCACTGGTGAGGCGTAAATCTGCCTTTGTCTCTACTAGGTACTCTGTCTCCCTGTTTCTTCATTATGTTCCAAAGGGAAAGCCTTTTCTATGACCCCAAAAAAACACTTAGCACTCTTAAAGAAACAGTGTCCTGGTCTTTCTTGTGTTGAGAGGAAAGAAACTCAAAGCACCTCTCCTCTAAGTAGGATTGCACTGCTCAGCTGAAATTTTATAGCCTTTGGGTTAAACATAGCAGAGAAAAAATGCTTTCACTAATTTATTTATGGAAAGTCTGTATGGTATTTAACACTTTTTATAGACTGTAAAGAACAGAATTTAGTCAGCTAGTCACTCGAATGGTTTTTCATCCTGTGTTCTCCATAACAAAGCAGCACCCTATGTTTCAATGCTATCTGTAGATGTCACCATGAGTACCTCTCTTGCAGGAAATGGGTTGGTTTTTAAATTTAATGCTCAAATCTGTAAAGATTTTCAAATTAGATGATTGCTCTTGCATAATCTTGTTCTTATGCAACATATGTTATATGATGAAACAGGAGTTATCTTTCTAAAAGTGGTAACTTTTTAAAAGCTGATTTTTTGCCTTTGGCTTCACATTGTTAAGGACTTCAACAAATGCACTTCTTTATAACCTTTTAATCTATCTTCCATTACAGAGATGTTTTTACTATGATTGCAATTCATATACTTGGAAGTCACGTACATGAGGCCACTTTTCTAGAAGACGTAAATCTCATTGAAACCAGTTGGACATAAAGAACTTATTGTTTGGTTAAATAAAATTACAACTTTAGAATCCTAAGAATAAGAAAAAAATGGTGATGAGTCATCAGTCTCTATTCCACTAACCAGTATAATTTCAGAAAATTGTTTTTAAAGATGATTACTAGATTTATTAATTAACCCTCTGCCATCAGAACTAAGAAATGGAAAATGTTCAAGACTAAAATAAAGTTTCACAGTTTGATAAGAAACTAACAGATCTCAGAGAACCATTAGGTGTGACTGATCTCACAGTAATTTTTGAGTAAGTGAATACTAGTCTTTAACAAACAGAAGAATATAAGCTGTTAGGTAATATCTCATTTCTATTACCAAATACTGGATAATGAAACAAAATTTATTTTAGTAAAATGTAAGTCTGACATTTGGAACAGACTTCCAAATGTAAGTCTGTTCATTATAGTTAAAAGAGTTTTATGCTCTAGTGGACTAAATATAATAAAATTGACAAAATGTTGAGTTCTAGTTGCTACTTTGATATTTATTTTATGTAGCTTTTCTTAGGCAAGTTACACATATTTCTTTTATTTAACTTTTTGCTGCTCATCAAAAAACCATATATGGTTCATAAACACTCAAAACACTTGTTTATGTCAGGTGTTGTAGTAATAAGGAAAAATGTGTTTAGTTTTTGGTAGAGACCTCCTAAAATTCTTAATGAACCATGTTCCACTTCTTAGATTCTATTGATCCTTGATTTTTAAAAAGTACTTTGAAGTAAGATAAACTGAACTGGTCTCTGAGAAACTACATTATGTAGTTATTTAATATATATATATAATTATTAGTAAACAGATTTAATAGTTTGGAGTTAGAGGTTGGAAACACTGGTTTGGTGCACAAATTTAATATGGTAACCCATTTATAATGTTTGTTCTTGTTTCTTCCAATTTAAATATACGTAAATTATTTGTAAAGCAACTTCTTCAAACTTACAATGCAAGTGGGCCACATATTTATAAGACAGTTTATTGACTCTCATGATTATTGCTTTAATAATATATTAGAGATCTTTGAAGATGTAACTGTTAAGTTTCTTACAGGATATATGGCAGATGGGTGCTGTTTAGAGTACAAAAATTATTTGGAAGTAGTAAAACTGTGGTGCACACACACACAAAAATAAATGGAGAGAAAGCAGCATGGAGTGTAACAAGGATAATGAACACACATATATGATATTAGAAGATTTGGTCTTGCAAAGTAAATTTTTTTAAATGGTAAATATACTACATTTAAAGAACCACAAAGGTTGCCTGAGATGACATCTTAATTTCATAAAAATAATCATTGGAAATGATGTACTAATCAAAAGACTCAAAAAACCTAATATTAAAATAAACAATTTTTCCATAGGATATTGAATAAAAAATAATTAGCTACATAATAGAAAGTCAGATTTAATTTACAAATATGAAATCATTGTTATAGAACTAACTAGGTAGTGTTGAACAATGTGAGCAGTGTTAGCTGTTAGCAAATAAAAAGACTGAATGTTGCCAGAGAAAAATCACTACCATGATTTTGCTGCAGACAATGTCTGATGGTAGAACACAAAGACAATACCATGGGGAAAAAAGGTTGAGTAAACAAACAAAACTTCAAAGCAGGACTGTTTTCTAAATATTCTGGTCGTTTCAGCCATCTCTTTTTAATTAAATGCCCCAATGATAGATTTATCCCTGTCTTTTAAGTGAATGCAAAGACAAGGATAGGGCATCTTTCTGTACATAAATAGGCCCTAATGGGAAGAAAGATCATTAACTACAAGGCAATAGAGACAAGGTAGTACCTTTCCTGAACTCTGGAAAAAATGAACATAATAAAGAAGTAAATTTAAAAATGGAAAGTATATTATAAGTAAATTGTGAAATAGTAGCACTGAATTAAAGCCTATGCACTTGTGAAGACATTTGGAGAATTTTATTTTTTCAAAATGTTATTTCATTTCTAACTCTATTTGAAAATTTCTGATATCACAAGAAAAACGAGCATCTAGTTCAACATTCTGTATTACACATGCTACATTTCTTTTCATAAAGCCAGTTTATTGAATGAGCTTGAAACAGGAAGACAACTATATTACATACACATAGGGACATGTTTCTAATTTATTAAAGGTAATAATTATCTGTCTACTGACTCAGATGTGCTTTTGATCAGGTCTTTTGATACTCTTTGCTTTCTTGTACTTCGTGCATGTAGCTATTGGCTGCTCTCATTACTTTCATATAAAGATCCTTCAAGAATTCTCCCTTTAGATTAATTATTTCTCTTTGTAATATATGGAGACAAATCCTAGAAATTTATTTAACTTAAAGCAGTGTAATGTCAATCTTTTTTCAAAAGTGCTGTACAAACACAGTTATGGCAAGTCCTTACATTACTTTAAGAGTTCAGATGGCTGCTCTCTGCAAAACAAGCTAATACATACATTTGACAGCAAATAAGTTAAAAAAGCAAATTTTTAACACTTTTCCTCTCAGTCAAACATCAATTTTGGAAAAATAATCCTTTCCCCCTTTTTAAGCTGAAGAGAAATTTTCTCATCTACAAAGACTTATCTAGTTTTAAGTCAAAATTACTCCCCTTTGTCAGAAAACAGATCTCATTCTAACTATACAGATGTCTTTATTTCTGCAAAATATTGAAAAGGGTTGTAATCTCAGCTAGGATTATTCTAGACTATATTCATTAATTGAGTTATTCATCCATTTTTCAGAGCAGCCTACATGATTTTTCTTTTTTATTCATTAGAAAACAACCTCTTCTCGCACAATGATTATTCAAATGTTACATGAATTTTGTAAAATGATTTTCTTCTACAGTCCAGTACATATCTCCAGTCCTAATAATGTAAAATACTTTCTAGAAAGTACTTTAAGTCTAGAAAGTATTTTAAATTTCTAGAAAATTTATGGTGAATATGTCTTAAAAAAAGTGAAATTGGACAAGCGTCTTTTCAGCAGCTCATTTAGAAGCCATTATCCATGGACTTTGATGATAATTTCTCCAGCCTTTGAGAGTATCTTTAATTGGGCACAAAAACTCAGACCAATAAAAGCATTTATATGACAGATTCCCAGGATATGGATAAGTAAGGTTCTGTAACAACTCATAAAATTTAAAACTGTAGTGAGAAATCAGTCACATGAACATAAAAAAACATCCTCTACATGAAGATTTTGCATGTTAAAGTGTCAACAATATAAACCCATACCATTAACAGTAAATCAATTAAAATCCAAACAGCTTTGCTGAAATATTATAGAAATACAACAGAGTGTGTTCCAGTGTCTTTTCTTGAACAATAAAAGTTGGTTTGGTGGGAGGGAAGCAATCAGAAAAGCAGAGATGAAATATGGCAATGCCCTAGCCAGAGCTTGGGAAAAAAGCAAATAAGATTAGTTTCTGAAAAAAAAGACTTCAATATATCTGGGGGTTTTAGTGAGAGGAGACCATAGACTTTGCATTCATGTTTCATTACCCATTTAAAAAGTGTTATTTTTTCTTCCTTCCCCTACCCCCAAAAATTAAAATCTGTGAGCTTTTACTGTGCATTGAATGCAGTATTTCACAGACATGCTCCTATAGTGGTTTCCTAACTGCAAATTGAAATATTCAGATATTCATCTTTGCTGGAACCAGACATTTAGATCTTGTCCATGTTAACTCTGGACATTAGTTTTCAAAAGTGGATGCACTGAGGGCAATAGCAAAGGCAGTGTGTAAAACTGAATAAAGGTATTACAAGTGCAATTCCAAAATAATTGCAATTAACAAAAGAATAGCAACAAGAATTTGTTGTTGTTAGGAAATTTTAGGAAAAAAAGTTGTCTAATTTTTTGGCAGTATGCAGAAGCTTCTGCACAACCTGGAAAACTACAGCCAGTTTTAATATTGCAAAAATAATTATTTGATCACCAAAATGAGCAATAAATATGAGGTAACCAGGCTATCTATACAAAGTACAATCACACAAAATTAAAAAACCCAAACTTTTCACATTCTCTTCATTTACTATGATGTTGCAAAATAGGATTGTGTCTGCAATGAACCAAGTACTGTTTAAACCAGCTTAGTAGTGTTAAATACAAGCCAACACTAAGAAAGGCTTGATAATACTCTTTTGCTACCAACATCAAACAACCTGCTTGTTTCATCAGAGCCATCATTCCACTTTCTTAATAAGTAGTAGTAGCTAGGCATTATTTGAATAATTTTATGAGGTTGCATATTTACAAAGTGAAATCCTGGCAGAAAAAGGAAAACCTGGCCATCAGTAAAAACTTTTAACTCTTTTTTCTGCTGCTCTTTTTTTTCTGTTTCTCTTTGTTTCCCTTAAAACTAGAATCAACAGATGGTTGGGATATTCTACATTTCTTTGGCTAAACAATGTATTCTGTTTGATTAAGTTGTAAAAGTTGATGACAATTCGAGGAATATTTCGCAGAGGAATTATAGACTTTCTTCTATGCTTTTTTAATATATATACATAAAATTATGTCTGCAAACACAAGGTAGCTGTTGCCAAAACCAGCAATTTTCATCTTTTATATTTTCTATTAAATCTGTAGCTCTTCAGGCTTAGAACAAATGCAGTTTAAAGTATCCCATGCTACACTTTGAGAAAGAGTAACAGCCTTAAAATTTTGAATATTTGAATTTAAATGTGCTTAAATGTGTTTTTTTTCTAAAACACCTGACTCAATCACACCCTAACTGCTACTGCTTGGAATGAAATAGGCCCAGTCCTGTACCAGAGCTAGCAAATATGTATAAATACAAATATTTAGATTTTAATTGGAAAATTAAATCAAGGATATTCCTGGAAAATGGGAAATCTGATTTATTACCTTTGTTTTTTCTCTAAAACAACCCAATACCTCAATCACAGTAAATTGATTTTTGACATTAAATTATTGTCACTCTCCCTAGAAGAATGAGCATAAAGTAGCTTACACAAAAACATTCTATGTCTCTTCATACTTGCTGAGGCATCATGTTACAAATCCGTCTTAACTGAGTATTTTCATGATATCATCACAATCCCTTTTATAACAATAGAGATAGAGGTAGTACAGTTTTTTTATATCTTCAGATCAGTGAAGATCCTGTTTTCTCTGGTCTGAAATATGCACTCTGCTACCACAAGTTTCCATATAGTACTGAACACTGAGTAAAATAAAAGAATTGCATTTTATCTGTTACAATACATGTGTATTTATAAACAAAAGTATTACATGCTGTACTATAAACATAATTATGGATGTAATTTACTCTAGAGTTTGCAATAGATTTGGAACTTCTAGAACTTAGTAAACATCAGTAGGAAAAAACCCCATTAAGGAAGAGGTTATGCCAGTAGAGAGTTATTTGTGTAATTAATATAATAGGTTGCAATATAATTGTAACATTACAATATAATGGTTGATTGTAATTGGTCCAATATATCTTTAGACTGTATAATAAAGTTTTACTATAAAAGCTCTATAAGTAGACATACACTGAACGTATGTATTTTTCTTGAAAACTGGAAACAAAATTAGGTGGGATTTTAATGGAGGAATTTGTGCTCACTAGGGATCTGTTTCTAAACAGGAAAGTCAATGTGGTGGTGAAAATGGCTGAAGACTTCCAGGAAAAGGCATTGTTCTCTTTCGGGAATAGACTAACTTAAAGCATTCCTTTGAAGGAGGGGGAAGTTACTTAGCCCAAGTGGGAATGGAAGGTCAGTCAGAGTGAATGCTAGAGACTGAAGATTTGTTGCTGCACAACTGTGGAAACTTTTATAATTTTTTAATAGAAATATCTTGCTAAGTAGCATTTTGGCATTTTCTAGTTGTAGGGAGCTGGAATAATTCCAATTCATGTAATTACATTGTTACTTACTCTCTCCCTCCCTGAAGTTTCAATTACTTTCATCATCATTCTTTCACATCCTGTCCAGAACTACCAAAGGTTTCTCTATTAACAGGACTTATGTTCTAAATAGAGCTAGTGACAAGGACTTTTAATCCATAATGGTTGTTTAAGGAACAGAATCATGGAAACAAAATGAGCCTCATTGTTTCCCAGTTATTTGGAAAATAAAAGAAGAAATATAATTTAAACAATTCTTTTTTTGTTAAGTTAAGCATCATGTTTGACCCAAACAATCTCTTTTCAATTTTATGGCCCACTGAAACTTTTGTGACCAGCATATTTGGAATTAAAAATGAATCAATTATTTAAATTAATGGATTTCAAACTAGATATGATTTCATTAGATGAAGAAATATTCTCAATGTATTATGTGGTATTTTATGGTGTCAGTGGCAATATAATGGAAAAGACTGAGAAGTAATCTGGGAGGTGACACAGCACTTGCACTGCAGCCCAGTTGAAATGTGGCACCATCTCCCCTACACTGGCGCTAGTGTGAAATCCCTAAGTCCTCTGACACACAAATATTTAAATAAAGCCTAAACAGTTAGCTGGAGTTACCCACATGGCTTAAGTATACAAAATTCTTAAAGTTAATAGCAAAGTATTACTCCAGTACAGAGGAATTTGCCTCCATCATGCTGAGATACAAGACGTGGTTACTGCTGCAGAATATCCTGATGTCAGTGAGAGTAGGGAGATGGTTAGGGGATTCAACAATCCCAAATTTCCCCTTCCCAGAGTTACTGTGGTCAGAAGGAAAAATAAATTGCTACTCTGGAGATATCCAGGCCTAGTTCTCAGCACTGAGAAACAACTCATCACAGTACTAACTTTGTAGAACAGATTTCATCTAAAACATATGGAAAGCAAATCAGTAAATAGCTCTTTCTCCTTTAAATGATACTCAGAAAGTCAACATTTTAAAAACAAAAAGAAATTTGCATTTAAAATGTCAGAACCTATTTTCATGTGTGTTGAGAGCAAAGGAAATCAGATGTAAAGAAATTTGAAACTTACTTTTTCTCTGCAACCTAAGGCATCACTTATCTCTGATCTGATCTGATGTGATCTCAATGAAAAATTTGCTAGGTACAATAGAATAAGTTGCAGAGAGAAAGGCAAATTATGGCACATACCTCAAGATATTGTAGGGAATATCTTCTTTGAAAGCTAGCAGCATTTTTATTCAAAGCATTTTCAATTGTGGGGCTCGTCTTTTCTTATCGAGATATTTTTCCCTTAGTTATGCCTTTGAATATGAGTTCAGTAGCCTACAGATCTCTATACTTATTTTCAGGCAAGAACCATAGTAATTCCCAAAGATAAAAATACAGCAGTTTCAAATGGCAATGCTGCAAATGTGGTCTGTTTCTGAAACTATATGTGTTATCTCAATGTTACAGGAAATGTCCATTTCTTAACAGTGAAGCATGGGGGTTTTATGTTATGTTGCTAATGTGATACATTTAGTCCAAATGATAATAATCTGACTTCACAAAATATTCTAAATGTCTTGAAATGTAACCACAGAAGACATGCACATCAAACATACATCACTAAAGAAAAGATTTTGATTGAACAAGCCCTAAGTGAAATCAATTCAAAAGTGTTAAAGAAACTCCTGTTATAAAATGTTCTTTATATCAAGATGAAGAGATTTATTGTGGCATACATACTTTCAGAATGGATTTTTTTCCTCTTGTTTCTGTATATTAATTATCTTATTGATGACACAAATTCGTTTTTATTATCTAAATTATAACACTAACTGGGATAAAAGAAACCTCAGATTCTTACCAACTAAATGTGTCTCCTGTTCTCACTTTTATGCATTTCTGCATTGGCATTATTTGCCAACAGTAAAAGTAACAACGTATTTTAAGGGTTGCTATCCTAGAAAGAACCAAACAGTACAGTATTTCCATGCTTATCTCTGCAAGACCATAGTGTCTTCTAAATTATTTCTAGTAACTAGCTAAACTTAAAAGAAATCTCCATCTTCTGAACCTTTCAAAGCTGAAACAAATGTTAATCATATCCTGAAATCACAAACATATATTCTGTTGTCAGCTAAGCAATTGTTAAGGAGAATTAAGAGACTTCTACCTGTTTTCTGAAAATAAAGAGTAAGGAGGCTAACCTAATTTGGAAACCAGTTCATGCTGTAGATGTTTCCAAATATCATCTCCTCCTAGGATCTGTAGCTGGAATGGAGAGCAAGTATTGTGTCTCTATGGAGAATGCTTGCAAGATCTAAAGATTTCCAGCTATTTCCATATACAGCTTGCAGGAAAAACAGACCCATATTTTACTTGAATCTGTTGGGAGATATGCTTTTATGAAATATTGGTTTTGACTTATTGCTAGTTTCCCTCAAGCATCTGTTCATCTCATAGCCAACTGCACCCACTTCATGGGCCCTGATGTCTTCAGTCCTCTTTTCTGTACTGGTTTACTCAGTTCTGCATGCTATCTCCTCCAGTGATGATTGCTTAGGACAAATTTTCTGAGAGGGATGAGAGCTGCCAAGGAGCAGTTTAGTGTCTGTCTGACAGAAAATTTATGATGAAAACATAATATAGGTTTTGTTATGGCTGCGTGCTTCATTTTATTATGGCTGCACTTCAAGCACATGCCTGCCTGTAGAAATTCTAGCTGCACTGTCTCCTGTACAGACGGTCCAGCATGTGGGATATCCATACATCACAGAAACTCTGGACATTTGGGAAACATAACATTAGTCTTAACAGCTATATTGTGAAAAAATTTTGAAGCTAATCACTGCTCATGACAGGGGCATTGGAACCAGATGAACTTTAAGGTCCTTTCCAACCCAAACCATTCTGTGATTATATGATTCCAAGCTGCTCCTTTCACAGTAATGCTACAAACCTTTGTGCGTCATTTAAATTTTTGAGAACATTGCCCATTGTTCTTTGTACTGCAATAGCTTGAGTAACTCAGTTTGAATGACATGTGGAATTGTTTTGACTGGAAAGTGGTCTATCTACTAAACTCATGAGGAAGATGATAAGAAAGTCTTGAGGCTTTCAAAGGTAACTCGAAACCTTACACCAAAGTAATTAGCAAGGAATATAGACAAAAAGGAGGCAGTATACAACCTCTGGCATCTACATTTGAGTGTGTGAATGCCAACTGGCCTGCAGTGAAAGCACCACTACTGAGCTGCAAAAACTTTCCAGGTTGCCCACCTGTGAAGAAAATGGACAGAGGATAAAGGAACAACTTTTTAGAACTTTGAGTCATTATTTTCACCAATAATGTCTAGGTTAAATGATGGGGAGTACACCTAGGCCTAGACAGGACACAAGTAATTGCTTTGCATTTCACTCAGCCCTTAGAATATGCCAGTATACCCAAGCATCTCAACATCACTAACCTCTGTAAAATGCTGTATGAAAAAGTGGCCTAAACAAATGAAATGTTGATCTGCCTTTTATTAATTTCATTTTTTATCTTCTTGTATGCAGACGTTTGACAGCTGTGACATTCATGGGCAATGCATTCGAAAAAGAAGACATAAATATTCAGAGACATATTAGAATGCTGTTCAATGTAAGCACCTGTCTACTTAGTGTTGACAGAAAATCATTTACTTTGCTTTATGCATGTTCTCTCCAGAGACTACAGAGGTCCTATTTTATTTAAGGAGCTGGTCCCAACATCAGTACTAGCTCTTGAAAATGCAATATATACATCTAATTATATTTACTAAGGAAACAACTTTGGCTTATATTTTCTGTAATACTGAACCCATTTTTTCAACCTCTACTTCAGAATTTCCTTCCCTGGGGAAATGAAAGAGGGAAAAGGGAATGAGGAGTAGAAAAAGTATGACCTCATGATGTCTTTAATTACAACATCAAAGAAGATAGCACAGAAAGAAAAAGATAGTGAAAATAATACATGATATGTAATGTAAAAGGTATCACTGACTAATCTTTCTGATGTCCAATGATCTGCTAAAGTTCTGCTTACTTTAAGAAATGACATAAATAAAGCTGATTTAAATATTTTAAAAAATGGGAAAATTATACTCTGTGTCAGGGTGTTTTGAAAAAAAAACTACAAGTATTATGAAATGTAGGGGTTTTTCTCTGCTTCTTGTTTTTGATTATATGGAAACAAGACTCATCTAATGACTGGGACTGCTAGAACACTCAAAAACCAACCAACAAAAAACTCCCACAAAACAAAACCAAAACAAAATAAAACAAAACAACCCCAAAAACTAACAAAAAACCAACCAACAAACAAAAAACCCCCAGACAAACAAACAAAACAACAACAACAACAAAAACCCCACAAAATCAAAACAAAACACCCCACCCCAATCTCTCCCAAAATCTCTGTCCTGAACCAAATAAATACACTCATGAGAAGTCTGGAAGTCATGAATTTTAAGCCTGAGAGAGTAATGACTGCTACAGAATGCACTTTTCCACAAGGGAAGATCATTTCACAATATGGTTCTATTTTCCATAAGAAAGAAAGTATGATGAATGCCAAGTCAAGTTTGTACAGACAGTGTGTGTCTCAGTCTTGTGGGTTTTTTCTTTTCCTTAGATGAGGTGGATATTTTGGTGCATTCACATGAAAATGAGCTTTAAATCAAGAGGAGAGGAGAGGAGAGGAGAAAGAGAAGGAGAAGGAGAAGGAGAAGGAGAAGGAGAAGGAGAAGGAGAAGGAGGAAAGGAGGAAAGGAGGAAAGGAGGAAAGGAGGAAAGGAAAAGGAAAAGGAAAAGGAAAAGGAAAAGGAAAAGGAAAAGGAAAAGGAAAAGGAAAAGGAAAAGGAAAAGGAAAAGGAAAAGGAAAAGGAAAAGGAAAAGGAAAAGGAAAAGGAAAAGGAAAAGGAAAAGGAAAAGGAAAAGGAAAAGGAAAAGGAAAAGGAAAAGGAAAAGGAAAAGGAAAAGGAAAAGGAAAAGGAAAAGGAAAAGGAAAAGGAAAAGGAAAAGGAAAAGGAAAAGGAAAAGGAAAAGGAAAAGGAAAAGGAAAAGGAAAAGGAAAAGGAAAAGGAAAAGGAAAAGGAAAAGGAAAAGGAAAAGGAAAAGGAAAAGGAAAAGGAAAAGGAAAAGGAAAAGGAAAAGGAAAAGGAAAAGGAAAAGGAAAAGGAAAAGGAAAAGGAAAAGGAAAAGGAAAAGGAAAAGGAAAAGGAAAAGGAAAAGGAAAAGGAAAAGGAAAAGGAAAAGGAAAAGGAAAAGGAAAAGGAAAAGGAAAAGGAAAAGGAAAAGGAAAAGGAAAAGGAAAAGGAAAAGGAAAAGGAAAAGGAAAAGGAAAAGGAAAAGGAAAAGGAAAAGGAAAAGGAAAAGGAAAAGGAAAAGGAAAAGGAAAAGGAAAAGGAAAAGGAAAAGGAAAAGGAAAAGGAAAAGGAAAAGGAAAAGGAAAAGGAAAAGGAAAAGGAAAAGGAAAAGGAAAAGGAAAAGGAAAAGGAAAAGGAAAAGGAAAAGGAAAAGGAAAAGGAAAAGGAAAAGGAAAAGGAAAAGGAAAAGGAAAAGAACTCCAAAGAAACATAGCCTAATTTTTATCCCAAACACTTCACTCCATTTTATTTCACCTGACGTGAGTATGTAACGATGTTATCTCATCCCTGCTCGCGCGGGCTGTGAGTGGGGGAGGTCTGGCGAGAGCACGAAGTTGCCGGCGGCATCCCGAGGCGCCGCAAACCCTGGCAATGCTGCCACCTATGGACCGAAAGTGCCAACATCAGCGCTCCCCGGGAGCGGAACGGGCAATTCCGGCTCCGGCGCTGGCTCAGCTCACCTGGAGAACTGATGGAGCGGCTGCTTTGGTTTGTCTAGTTCAATGCTTCTATATAATTTAATTAGGATCATCACACAGCAACCTAACCTGTCTACAGAAATTATGAGCTGCAACTCCAGACCCCATATGAACTCTTTTGCTCAATTAAAGCTAAGAAGCTTTTTATAGAAAGATTTTTTTTTTTTTTTCCTTAAAGCATACACAAGGAGCAATGGAGCATGATATGCCTTTTTTCACTTTAAGGTAATTATGTAAAGGCAGTAACATTAAAAATACTTGCTGAAGTCCAAAATTCACTCTGCTATTGTAGATATTTAAGCCTGTCATTTTAAAGACATTTACAATTTTCCTATTCTGCAGAAGAAACATGGGTGATTAGACCTAATGCCTTCAGATATCTTCATGTCACTCTCCTAATATTACCGTGATAATCTAGAAAATTAATTTTCTAAAATCTGTTTGGGAATAACTATCTGTATTTACACCTTTAATTTGACCTTCTCATTTTTTTCCATCTATAAATAATATATATTTCATATAATAAATCAGCATTGCTATTTTATTGTCACTACTGGCAAGTTCTCTCCCTTTTCAATCTTACACTCCTTACTAAGAAGATAATTCACATAGCTGGAGTAAAGTAGCTCCTAAACAGATTTACTTCTCAGCTGTTTAAAATGAAAAATAAAATAAAATAAAATAAAATAAAATAAAATAAAATAAAATAAAATAAAATAAAATAAAAT
Source organism: Hylia prasina (assembly GCA_013397195.1). Lineage (NCBI taxonomy): Eukaryota > Metazoa > Chordata > Aves > Passeriformes > Sylviidae > Hylia > Hylia prasina. The sequence continues at coordinate 245,309 of VYXD01010644.1, forward strand.
AAAATAAAATAAAATAAAATAAAATAAAAT
>VYXD01010644.1:245351-328359 GCA_013397195.1 Hylia prasina
AAAATAAAATAAAATAAAATAAAATAAAATAAAATAAAATAAAATAAAATATTCCTCAACTAATTTGCCAATGCTTTACTGTTATACAGCAAATAAAGCAAGATGAATAGGGTGCAGTAAAGAACAAGCTGGTAGGCTCTTATCTATGCAGCCATGGGGTGGCTGGAGACCACAGAAGGGTGAGCAAATATTGGGTGCCACTTTCTACTCCCAAAGATATCTCTGTATATCACATTACAATCACTAAACAAAATGCAGAAGTAGAAACCTGACAGGATTCAAAGTAGACAAAAATGGTGCTGGCAAGCAGGTTCCAAAAAAGATGGGATTCCTGTAAGTTGCTGACTAATCTGTAGATACTTGGAGAACCTACAGGGGTTTCTTGAACACCTTTCCAAAGCAACTGATGTTCCTAATGTTGTACCAGAACATCAAAGTAAATAGTGATACTATTTGCCATGTCCTGGACATTTCAAGCATCAATTTGCAAAGTACTCAGTTCTACAGTTACACACATCCTCCCACATTTTCCATTTTTCCCATCTGAGCACTAGCCTGCTAACTTGCTATAATGGCATTAAACCTTCAGTACTTGGGAAATATCCCAATTAAACTAAATTTTGTTCTCATTTATTTTAATCTACCAGTGTATGTAGCCCTGGTTCGTGCCTGTGATGTTTTGGTTTCTCTGACACTTTTTCCCAGAGACTGTTCTGTCAACAAGAGACATGTTTTCCTAACTGTAACCTATGTTTATATTCCTTTTCCTAGGAGGGACTTCTTCTTGATGTCCCTCTGACTTGACCAATGTAGGTGAAGAAGTTTATCTTTTTTCCACCCATTGGGTTGTTCTTTGTAGAATAGCATAAAAGGGAAGAAATAACTAAAAATAAAGGAGTCATTGTCAGCCTTCTGCATCGGAGTCCGTGTCGTTGTGATCTTGAACAGCGTCAAGTGTACTAAAGGAAGGCCATGATATAGCTAATAGAAAAAAAAATGGCATTGGTAGGCAATGTGGAATGGAAAATCAATCCCAAAAACTGAGTAAGAAGCACTTGAGAAGTTAGAATATCTTCTATATTTTCTTGAAAGTAATACCAGAGTTATTTTTAAACATATTCGTTAATAACTTCTTATTTATTATGCACATGCATAAAAGTGAGAATAAGAGTTATCCTATTAAAATCAATAGGAGTACTCCTATGATTAATATTTCATTTATGCTGAAATAAGGCCTTACATTCTACATACACTTCCATTCAATATGTGCATATTGTGAATATTAAATAATGTTAAATTACTCCCTTTTTCATAATAGAATCAGCCTGACAGTTACAATGTTCAAGCACTAAGCAGCACATATTACAATGGCAGCTCCCTATCATGCAGTAATTTTCTTCCTTTTAATATTCTTGAAATTTAGCTCTCACAAGTAGGTGAAATGATTCTGTCTTTGAAAAGTAATTTGGCATGCTCCTTTAGACTTTACATCTAGTCAGTAAGACTTTACTCACTCATGTATCAATGTCTTTGAGTACCATGGGTTTGTTGAGACTTGCTCCCTCTCAGTTCTCCTAAGGAGCAGAACAAGGATGGAGAAATTAGTTGATCTTAGATTCCCATTTGAGAATAATAAATGGGGCCACCATCTCCACCTTGACCATCACTGTGGAACCCTCTTTTTTGTTGCCACAGCAGTGGAGTTGAAGGTTGGAAGGAGGGCAAGAAAACAAACAATTTTGTCTTTCACTTTCCATTAGATACTGGTTGCTCCGATTTTCTTCCTGGGCTTAAAGAGTACTAAAGGTGAGAGTAGAAGTAGGGATCTTCACTGCATTCATCTTCGGCATCATGACAGGTCTAAGGTCTTCTTAGTAATTTAATTAAGTCAGGAGTCCATAGACTCAGAAGGTGAAAGAAAGAATTGTATGACTAGTGGTAGAGCTAGTAGATATTGAATACAACAGACCTTGCTTTCATTAAATTTCACTGCCGTGATTCAGGCAAAGAAAAGGAGGCCACTGACAGTTCCTGAACACCATTCTTTTAGGACTTAGGCATTGGGGCAGACATTGAGCTCAGAAATTTCAGACCTTTTGTCTTTTTGCTGGAGGTGTCAGGACCAGTGTGCAGTCTGCCCAGAGCAGAGATTTCCATGGATGTCCCATGGCTAATTAAAACCCCTCTACTCCTCAAGGTATGATTAGAATTTTCTACCTTCTGCAAGACAAAACACAAATATGAAATTATTGCAGTCCTGCCACCTGAGGGTTAGTAACTGTATTTCTGTATCTCAAACCCAGATTTTATCTGTAAAGAATCTGTATTTGGAAGGAAAGATGCACTAAAAGAAAGAAAAAGGATCAGGCATATCATCTGTGATTCTATCAGTTGTGACTTTATCTGACCACTCACAGGAATGTCACAGTGAACAGCAATCCAAAGAGAATAGATTCATGAACATTGAAGATAGAAAAGTCCATTTTGAAATGACTGATTTGTGGTAGTGCATTATTATATATTAGGCAACCTATTTGTTTTCCCCCATCTTATTTTAAGTTTTTCTCCAAATCTACATCTTTCATAGATCTTCATTTAACAGATCTAAGTTTATTCAATCTGCTTTGCCAAATAATAGAACAATTCTGTAATTAACATCCTCCTCTGAAAAGAGACTTCGCTTTGCTGGACTTCAGAAATGTTTAACTATATTTGGTTTATATTGGGTTAAAACTTCAGATTAACTTAAATGAAACACTCATTATTAGACACTAAACACTGTGGCTAGGCAATACTGAAAAAGTAAATACTTGCGTTTATGACTTGTTGTTTGTAGGATTAACAACTCTTTTAAATACTAGCTTGATTTAGCTGGTGCATTGATTTAACAAGTGCATTGATGTAAATATAATAGGACATTCCTAAGGGGAATAGCAATTCTAAAAAATTTAAAATTCCATATTTACTACAATAAATGTTATCCAAAAAAATTTCATAGCTACCAGAAACAGAAAATGCTATATCCAAAGCTAGAAAACAGTTCCAGTACAAAGCATGCCTAATATATAACCTCCCAAATACACAGTATATCCTTAGTAAAGATATAAATTATGGTTGCAAATGAGACCACAAACAAAATTTTGCTCAAGGCATGAATCATAAATTCAAACAATAATCATCTCCTGCATGAGCCACAACTACTTTGTTTACTCCTTATACCCTGTTTCCTAAACATGAAGATGAAAGTAGGTCAAGTAAATTTAGCATCTTTTCACATGAAGTATGTTATGATAGCGGGTGGCACAGCCTAATTTACAATTACATGAGTTTACATGAATATGAAAATATGTGTTTTCACTGTGCTGTGTCATTACACATATTGACATTTTACTCACAATGACACAGAATCATAGAAAACACCCAAGATTTGGAGAAGGGAGGGAGCAGAAAGGGAGAGAAATATTTACCACAGTTGCAGCCTGAATGAAATATTGATGTATTAGGAAAGAAATTCATATGATGTTGGATGTTATTTTTATAACTGCTGTAGGTATGTTTATGCGGTGAGTTACAAGGAAAGAAGAGGGAAACTCAGAAACCACTGTTTTATTTACTTTCTAAAAAGTTTCAATTTTCTTGCACCTATTAATCAAGAAAAAGCTTTTCTGAGAAAATTTCAAAATTTAATAGCCATGTTTCTTAACATTGGATCAAAATGCAAAAGAAACTTTATTCAAAAGTTTCAAACTGAAATTTTGTTTTCCATTATTTTGCCATGAAGTTTCAAGTACAATTCATCTAGGAAACTTACTTAAAATAAATAAGTGCTTTATTTTATTTATAATGGTTTTCTTTTGTGGAAGGCAGAAGGATTCTGGTGTGGATGAAGAACATTATTGCTGGAACAAACAGGTTCAAAAAAGGTTTCTTATCAGTCGTGGATGAATATCTTGCTGAAACATCAATCTATCAAGACCAGAATATGGCTTGTTTTGCTAAACTAAGCTTTCTTATTTATCCAACTTTATAGAATAAAAAGTACTTCAAGCAACATAAACTCTATTTTTGATGAAGCATCTTTATCTGTGTCTATGGCTGGATGAATATGCATATTTAATAAAGAGAAGAAGAATGGGAGAAGGTTACATACCAGGAGTTGCTTCCACATAAATTAGTTATTTTATCACATTTGTCATAGAAAGGATTTAACAAAATTCTGGGTTTCAGTATACATTCATATTGTCACAAGTCTAGCAGAAACTGCTAAAAGAGTGGATTTCTTCTTGAACCGCAGGGCTTAAATCTTCAACTCAACAAGATACTCTGAAATTCACTCATGATGCAGAAACCAAGTCACAAGTTTGAGGTAAGCATGATGTGAAATGCTTTGCTGAGGCACTGCAGCCTGAACTAACAGCCTGCCTCTTAAACTGTGTTGAATTCCTGAAGAAACTTGTCCATTTTAAGAGCCATCCCATTCTAATTAGGATTCATTATGATTTGCTGCATTATTTGAATATGACACAGTGTTTTGAAATTTGGAGTGAAATGGGGTTTTTTTGCAGTTGAGACCTTGTCTACAGTGTCAACCAAAATCTTTTTTTCCTGTCAAATTTTAAAATTCTAAAACCAGGGAATTATAGAAAAAAAAGAAAAAAAAAGAAAAGGTAAGTTAAAAAAAAAAGGCAACAAATCTTTTATTCTAGTTTGATCAGAATAATCCCAAATAACTAATGAGAAATATAATTAATATAATTATATGTTTACTGTGTTTTCCAGAGCAGATGAACCAACACAAAGTTTTGCTGGTTTTAAGACCCAAATACGATGAATCAAAGTTTACTCAGACTCTCTCTATATATTTTAATGAGTGGAAAGAATAAAGAGGCTCTGCTACAAAGGTAAATAATATTCTGCAGTTGTTTTACACTTCCAGTGTCCAAGTAACTTGATTTTATAAAGAAAATGTTGTTGAAATCAGACGTGATATCCTGTAATATCCATATTAATGAAGAGATTCTATCATGGGCTCCTTCATTTTAATTTGCAATTGTTTTACGTCTATGGCAATTTCAAGAATTACTTACTAAAAAAACCACCATTTGAATGTTGTATTTTTACTTCTTGTTGCAATGAGGCAGCTGAAGACAAGGAGAAGCAGCAACAAAAGCTGAGGAGCCATTGCCTTTTTGTACAACATATTCTTTGAATATCACCATTCAAAAATCGTAGGTAGTAGTGAAATTGTAAAAGGATACACTCAACGTGTGTATTCACTGGCCACTACACTGGCCAAAATAAATCATACTTTGCAAGTAGGAGAATTAGACCACTAAATTGTGAACAAAGTAATTCTGAATATATTTCTGAAAGCTGCAGCATGCTATATATACTGAAAAATGGCAGGACGCAGTTACTTATCAGCTGCTTGCTATCCCAAGTTATTTGCAAATAAGAACTGACTTTGAGGCTTCAGAATAAATAATGGTATAGAATCAGTACCCAACATACAGTTATGTGGTATTCCCAGCATTATCTATTTAGTACCTTGGCAAAATAAACCTCAGTAAACATGCTTGTCTGTGTTAAGAAAGCCAAAAGGATTGTGAAATGTGTTGGCATTTTTACTGCTACTGACACTTGTTCACTAGTTGCTCACCAAGATACATATTTCAGCCTGACCACTGAAAAGCTTTCAAGGGTGAACAACTTTCAGCCACAGTATAGAGCTGTGGCTCTACACTGTTGAAAGCTTATATTTCACCTCTGCACTGAGCTGTGCATGTGTTCTAATTCCTTCTCGTTCCAGGATCTTTCCTAGCTTCACAAATGTCCTCACTGAGAAAAAGTGCCAGTAGAAGCAAGAGCTAGAAGAACAAAGGTTAACATTTTCTCCCATGGAAAACCATAGCAATGGCATTTTACCCTCCCAAAGCATTTGGCTCTCTTCAGCTGACTTATTATAAGTGCATCCATTCATGTTAAGTACCTTGATATCTAAATTCTTTTGCTGTCAACAGAATACTCAAGTCTACAGCCAAGCCTGGTCCTGGTCAGTAACCCAGGAAGACAGATTGCTGCAAAAACCTGATAGTCTTAACTCCTGCCAGTTAAGGTGTAATGTCACTCTGGGGGAAGCAATGTATTCCTTCAGCCAGCTTACAGATACTCAGGAAGCTTCATATCATACTTACATATGCTTGTTTACCAGAGAGAATTCCTTCTTCCATATTTAACCCACCAAAAGTAGGCAAGATCTATTTTTGGGTCAATAAAACCCATACAACTTCAAGAAGACATTTTCCCTGTCAGCAGATGAACACTGGACAGTCTCAACAGACCCAAATAACAGTGTTTATAATGACAATTATAAGGAATGTTTCATTTTGGGAAGATAAATATAACCAGTAAAATTTCACATGGTTTCTCCTAAACTGGTATCTTCCCCTATAATGAAATAAGTAAGAATAGATGAATGCTTAACATTTCCATAATATATTCCACCTAAGGATCTCAAAACATTTACAAGCTCCTTTCATTAAGAATGCATTTCTGGGCATACATTCAGCACACATGCATGCTGTTTTTATCTTAAGCAACTTTTCCTGAAACCTCTCCCTGATGAGGAAATTACAAAATATGAATTTGTAATTTCCATGATATACTACTCTTTGATGTCTTCCCCATATCCACTTTTTTTGGTTGGTTTTTAGATTGGTTGGTTGGTAGAGTTTTTTTAAGATCAAGGTTCCCAACTGTATTTTGTTGTAAAGGCCAGAATCAAGATATATTCCTTTGCAGAGCAAGGAAAGAGAGGAAGAACAAACAAGTAAATGTGACATACATCACATTAGTTTCAATCAGAATTTTAATTAATTTTAAAACAAAGTAAGAAGGGAGGTGGGTTTTGGTTTGTTTGCTTGCTTGCTTTTTTAATCAATATGCTTAAACTGCCAATACTTTGTGCTTTTCTCCTATACAGAATAGAGAACAATGCATTTTTTTCCAGTCAAACAGAAAGGTCAGATAGTTATTCCCTGTGCCAAAGTGGTGACAGTCTAAACTAATACCTACGAATTTTTAGGTTGGATTACAAGTTAAAGTTAATGTTGCTCTATAGTTATTAAACAGAGGTTTTTTGAATAAGGCATGTCCTCAAAACCAACATTTAAGTCAGTTGCTAATATGTGAGAAGCTATGAGGCATGACTAGCATTTGGGTACTTTCTGGGTGTCTAAGAGCTGCCATTGAATAGACTATTTATGCTACTGAATAGCCAATGCAGCTTAATAAAGAAAAATAATTAAATTAATAAAGGAAAATAGAGAGGAAATATAGAAGAACTGGGCCATGACATCTAAGGTTTTGTTAATTGCAAGAAACAAGGATTTATGTTTTCAGGAGTTTTCAAGAAATATGGGTGAAATCAAAATCATTTCTGAAATACGAATATTTAGAAAATTTCTCAGGACATATATTTGGTAATAGACCTTGGAATTTACACATTTTGAAAAAAAAATTACTAGTAGAGTCATTATTATTCTTCCCTCCTTTAATCTGCTCAGCAAATGTTAATAAAAGTGCAGAGTACTTCTTATACAACGAAAAGTCCCACAACTACCCTCACTGAAGTTTTGAGCTTGGAAGATTTCATTTACTTGAACAATAATGAATGAAACCTTGTAACATACTGAGGATTAAGCTAAAGACAGGAACTGACCTTTAAAATGACCAAGTGACCAAGCCCTTGGCATGACTGTAGAGGAGTGCAAGCAGTTTTTCCCAAAACAGTAGCAGTGGTTATACATCAGGATGGTGAAAGTTTGCACTTAAATCTTTTTTAATCTCCCCTATTTTTAAAGAAACCCCTATGAATTCAGGAAAACAGATTACAATGAAAATTGAAACTTGTCTGAAAATCACATCTTTTAAATAAGTAGTCAGCTTTTGTCACACGAGTCACCTTCATTACCTGTGTCACCAACAATTTACAAATCTTTCACACACCTGAAGCATAATATATCAGACTTTTATTCATATGTGGTATCTTCTAATGCAAATCTGTCTTCAGTGTAAAACCAAGGCTTCTGTGCTGTAGGTAGAAGGAAGGGTGAAAAACACTCTACCAACAGATAACCATCTGGCAGATTCCCTTTCTCTCTCTGCTATCTCCATGTGATTATTATCACTTTACAAAATGTCATTAAGCAAACAGAGAAGACCACAAGCAAACCTTTAGTTTCACAAAATCATGTTTTATAAACTGTTGAGAAACACTGACATGTAATGAAACCCTATTCCCTATATGCCTTCCTCTTTGTAAATGATTTGTTTCCCTCCCTTCATGTATAAATAAACAGAAATGTGTCTGTATATTTGCCTTCAGTTTTTTCTCTTTCTTCTTTTTTTTTTTCCTTTTTTCTTTTTTTTTATTTGGTCATCATAATCAAGGGCTATTATAGCAATAGATCTTATCTTTAGAATGGCAGTCCCCTTGCACTTTCAGTTCAGATTTTTGTTTATGCTTGGCTGCAATTGTGGTTGTTTCTGATAGTTTTAGGTCAGCCATGACAGACTATGGGTGACACTAAATAAACAAGCTGGGAGTCTGTGACTAGGAAGGAATGATACTGGTTCTCCGAGTTTGATTTTCTCTGGTTAATCAACAATTTATTCAGAATAACTCACCGTGAAAAGTAACTGTTTGCTAGACTACACATATTATGTATGCTGTAAGGTTAAAAAAAATATTAATACCCCCTCACAATTCACATAGGAAAGCAGAAAAAACAAATCATGCTGAATCTTGTTTTGGTTATAGAAAGCTACAGAAATTATTTGTTTATTTAATTTCTGTTCAGCTATTTCTTCCTGTCTCCTCCCTTCCTTCTCTCAGTTAAATTCCAAGGCAGTAAGTTGATCTGAACGCTGTCAGGTAGTAGATAGGGCACTTCCTTACAGCCTGCTCAAGGGGGATAAAAAATTCAGTGACCAATTTACTACCTATACTCATGGAAGAAGAGGTAGAATAAGATCCCATGAGTAGGGGTAAAATATCCCAATCAAATGGGTACCTGCTCTAGTTCTCTTAATTTTACTGTCTGTATTGAAAGATGTTATGCATTTCTTACAATTTTTGTTTCTATAGTCACATCATTATATCAGTTTATAAACTCAGTTTTCATTTATTAATTTTTTAAATTGTATTGCTTGCCTCCATGGTCATGGAGTAAGTCTTTAAAAATGTGTACCCTAAGGCTGAAATGCCAACAAAATAATAATAATAATACCTTATTTTTATGCATTTATTTTTAAACTTCAGGAATTTTAAGTCAGTCTTGTGATTAGGAAGAATATGCAAACAGACTCTTTTAAAGCCTGAGGCTGGTGATGCTGCCTACCTGCGATTATGAATGTATTATAAATTCTCATTTTTGATATGATGTTTTACCTGGAATAATAAAGATTTAAAATTCATGTAAATTACAAGAATAATAAATTATGTTCATGCAAATTTCACTTGTTTAAAATTTGGCCTGGAAGTCCAATGCAGGCTGAGAGTCAGCCATTGAGCTGCCCAGGGCTAGCAGTGTCTCAGCGCAGTTTCTAGTGCACAGACATTCCTTTCAGAAAACAAAATATCATACCACGTCTTCTTGCAAAACTTCCACAGAGTAGTGAATACTTAGAAGATCTACTGTACCTAAACTTCCATAGAAGTGGACATTCTGAAACTGGATTACCTGTTACATGCTGGTAAATGAGAAGAAACTTTTGTGAAGACACGCTTTACTGGGAAGATGCAGGAATCCTGTTTATAATTCAACTAACAGCTCACCAAAGTATGAGCTAAACTATTTCATAAGATCACCTTGGTCATAGCATCCTGATGCAACATCTAGTAGCTACTTAAACTAAAACATGGAATTGTATGGAAATAGTGTAAATATGATTTTCTTGAGCCTTGCCCACTGCCAGAGCCTATCCTGTTCCCTTTGAAAACTAACCACCAGGTTATCAGCGTCCAAGTTTAACATTGCCTAGGGTTATTTTATTTTTAAATTGTTTCTGTATCCACCAAAATCATCTCAGCTAAGTCTTCAACAACCCAGGCCTTTAGAATCAAACCTTCGCCAGCACTACTATGGTTTAATTAGCTGTGCATTTGCCTCCTGGCCAGATTCAATAAATATGCATGTATTGGCACAGCTGCATCTCAGCATGCATACTTAAATTAAAAATGCTTCCTTTGATGCTCTGGCAATCTTGGCATTCATTCACTTTGCCAGAAGCAGTATCAAATCACAAAATACTTGTCCAATCATCATCACAATGTACAATCATGAAAATGTGTTAGCAGTTTAGCTGTTCATATTACATGTGCAGTAACGCGAAATTCTTCATGCTCGCTGTACAGTTATGGAGAAAGATGCTCCCATGCTTCTCATGACTGAAAGGTATTCCCATATGCCAAATAAGGTGAAACTGGTCAACAACAACTGTCTTCTATTGAGAATACTTGCACTAATTCATACTGAAAGGGCTAGTTTCGAAACTACAGTTGCATTTTCTATTTAAAAGTTGCAGAATTAATTTGCTTTGTTTTCTCCATTTGACATTAGCAGCTTTATGGAACAATGACCTCTCTAGTCATTGATGATGAATTATTAGCTTTTTTTTACCAAAAGAAGGAAAATTGAATGCTATACAGACTTTTTAAAGGACACACTGAAAGGGTGGGTAATAGTATACATTTCTTTCCACTCTTCACCTCTCCATACTGAACTTGTCTAGTCACAGGAGCAGAGGAGGTAATACCTGTAAGACATGTATACTTGTCACAGCTATAGGAATTTCAACCATCCTGAAATTACTAAGCAACACAACAAGGGATCTCACAGTATGTGTGGGTGGTAAGGAGTGATCTGAGGAATATTATGGAAAATGATCAGATCAGGGGTTGCAGTAGAATTCAAAACATTCTCTTCTGACTGAGATACCCTGGGAATTCAATAAATCTCTTCTATAAATACTTAACGTGCTTTCCACAGTGGAAATACACCAGCTTAAAAATTCTATGTACTATCAGAAAGCATCTAGAGAAACCAGATAACTAGTCACTTTCTCTTTAGATGCTTAAAGTATCCTGCTATTTCCTCTGAAATCTAGCATGGTTGACGTTTATTTTTATACAAGCATCAAATATGGACAAATAAAATACTTACAATGAGATTCTTCATCAGCTTATCAGGAATTCTACTTTCAGATTGGGGAAAAAATCTTTATTGAAACCTTTAGCTGCTTGGAGTTTTTAAAATCAGAACACAAACAAAAGAGAGAAATAAAATCTCTCCTTTCACAGTATACTTCTCAACCTACCAGAAACAAATCCAGAGCTCACTCTCAATTTATGGAACTAGATCTACTATGGTAAAACCAGAACAAAGAAACATTTATTGGCCACCACATTCATTAAAAATCACAATCAATGTCTGTTAAAACATATTTCAAAAAGTGTTGCTGTACCACACTGTACAACATCTGCTAAGTCACCATTGTTTTTTAAATCTAGTTGTCAACATTTTCCATATGGTTTGATGCATTCTTAAACATCACCTCTTTGAAAGTTAAAAGTCCATTGGAGGGAAAATCTTTTTGCGTGAAGATAGCAGATAGAGATTTAGATATATCAAAGATATAATTGCCAACATTGAATTTCCTCCTGAACATTAAAGGTTATTCTGGGAAAGAAAATGAAGAATATTATTTTTTTAGAAACACAGTTGGATTACAGACTGAAAACTAAACTTGATTTTTCAGCTCAGTTAAACTTTAGAAGTGCCAATACACACTTCCATGAAATAAAATGTTTCACAAGCCTTACATGCGCTGTGTATTACTGCAAATCTAGAACACCTATTTTTTTTTAAATTGTAAATGGTCCTATACTGAGTAGTGAAATACCCAATTATGCTGGTAGAAAAATAACCTATATGCTTCCAGGGAAACACCAGGATTTCATGTGCTGGGTTTTCATTTTATTTTCTGCTCCAAATTTTCCCCAAAGTCCCAAATTTTAAATTTCTTTTTGGGAAATAAAATCCCAATTCAAGATCATGAAAATATTTTATGATGATAAGATTGGAGTTTCTCATTAATACAAAAACTGTGTAATACTAATTTTTAGATACTATTCTCTCTGATACACAGGTATTTTATTAAATTATTAAATAAATAGTTTTAACTAAAAGAGCATAAGAGAACAGTGTTGGCTTCTTTGCAAGAAAACTTAAGGGAAAGAGGTTTGTTCCTCTGAAATTACTTGAAATGAGTTGAATTGCACTTTCTGATGGAAAATTTCCAGAGAAAATTTCTCATCCAGGATAAAAACAGGTGCTTCCTCTGAACTGTATTTCCATGCTTAGGTTGATTTGCTTGATGTTTTGTTGTTCCTGAATATACAAAATAATAAAAGTAATCATACATTCTTCAGGAATCTCCAAGAGGGTATTAAATTAAGCTAGCAGCACTGATACTTCTATTCATGTTGAAATAATTAACAATTCCAAGGATATTAATGGTGTATTATATGGCTATTTTAGACTGGGTAGGATGAAAGAAAAAACCTTTTGGTGACTTTTGCTCCTACTAAAATTTAATTACCTTTACTTGCTGACCTCATGTTTTATGTAACAGTACACTCCAAAAATGACCTCATAAATGGTTACTAATATAAAGGTAAAGTCTTCCTTTTTTTTCCTACAAATCAGCACAGCATAAACATTTTTCTTTTTAGGTTTTTTTAAACTACTTTTGCAAAGTATTCTTATAATAGCTAACATTATATATTCCAGCATTACCTGTGGGACCAACTAACTGAATTTAATTGAAGTCAGAATGCCTCACTTTGACAGGGTCACTTTTTGAAAGGTATCATTGCACAAGATTTTTGATTTTTCTTTTCTGAACTATCTATAACCCGTAAAATCATTGATGAAGAATTATATCTTTACAATCAAATATTAGCAAAGACAAAAGTGAAAATGTTACCATTAATGGACATAAAATTTATGGATTATGATGATCAGTACTAAATCTGGAAGGCTGTACCTCACTAGCAAAAAAAAAAAATGTAACCGTGGACAAAGAACATCAAATTTCAGCAGACACTTAACATGAGCTCTTTAATTTTGCAAATTTGGAGAGATAAGGTCAAATTCATCCCTGATTTCACTGTAATCATTGTTGAATGCAGTGTTGTTTTACCTCCCTAAAACAAGCAGGAGAAATTAATCAGATTAAAATCTCCAAACAATTTGAATATCAGAATAAAAGATATGACATAATATGTTTTGCCTTCATTTAATCACATTAAATAAGATAAATATAAGAGCTAATAAGTAGGTACTGACACCAAAAGGTTTCAAGATGGAAATTGAAGCACTTTGAACAATAAAGCATTTAGCTGTTCAAACATACTATCAAAGAAAAGGAGAATTTTCAACACCTCAAAAAGTATTACCAAAATTCATCTGAAAAAGCACAGCATCTGTAGAAAGTACCCTACAGTCTCAAAAATTAGAAAAATAAAGCATTTTACATTGATATAAAAGAATCTTTATAAAAGCTTGTTTTGAAAGGGTATATGGAACAATCTCTCCATCTGATATATGAAAGGAAAATCAAAGATGTTTAGAATTTTTTGCACTCTTTTTTTCCCACAGTTCTCTCTTTTTATATTACTTTTGCTCATTTTAGCAATGGAAAGGAAAAGAATAAAGAGAAAAGGAAAAATAACCGGGAAATAAAGTAAATCAAATTAAAGACTGCAGGGAAATATTTTCAATACAATTGCTTTTCTGAAAATGTAGCAGAAAAAACAACTTTTTTTAGATTGGATTTCTAGCTGGATTTGAAAACAGAGTGATAATTCAGAATTGCAGAGAATGACAAAGAGAAGCAATTTTCCTAGCTGTTTTAGTAGAAGAAATATGATGAAGAAATAATCCCCTGGGAAGGCATTTTCTGAAAGTCAAAAAAAAATTTTAATATTTTCCTTTCTGATGAGTTTATTTCACCTCATAAGTGGGTACCTAAATTCAGTTTCTGAAAACATGCAAGTAGCACCTATTATTTTACTACATTTGACATACAAAAATAGACCAATGAGGCAAACAGTACCATCAAGACCTAAAAATCTAATTTTTTGGACATCTCTCAGTGGCATTTTTGATTTTTTCTGGGAGAAGAAGCCACATATATTTCAATATAGCTCCTCTTTCACACATTTAAATCAGAGGAAGCATGATTAATTTTCTAACTGAGGGGAAAGAATTCTTCATTGAAACATTAAAAATTGCAGACCTCATATATTCAAAACTTTCTTGGGCAAAACTTCTAAAATTGAATCTTATGTTTACCATATTTTTGTGTGTTTCTGAGGCCTGCACATATTTGTCAAGAGGTCAGGAATCTTCTAAGCCAAAAAAATCAGAGGACTTAGCTAGTTATTGACAGACATTGCAAATCGTTAAACAAATTCCAACACATAACTTTTGCATCCATTAAGCTAAGTTATATTGTCATAGATGAAACAACTATCTGATGTTATCTATACATTAATATATACTTTAGTATGTTTTGCCCTGGACAAAACTCTGGTGTTCATTGATACTTCTATTGAATAAAATTTGAGTGTCAATGTTTGCCTTGTAACTACGGGATGGCTCTAATGTCCAGAGCACAAGCTGTGAAATATTGTCTACTAATATATATTTTTAGAAATACTGTCTACTAATATCTTTTTTAGAATCAGTAAATGTGGGGATTTATGTTTTATACAACTGCCCAAAGGCATTTAAATATTTTTGAAGAGAAAAACAACATAACAAACCTAAATATTCCCACAATGAGCTATACAAAAAAAGGAGTCCCAAACTTTCTAAAGTATCTTAATGAGGGTTAAAGGTCACTGCTAAGTAAAACTGAGAAACAGAAAGGACCAGGATCCTGTTTCCATTTTAATGTGCCTCATGTTTATGTTTTGCTGTCGGCAGGGGAAAGGCTGAAACAATTCCACTTACAAGGAGGTTACAAACAGGCTGGCTGTTGCAGCTGGCTGGAAGAAAAAGTTTGTGCTCTGCAGGTCTAAGGTGAATGCAAGTTCACACAGACCAGACACATGTTAATCACTGGGCTTATAGATGACATTTCTCTGCAAATCCTTTCCTAAAACTTACAATCTAAGCTGCGACCTGAATTCCAGTTCCTTTAAATTATGTTCCACAGACCCAAACCAATAACACTCTTAATTTTAACTTCTCCACTACTATTACACTAAAGTTTTATAGAGAATGTTCAATTATAAAGATGCGTTGTGCCTGCAATTAGTGTAACATTAAACAGAGGAAGATCTTAAATTCAAAGGTCCCTGGAACAGAAAACAATTGCTAATGATAGTCATCAAAGCAATATGGTGAACCTTAACCTATCCTTAATCACTTCTAAATTCTGAGTCCTAAAAAAAGACTGCTACTTTTCTAAATTTCATTTTAGTGTCTTGAAACCAGTGTTATGATTCTAAGGAAATTTTTTCTTCCTAAAAATGTATGTACAGCTCTGCTAAGCACATTCTGCTCCTACTATCTGCTCCTACTATGTGGTGGTAGAAATCAGAATATATGAAATATCAGAAGATATGAAATGGATTTCTAAGTGGAAGAGACAAAATAAACAACACAACCATAATTCTTATAATAGTGATTCTGGAAAGCTTGTACCACTAAATGCCCCTTAACTACTTTTTCTTTAGTTCTAGATAATGAACAAAACCCACAACTTCTTGTGAAGGTTGGTGTAAAACTGGTATAAAAATAGGTTATCATCTTCAAAGTTTACCAAATAAGATATCGTGAATTTAGGAAATAATATTTTACTGGAGAGAGATTTCCCTACCAACTATGCAAACTTAAACATCAACAGCAGAATTTTTGTTGTCAACTGTGGGTGCTCTCAGCTACATGAGAAAGATATTATTCAAGGGATACCCATGCCAGGTAGTGTATTTCCCACTACATTCCTGAATCACATTAAGTAGTTTGTGGGAACACTAATTTAGAAACAATATTTTCCTGGTAAGTGTAACTAATGGGACTTGCAGTGCACTTGGCTTTCTGAAGTCATCCTGAGAGATGGATAGGCCCAAACAACTACCTTGTCTGACAGAAAAATTAATTACTTTATATATCAGAGAGAAAAATTTCAGTGAAGTAGTGGATAAATAATTCACCAGGATTTTGATTCCTGTGCACAGTATGTCTCAACAACTGATAAACTCAGGCACCACCTATTTCTGTTGAAAGGTACTTCTGTTCTTGATAGGTTGTTTCTGTCTTGCCTAGCTTGAGTTTCAATTGGAGTGTTCTCACTATTCTACTCATACTTTTCATAAACAAAATGGTCTTGAACATTCTTTTAGGTAAAGTAACAGTTCCGACTAGCAGATTGTCGGAGTCAAAACCCTCCTAGGAGTGCAGTTAGTGTTCTCCAGGTTAGCTTTCTGAAAGATCTGTCTCAGAAGCCCCAGCTGCCCTTGAAGATCTTGAGAACCAGCTGGAAGAAGCTGCAGCAGGAGGTCCTGTGTCATTTGGCTGGGAGATGGATTCAAGCGTGCGTTGTCATACTTGGTCCATGACAGGACAGCACTGCAGCTATCAATCTGGACCCTGTGGATATGGATCCTGATCCTGACCCCAGGCACAGTCACCTCATCTGGAGATCTGGATTCCTGTCTGAGCCTGTTTCCCTCCCTGGGTCTGCCCTGCTTCCCTCACTCTGGTGCTGCTGGACAGACCCTTGTCATTGTCCGACAATGAGGACAATGTCATTGAGGTCGCTGCCTGTGCTGTTATCCTAGTCTGCTGGCCACCCTCCCCTAGGGCCCTAGGGAGCAGCACCTGCCCTCGGTGCTTCCTAACAGATGTGCTTAATCAGAAATACAGACCTGTATTTAAATCAAGGAATAATGGCTTTTTTTTTTTTTAAAAAAAAAAAAAAAGGGCTAATTCAGGCAACAGATACATTTATTTTGTATTATATTTTTAAGATAAAAATGAGTTTTAACTCCTTCCCAGTCATCTTTTCAAGATGCAGTAAGAAGGATGAGAATCTACAATGCTTAAATTTGGTCAAAATTTAACACATAATTTATTAACAATATAGCAGCCCAGAATGTCTTATTAGCAAAATTTTAATTTCCTTTTTTAAATGCAGTGGTAAAACTTAAGCTCATGGAAATCTCTCTGGGTACCTTTAGAACGTTTAATGCCAGAATGAGTAAGACAGTGATGGCCTATAAGAAAGGGCAGTGAAACACTGCTTAGGAGATGAATCATAATAGTGTTCTGGCCAGACTTCCTCCACTCTCCAGATATTTGCACACAATAAATACACATGCTTCACTGTAAGTCTTTAAGAAATTTCAAGCAACTCAGATTTAACAGATAGTTACATTATCTTTCATAAACTTATGGAAGAAAACCAGAAATTAGAGATATATAATTAAATTTCAAAGGGCAGATTTTGCACTGGAAACTTATTGACACAGAAGCAAAATTATATATGAAGGTTACAAAAATGAGAATTTTGAATTGTACTTATACTATGGAGGTATATCTGACAATAAGTCCCTATTAGTTTTTAGGAGAACGCACTCAAAATTTGATTTGCAGTTTGTTCAAACATCAAGTCCAAGCTCAGCACTATGATGCTGTTATATCTATGCTGTGTTTAGTATACCATCAAATACCATCCAGACAGGCTGCCTACAGTATGCCAGTGACAGCTCTTGTGTAAGACAGAGAATAATGTGGACATATTCAGTGACACAGTTATTTAGTTAGTGTAAAACTGTCATAGCCATAGAGTTCAACAAATTTTTGACAATAAACCCAATCCAGGAATTTCCCAGTGTTGTTTTTGTATCCTTTTTTGTGATGCTCAGATGTTCACCACAAAATCCTCTGAACACCCCGGAGATAATTTCTCTTTTCTTCATAAAACATATAAATCTTTATTCTGTGGTGTTCACAGCTCTCAATGAGAGAAAAATTATCCTTTGAACCAAGTTCTAAACTCCTGAAGAAATAACTAATAATGGAAAGGACCATAGACACCACAGGGAAAAAAACACTTCCAGCACTCCTAAAAGTCCCTTTACTATGTACTCCTACTTACTTTGTAATGATTGCATGTTTTCCCTTCGGGCCCACTAAAGTATTTAATTGCAATTACACTCATTTACATAGCAGATGAGGCTAATTGCTGGTATTAGTTACCAAATGTATGCTTGTATTGTGAGGGTAAAAAAATGCCCTACAGAAAAGAAAAACGACTATGCCTCTAATTAAGGAGCTATGAGTCAAAGTAAGCTTGTTCAGAGATGTAAATATAGAATCAAGGGCTTTCAGAGTTCTGCAGTACATTTTATTATACCACTAGTTCCCATATTTCAGAGATAACACTGGCAGACCTCATAGTATATACAATGAACTATTCTCATCTTCTCAGAAGCAGTGATGATAAGTTCCGTATAAAGGCTCAGAGAGAGACATCAAGATTTTTAAAATTTTTAATTAGAAATAAAAGTGACTTGCATATCAGGAATGTTCTTTGTGTATAATAGATACACTTAAGCTATTATGTGAAGCAGTTCCATCACCTCTTCTTTTGGGCTAATTCCCAGGAAAAGTCTTTTTTTACTTTATTCAGATCTCAAATTGTTTCGTGTCAATGGACTTCATTTTGCATGCAATTGTACACAAGGACGTTTAAGACAATATACTACTAAAGTGAATGTAAGAAGCATCAGGTCAAGTGGAAACCCAGATGAACAATTTCAGCTTTTGGCCCTGGATACCATTCCTAATATAAAAACTATGAAAAGATTTGCATCTATACATCTATCTATATACAGCAAGAGGGTTAGTCCCGGATGGTGAAACGAAGATTTGTTAATTTTAGTTAGCTTCAGGAGGTCACAGTGAGAACAGAAGTGTGCCCATCAGTATCCTTTGGACAGGGTTGAAAAACTCCCTATACACATTTAAAAATTAACACTTTATCAAACTGTGCCTTAAATTTTTTCCTTTTCCTGGAATTGTACCAAAACTTGACAGCAGTTAAGCTGTGGGTGTGCAGAAGCACTACATATGATATTTACTATTATATTCCTTTAGGTAGTTTCCCATTAGCCTGCTGTGTTTTGCTTACATTTAAAATTGAAATTATTCTGGTTTTGGAATTTACCACTTTGTCTTCCCATTTCATTACAAGCTTCTGCCTTCTGAAAAAAAANAGGCAAAGCCCCCCCATGCAAAAAAATTAATTCCCACCTTTAAAACAGTGAATTTGATCTCCTGTTGCCTTTCATGAAATGTAATGTAAGTACTGTGTAGTATACTACCATTGTCATACAGAAAGACTTTAAGTGATAAAGGGTTGATAAAAATGAGAAACTATTGCTTTTGGTGTATTAGTTTTGTTATGCTGCTTTTTGCTAGTTTTAGGTTTATCAGCGTTTGGTTACCTACACAGGTCATTTTATAAAATGAGACTGGCTGTGAGCCACATTATCAGCTGCTCTCTATTTTCTTTCTGAAAGGATGAAAAAAAGTTTTAAACCCCTTGAAATACATTCCATGGATGTCAAGGTCTATGCCTTCTGAGTGCCTATTCTCATTAAAAACATACCTTTGTAGAACTAATCCCAAATGGTTTGATGACAGAGGTCATGCAAGTGTCATTTTTCAAACTTGTGTGAAAATCCATTTCGAGCCATCTTTCCCTATTATATTTCACCTCATTTCTGGAGCACTTATGTAGCATACTTACTTAGCTAAAGCACAAGATGTAAACAGGACATCCTCTCAGATAGGAGATCCCAGCATGTTGAAAAGTATATGCCTTAGTTCTTAATCAGTTCTGGAAAGTATCCCAAGACTTCCACAAAAAGATACTGTTTCTGTTAATGTGGAACATAAACTTAGCCCTTAACATAAAACAAAACCAAACAACATCTGTCCTTACAGTTTGATTGTTTGTTCCATCCTAGTATAATTATTCTTGCATGACAGCAGCCCCTGCAGGCTATAGCCTTGCTTACTCTACTTTGCCCTGAAAGCACGCCCAGCATTTAGAGTTGAAAACACTGTCAGAACTAGTGAACATTCTTTTAGAAATGCTTAGTGCTACAGCACAGTCACATTTTTATAATTATCTGGGATTTTTTCAAAATAGCATTTTGTCAATCCAAGTTGACCAAGAAAAATTTGTGCTTCCAAAAATCACAGGTCTCTGAACAAATCTCTGAAAATTCCAATGGGAAAAATGGTCATAGTGGAGACCGATCAATTTTTCAGCCCCCTGTTAATTTACAGGAATAAGGAGTTCTTCTTATGTTTGATCATTGTTTTAAGGCTTCTTTGCAATCTTTCTAACTAGTGGCAATAAAATCTGAAATGGGCTTAAGAAAAAGGGAGGACATGCTCTAGTAACTATCCCTGCAGGTAGTGTGAAGACAGTAGAAAGCCACACATATTCTGCCCCTGTGACCAAAATGGGAAGCAAATGAGCTTCCAAAAAAAAAATTACTCAAGGAAGGAGGGTACAAATCAGAGGAGTGCTATTTCTCCAATTATAATAACTTCTCCAATATTTTCAATAGACTTGGCACTAAAGTAATATGTAGCTTAATCCCATTTGTGAACTAGTATATCCCTGGCTGAACACGTAACTTTCTCTGGTCTCTGGATCTGCGGAATTCCCCTAGGGCAGTACAACTTTGTCATAGCCACATATATCCCTCTTTCTCTTGAGGGATATATGGTCTGCCTGGAAGACTGTCAGATCTAGTCAGGTGTGAAAGCTTGGTCCTACAGGGATCACAATAATGTAACCTAATCAGAAATGTCTAAGAACACCAGAAACAGATTATGTCTTTTCTTCACCCTCTCAGTGGCATAATTCAAATCCTAACTCTGATCACACAAGGCTTGGTTAAAGTTGACAGCTAAAGAGCTGACTGAATTATCATTGTTACCCCTGTTTCTGATCATAAAATTGCGAAGGTTTTCTGCTATAACCATCATTATGATAGTAGTTGTAGCCATTTCCTACCTTTTTCCCTGATGTTCACACAGCATGAAAAAGCCACACCCCTTGTTTTTGAACTAAATGTGAAAGTTCATGGCTCATAGTGTGTCTAGTTTTCCATCGATAAGTTTGTCTTTTTTGAGCACTATGGAGTTGATGAAATGGCTCTCGGAGTCAAAGAACTCCTCTCATTTCATACAGTATTTTTGCTCTGAACCCTACACACTTTCTGTGATCACAGAGGCTGTGATTTCCTTTCTTTGTTTTAGAGATCAGTTGCACAACTGTTTCAAGTATAAAATTTAACAAAGTAAAATAGAATATTTTCAAAATGAAAATTAATAGTTGTTTTAGCATCAGCAACCTGATCCTAAACTCTGTTCAAGTTTAAGCAAAAAAAAAAAAAAAAAAAAAAATCACTGAAACTAGTCAGCTTCACACAAAGTCTGTGTGCCTAAGAAATTGTTTTAGAATAGGATGGAGCTTTTGTTAAGGGACCAGATTTTCAGCTTTCTTTATAAAATACACAATAGAAGACTTACCTCTAAACTCACAGCTCCTAGGCCGATTCCTCACAGTCACGACTTACCTTTAGTAGGGGAGGCACTGTGAAAAGAACAGAAACCACAGCTAGTAGTAAAAATATACGGTAGGCTCAAAAGTCTTTGCCAAAATTATAAATTCATCCCCTAGTCACTACTTTTTTCAGCAGTGGCCCAAAGGTTAGCAATAAAAGTTATTAATATGATCCCATACCTTCCAAAAGTATTTTTGATTCTATCTCTACTTTTTACCCTTGTAATGGAAGGAACACTGTTACAAGAGGATATTCCTGAGTTTTTCTCTCCTCCATTTATCTTTGATCTGCTAAAAAGCAGATCTTGGGATTTAGAGGGCAGATGACCCACAAGCTGTAGTTTGCAGTTCATTCACTTCTTTATGAGCTCTGGCTTTATCTGTTCAATATTGCTGTAGTTGGTCTGGGATGTGGAATGAACAGAAAAACAAAGAGCTGGAAGAAGGTAAAAGATTTGGTACTGTCACCTTGAAATTTGTTGGTAGCCTAAGTGTCATTGTGCTTTTTAATGAGAATTTCTTTCTCAGTCTTTAAAATTTGTTGCCTTTCAATTGCAATGTTTTGAGAACTAGCCCTGTTGAAACACTCTTCTATGCATGTTATTGGTAGGGCTATGACACCCTGAACAAGCTGCTGGTTTAAAAGTGTTATTTTGGAAAAAATAAAAAAGAACAAAATAAAAGAGCAATTTGATTGATTGTTTGTTTAATCAAACAGCCTAATTATTTTAAATTTCATGGTTTAAAATTCTTTACGTATCTGTCAAGTCTTCATCAAGGGAATTATCCCTGTCACATCTCCACTGTATTTTTGTCATCATTTGTATTCATTGGTTCATCAAGAATTGGAAACGCGGTAAACAGGACGAGTAATATCTGAACATCTACTAATTACCAGGGGAACCATACTCTTTTTGGGTTTGTGCCAAACATCTGAGAGCTGGAAGTGAAATGAGCTTTCCTTGAGAAGGCCTTCAGCAGCAGAAATCCCTTACAACCCATAACCCTGAGAGACTAGATTGTGCTAGCACAGGCCCCAAAGAGCATCAAGTGTAAAGGGATGTAGGCAGGGCAGCCAGGGGACACACTGATTCAGATGTCCCTCTTGAAACTTCCACTCTTAGAACTTCCATGGAAGTGCCCGTGGTGAGTGATTAAATGGGCTTTTCTGTCGTACATCCCCTCAGCAGGACAGCTGCGGAAACATCCCCTCCCCTCTGTAAAATGAATCATCCCTGGACTGAATGGGTGTAGCTGTTTGTGCATCTCTTATCATACTAAGGATGTGCTAATATCTTGACCTGCAAACCACAGGACCACCCAAACCTCTAGCAGCTAAGCTGAAATGATTCAATTATAATTTATCTTGGGAGGTTTCCTCTGAAGTATATTCACGCTTGAAGGAAATGAAGAAAACACATAAATTTGCCCATTTAATTTGGAAATGAAAGAAGAGGATCAAGCATGTTGTAAAAAGTGCTCAAAAAGTGAGATTGACAGCACAAGGCATGATCTTCTAGGTGCCATACTCAGAGGAAGATGGAAATGGACAAAAAAGAAATAATGCATAGTTACTTGATGTGAAATAAAGACTAAAGACTGAAAAAATGGGAAGTAGAGAAAAGACCACATGTAGAGCCTGGGAAGAAAAATCAGTCCTGGCAAGAAGGGTTTGCATGTCTAGACTGTTTCCCCATAGTGCAATTTTCCAGACAAGCCAAGTTTGTAGAGTCTAAATCCTCTTCCTTGTCAGCCAAAAATTTTCTCTTTGGAGATCAGCATACAAATTGGATGAAAGCCTTATGTTTTGGCTGAAGGTATTGACATAACTTCGTGAAGACAAGGTTGTTGGAGAATGCACTATGAAAAATATCCAACAAAAAAGCGCTATATTTCCATTTTACTTTCCGTTAAATGTTCATGGCGGATGCTGTTCACAACTAAAAGTATTTGTAAAAGCCAGAAAAGAATCAAAAAATGTTTTAAAAGTTCTGAAAAGTTCTCATCATATGCCATGTTTCTATTTTAATAAATTGAAGCCGCTTGCCAGGAGAAATCTGAACCTATATGTAGGACATTACAGTAAATGCAGAAGGTAAAAAAAGTGTTTACATAACAGCTAATAACTGATATTTCTCTTAGATTCAGCACATCACACACTCAGTTAAAAGTGAATGCGATAAAATGGAGTAACCAAAATCTGATAATTCACAGCAATATTAATTACATAGCCTCTTAGTACTGGGGGTTTTACACTAATAGCTGAAAGATATATTTGGTGTACATCATGCTATATATGAAGAAAACCAGAAGGTCTCTTCCCCTTAATGAAAAAAAAGCTAGAAGTCAGAAGTCCAAAGAAGTACTCCATATTCCCACTGCTAAAGAATACGTGAGTTAACATGAATTACATTATTCCTAAGGGAAATCAGGAGTCATGAGGACTTGATATGTAGCAAGGAGCATGACTTATTATTTGCCCGCTTATCACAAGACCAGTTTTATAAATACACTGGTGTTATTTATCATGGGAGTAGGGTTTACAGGACTTCTGACTACTCAGAGAGACAGTTAAGGTCAATACAGCTGCAGGGGTTCATCTCCCTGAAAATCAGTCACTGATAATGTAAACTTCTATCAAGTATGGATCAATAACAGTTTTTTGGGGATACAACATAAATGTTCTTTAGAAGATGACAAACTTAAACATACACAGAACATGTAGAAACCTTTTTTTCTCCTTTAAATGTAAGCAGAAAAACATTTTAAACCTAAATGCTTGTAGAAAGCCAGTTTTTCCCAGGTATCCAGCAAGCTGCATATCTCCAACAAATGCAGAGATCGAATTCTGAAGCAGAAGACAGTTCTTGGACAAGGACGCACTGAAAACTTATTATCTTGTTAAAACAATGAGAAATCTCTTATGTCAATAGTTCCCAAGAGATGTCCAGGATCGATAGGTCAGAGGACCCTCATAGGCCCTTTAGGAATACTCAACTACAAAAGTTTCCTTTTGGCTGTACCCACCTACCTGTACTCTTTCAAGTACTTGCTGAGCACCTGAAAATTTTGAAAGCCCTGCTCCTGGAATACACTGGGTTGCACCAAGTCCACATTTAGTGTTCATCAAGATTTGTACCTTGCACCTGCCTGGTGCTGTCATTGGCTTTCCCTCAATCTACTGAGAGCTGCCTGTGCACAGCAGGAGAAAGCATAAACCCAAAGCATATGATGAAGAGTTTCAACAGATGGGCTCTGGCAGATCTTTCTGCACTACTGCAAGATTTTACCCACAGATGACTGCTCTGTTTTTTGCTTTAGCTTACAGCCCTATGGAATATTAAGCAAAAAGCAGTATGTATCCACAGCTGAGCCTGTGTTCATCTTACCTGTTTTCTCTGAGAGCTATGTTAAGGCACGGGCATGTGCCTTCTTTATAAACATCTTCAGTCCTAAATTTTCATCAGAAATAGAAGACATGCATCCAGGTGTGATGGTATACAAATTGTCATAATAAGAGTGGTCATAACTTGTCTGACTAAGGCCCAAGATTAGGCTCAGCTTCTGTATAATACCAGATATATTTGCTACCTGGGCATTACAGGTATTTTCTGCAGTGGCAAAGGACAGATATCTGTGATTTAACATTTGTTTGGAACAGTAATGGAGAGAGACACACACACATAGGGAGGGAGAAAGGGAGGAAAAAGAGAGAGAGGGTATGGGAAGAAAAAAAAAGGGACATATTCCATGAGTACATATATAACAATGTGATATTATATAATGGCTTCAGTAACTTCCCTACTCAGGAGATAAGGAATGTCATTATTGTTTTCCTAACCTGAGAGCATTTTTCTGGGAAAAGGTGAAAAAGGCATTCTTTTTAAAGTGGTTGCAGGACTCTTAGGTGGCATTGTCTACAGTTATATGTATATCCATGTATCTATGTAAGCTGCAATTTAAAAAACCATTCTGTTCCCCAGCCTATTGGTGGACGGAAGGAAGGAAAGAGATCAGTGGAGAGGAATGTTTAAATAGCTTCTTGTTTTTTACTCACAGGACAGATGGCGTGCAAACGAATGAAAAATAAAACCCCAACTGACATTGTATAGCAGCTGTGTACAGTGTCAGCTCTAGGAAGAAACGTGGTCAGCTGGACAGACTGTTTTATTAGAAATGAGGGAACCTGGGTTCTCAGCCTAGTTTCCTACATTCAAAATTACTGTACTTCTATAAAAGAAGTCTCTGTTTCTCAGTTTCTTCATTACCAGAAAAGAAACATTTAGATGCTTTATGAACAAAAGGACAGAGATAAATGAGGAGAACTTAGTTTCTGTGGGAAAGCAAATTGAAAGCACAAAACATTTTACTTAACTAATGAGCGGTCACATTGCTTATATGAAGAAAACTGGGCTTTTCCACTGCTCTTTACACTTCTATTACTTACACTTCTATTTTTTCCAGTAATCAGCATTAGAATGTTGTGATATTCTTAATAAGCTTAAGATTTTGCTCACAACTCCAACCATATGAGGTTCATAAAGTTCAAGGTACTGCCCTGGAAAAAGAAGGAGCCATGAATTACTCACTTCCTGGGGAGAGTTTTAGATTTCTTTCCAAAAGGCCAAGTTTTTCCTCTTTTAGTCTGCAAATTTATTCTGTAATGTGGTTGACTTTCTTCTTTTTCTAGTTTCTGTGATGGTATTATTCTCTTCAGACTATGTCATTATGTGCCAATCTTTTCTGCTTTTAAGATGTTTTGGTTTGCTTGTCTGTATGCTTTTCCTTCTTAGTCATTGTCCTTAGGCCCCAGGAAGAGTTCACATAATCACTGTTGGTCACAGCTTAGTCTGAGAAGACGCAGTTACCTCTCTACTTGAATCAGAACACAAAATTGATGTGATTTATGTCAGTTTCCAAAGGTTCAGGGCTTACTGTAGGGATTACCTTGATTTTGATTGGTTGCATTTTTTTCAAAACAGAGGGGGAAGACTCTTTCTTGTACCTACTCTACTCTTTCCTAGCAAGCCAGTACGAAAAAGCCACATTAAATTTTCAGAGTAGCAGTCAAGATAACATTGTGCCTCCCTCTGATGCTTTGAAGGCTATCAGCATAGAAAGGAAGCATGTGCAAGTTTAAAGTTGCAATGACTGTGTTCAGCAGCTGCCTCCTTGATATACCAGATCTTCTGTTTATCCACTGGATGTGTGAGGGTGTGGAGGAAATGTGGCTGTGATATTATTCAAGACGGTAGATACAAAAGAGTAAGAGTTCCCCCTCCATTCTCAGATTCTCTCTTTTCTCTGAAGGACTCCAGGACTAATTCTCTCCATGGGGATTTACACCTGAATGAAACAACCCCTGTGACACTGTATTCTCATAGACAGTAATATGTATCTAATTTACTTAGCATAGAGTTTTCTTTTTATTAATCTAAGGACACAGTTAATTTGTCCTGAATATAGCAGTTAAGTATGATGAGGTTTAGGGAATTTCTATGCTGTGAAAGATTTGTTCTGTAAATTAAATTCTTATTAACTGGCTTGCCTAGTATGCTCGTGGCATAAAAGGACATGATATCATACAATGGCATTGATAATAAAATAGGGCACAGATATCTTTTTAATACTATTCAGTGAAATAATTCCATCATATGTCATGTTATCAATATTTAAGATTCCCTAAGAATATAAATGATATTGGCCCCATAGATAAATGTAAACTACGTGTGACAGACTAATTACTATAAAATAACTGAAGAAAGCTTGTTTATTGTTGCAGTAGTGGTGGAAGTGATGAAGTGGTGCAAATTCAATGTTTATCATACTGTACACACTAAAAATTATGACTGCACAGGAACATTTCTCAGTTAAATGGTATGTGTCAGAGAAAACTCTGCACCAAACAACAAAGAAAGGAATAAATTTTGTTCCATCATCCTTTTCTCTTTTTTTCATTTTTTGAACTGGAACCCCAGTGTAGCCCAGAGGATGCTTTATTTATGTCGCTGCAGTTCAGGGCCTACAAACCAATTCATCATGTTTCTGCTGTGCCTAATCTGCTATAGATAAATGACCCCTCCTTTAACTTTCTGAAGTCTGTTTGCCATTATGTAGATTAATGCAATAAATACATATGTGCACATGTGTGTGTGAAAAAAACACATTTAGGGAGTACACTGTGTTGTGTCCCACAGCCAGTCCATCCAAAATTTCTAATTTAGCACTCAGTAAACAAAAATGTCTTTCACAAATGTGTACAGTCACATAATTTTTTTACTTAAATGTTATAAAATAGATATTAGTTTGCA
This sequence comes from Hylia prasina, assembly GCA_013397195.1. Taxonomy (NCBI): domain Eukaryota; kingdom Metazoa; phylum Chordata; class Aves; order Passeriformes; family Sylviidae; genus Hylia; species Hylia prasina. The sequence continues at coordinate 273,389 of VYXD01010644.1, forward strand.
CTGTCTTTTGCATGCAGCAATTCAAATCAGATTTATAACTTTATGTTACATAGATATTTCCAGCACTCATGGTATGTTTAGAAAGCCTACAATAAAATAGCAGACCTGGACTATTTTGGGTCTCTGCTGATTTGCGCTACAAACCAACTCTGTACAATTATGAGTTGCTATTTACAACTGAAAGTGTTTTTTCAGTAAGTATGTGAAAAAGAATGAAATTTTGGAAAAGGGTAAACAAAAGGACTGTGAAACAAATTCTGTAAAAAAATAATTTTCACAAATAAATTAATAGTGAGGGATAGCTTAATCATTACACTTAACAGGTTTAGTCATATGACCTTTCTTGCAAGCACAGGAAAATTTTGTCTTGCCCAAATAACCTCTGAGAGGAATGAGTCAAGTTTGTATGTAACACGGGATTGAATATTTCCAAGGTCAAGTTGTTCTGTTTATTGGCTGGTGAGCTCTATGATCACACAGGCAGTCCAATGGAGTAGAGGTTTGCCAGACTTCAATGTCTTAACAGTTTTTGTTTAAAAAATCCCAAAGCAACAAACAAACAAGGATCAAAGAAGCTGCTCCTTAAAAATGTCAGCTTTTGAAGTCTTTAACATTCCTGCTTGAAATAGAGTGATTAAGGTTTGTTTCTGTAGATATTTCCAATTCTTCAGGTATGTTCCATACACAGTTTAAGTAATTCGATGAATAAAAAGCTGGAAAATACTAATGAACTTATGGAAAAGAATGGCACAGTGTATTAACTAAATTCACTTAAGGAAATTAAGTAAGAACCCCTTAACAATTTCAGCTGTTTATATCTGGTCTAGAAATTCAGTTCTTTGCTCAGTTTTGGTAAGCAGTCTTCCTCACTGATGAAGCTATAAGATGATAATGTCATTCAATAACGCTCACACCCTTTCCTGCTATTTGTCCAGTGCAGGAAACTGAGGGTTTTCTTGTCGTGTGGACAAGGAGGAAATATCCAGCAAGCAAATACTGACCCTTGCATGCAAACCGGTCCATATCCTCTTCCCGCCTGACAACTTCCTTCCTGCCTGCTAGGAACAAATCAACTTTTCATTTTTCCGGAGTTCTTTATACAGGCCACTCAGAGTGCCCTTGGGTAGGGACAAATATTTTATTAATGTAAACTTAATCTAACAGCTGGATACTTAGGGCAGCCAGGCCCAAATTCACAGTAGATAATTGTTTGCTTCTTTTAACTATAGTGTTGCTGCAGCTGGGTCACTAAATGCTTTGTACCAGGAACTAATATGAAGAGTTTAATGACTGACCTTAGCTTAATGGGATATATATGCAATGCAATTCTGACATTTTGTGAATGCTAAACTTAGTTAAGATGAATCCTACTGTGTCTTTCCACAGCAACTGTCTGCATTACCCAGAGAATGGAAGCCTTTTTCTGGTGGTGAAGAACGGGGGTTTTATCTCCTGTCATGAAGTTACTGATCAGATAAGAAAACAACAAACCAGCCAACAATCAGCTGACAGCAGAGAACCAGTTTCATAGAGCTGTAGTTTTTTTTTCTGGGATGCCAAATTTATTGATTCTTTGAGTGAAAACTTGATTTCAAAATACAAAAGGAAAGCCCAGACCATTTTATGTCTTATTCCCACTCTTCAACTATCTGGGAGACCTCTACAGGTTTGTTAGTCTGTGCTGTTGGAAAAACCTCAGAAGTCATTAATTAGATTCTTAAGAAATTCTGCCTCAGTCCCATAACTACTTTTCACTCTAAAGATAATTTGCTTACAGTTAGCCTGTATTAATTTTTTAGCAGTTTATCTATATACCTGAAACTTCCTGTTAGTCTTCTGCTTGTGCAAGCTGCAAAATGAATGTATTTCCAGGAGGAATGCAGACTAACATTTGTTAAAGTCTTTCTCAAAAACCAGTAGCAAGAAACCATCCCCCCACCTTCTTACACAAATATGTGTAAAAGTCAAATTATTACATAATGGAATTTTTTTAATTTTTATAGGGAGACTATATATAAAGTGTAATTTATCAACAGGATATTTCTATTAAGAAGTGTTATATCAAATTGATAAAAAGAGGCTTAATTTTCAAAGGACTTTTACCTTTCAGGCCTAATAAGGGAAAACCACAAAGACAATAAAATCTAATAGGTTGCATTATTTTGGTGGAACAGAAGTATAGTACCATTGTTTGGTCTGTAGTTCTGCCCATTCTTTCAGTTGTGTATAATCTTCAATTCCTGTTTAAATTGTTTTCAGCTGTTGACTTTTAGCATTGAGGTAGCTGATTTTCAGCATTAAATGCCAGAGACTCCCCAGTAGAATGCATTGTGCATAGACATCTATTACTTCTCATCACTATCACTTTATCCCTTATATACAATAATAACCATATTTATTTATTTATTATAATATTTATGTTGGTGTTGAGCCTGGAGGAACCAGTCAGATGAAGGCAACAGTAAAATAATATGGATAGTAACTGTAACAAAGCTGTATTTCAAAGTGCAGCTCAAACAACATTCAGAAGTCCATTGTTTTCATTATCTCTCTATGCACTTTGTCATGCTAAAAAAAACCAGAATTAACATGTATTTTACTATTTATAAAGTAAAGCACTACACTGGATAGAGCAGAGATGCAATTACCTTTTCTGTCAAGATTAAAAGTTTACTCACAGTTGTCAAAAGGCAGCATACTTTGGAATTTAATTGTGCCCAGGAGAAAAATGCATGATTTTTAAAATTTCTGCCTGAGGAAAAAAGATCAAAGAATAAGCTCCATTTCCTAATTTAGACCTAAAACTTCATCTACAACTTCACTACATCTATGTATTAAATAAATTTAGTCTAATGGAAGAAGATAGATGTCAGAAGCCTTCTTTGGTGTAATTTAAATTGTGTTGTAATTCTATCAGTGTTATGATATTTGAAAACAAAATTGTAAATCATTAAATATTATACAAGGATGAATCCAATTCACAAGTGAAAATATTAATAAAACAAATTGTTGACTTGAAATCATAAATAAATAAATAAATAAATAATGAAAACTAAAATTCTCTTTGTAGCTTTCCTAGAACTGATGATTAACAAGTCACTTTTTCTTTCTGACACTGTTGTTGTCATTAGCTTCACCATGCTTCTCATTGGCATGTGCTCCAAGTCAGAATAGTGCATCTACAGAAGTTTGATCCAGCAGTAGTTTTCTGTTTGATCCAGCAGCAGTTTTCTGTTTGATCCAGCAGCAGTTATCATCATAATTCTACCCATATTTACATACTGCCTATACATTTTGAAAAAACTGATTTCTTAAGTCAGTCTTAAACAATTTCCTCTTTCTGGCCTTTTTCCGGAAAAAGGAAAACCATGCTTTTATGACCATGCTTGTCTCATGTATTAATAGGGAACATTGACATTCAACATTTCACTTACTCTGGTTATGTCACTAAGTTTAATATATCTGTGGGCTGCCACATTATGTTGTATCAGACTGAAAGTTTTCTTTTATTTTTAAGGACTTTCATGCTTCAGCATCTCTCTCCATCTCCCCACTCCAGATGCCTTGGATTTTTACTGCGCTTCTGCAGTTCTTTCCCAAGGACTTGTTTTTCTTGATACAAATTTAAGAAATTGGCCATGTGATATAGACAGTCTGATTAGAAGCTGAAAATAAATTGTCTAAAGAAATTATTTCTTTAGCTAATAGTAGAAGAAACTTAAACTGAATACAATTATTTCCCTTTTCCTCATCTTTTTTTGACAGTCATCTTCAGCTGGATATCTTTCTCGGGTATATAAAGTGCTATAAAAACCAGCTGTAAGAAATGTCAAGGCTTATAAATATAACTTCAGACCACTTAAAATATTAACTATTTAGTGGTGAAGATAGCTATTTTTACAGTTCTAGAACTTTATTTTGCTCCATATTATTCCACTGTGCCAGTGATCAAGCACAAATCGAACTTCCCATTGTCCTCTTCTATTTTCCTGTTAAAAAACGAAACTAAAAAATACAAATTTGAAATCTAGGGTGTCAAATTGCATCAGGTCTGTAGTTGATACTTAGATTGAGACTCTCAAGACGGACAAGTCTATCTGTACCAAAGTAAAGAGAAGCCTCTCCCCAAGTGACTGAGATATCAAGCATAAGCACTTATGTGTAAGAGAAGCTTGCCCATTTCTGCCCTGTACATGAGTAAAGGATTCATTTCTTTTACTACATACTTTAAACTAACTTCTTTCAAAAAATATTCCCCTTTTTAGGCAAAAGGGTAGTGGAAACAAAACTTTTATAATATTAAAATTACATGGACATATATAACTGACTGAAGTTTTTGTGTGTAATATTTGTGTAACGATCAGTATTTTTTTTTCCCCCTAAAATTATAAAGCCTATTGTGTCTGTAAGAAGCTTCTCTTCTAAACCCACCAACTTTCACTAGCAGTGAAGGAGAGACACCAAATGATTCACACAGCAGAAATTTCCAGGAGTGTTCAAAAATAATAACAAAGAATAAAATAAGTAATATTCTGTGAAATTCTTATTGGCACACAGATGCATTTCAGTGATAAATATAATTTTTTAAAATTTAGCTAACTGAAATCTGATGAACATGAATTTCTGTTTTGATTTGGTTCCTAATGAACTTGAACTGAAAGAAATGGAGTTTTGGATTGCAGCGATAAAAAATTGATTTCTGGCACATGGGCAAAATTGTTTATTTTCAGGGGTGACATAATTAGACTCAACACCCCAAACCAAGGAGAATACATTTTAATACATTCTCTGTACTGCTTAGGTCATGAAAGTCAGTCATAAACATTAACTGAAAGAAAACATTACTTGAGAAAATCAGAGGAAGTACCACTGAAATGACATAGTAGCAGAAGAAAGCTTGGAGTCTTTCCATAATAATTTCTGATTATGTGGAACAATGTCAAGAACTCAAAAGAGCACTTGCCCAACTAGTACTTCTGGCCAATTTTCTTCTCTCAAAAATATTGAAATGTAACTGAAAAAATTAATATCTGAGGGCATTCTGCACTTTATAGGATCTAATCTCTTATTCAATGTAGAGTTTAAAGAGCTTGTAGAGAATATCAGAGATGACAGAATATTCCATATGGTCATTACTAATAGAGTGTTTTATGGTGGTGCAACACATTGAACTGCGAGAAAAGAACAGCAGACCTATAGGTTACATCAGAAATGGTTCAGGGGTGAAGGCCTGCCACTGGTAGCTGTGCAAAAAATGGTGCTGGCACCATACTGTTCCTTTCTAGCTGTAGAAGTTGGAATTGAAATAAGCACAGACTCTCTGTCTTTTTGTTTAATCATCATGTTAATTCGATTTCAACAGCTATCGTCAGCTTTAAGGTATGAATTCCCACTGGTTGGTCTCATCATAATTAGTTTTGCACAAAGATCACTGGTTTTCACCTATACTTTCTTGTACTGAGAAGAGATGGTTTGGGATCTCAAGGGATATAATAAGGATTCACTACTGGTGGCATGGACCACCTTTGTGTGAACTGTCATCAGGTATGTAGGAGAGAAGTTTCAGAAGCCATGAAGGTGCCTTAATCAATCATTCATCTATACTGTTCCTGTTAATTAGATGGTATAAACGAAATGGAACCTGATCAGTGTGGAGAAACTCTGCACTTCCATCTGTCACTTCATTCTTGGCTGTGGGGATATCTTATTCAAAAGAAACATAGACTCTGGAAGGAATCATGTCCATTAAATATATTTACTTTTTTAAATGAAAATATCTCCAACTGCCTAACAAGACTGATTAATGATTGACTATATTCTACCTGCTATCAAGACAAGTATGGGTAGCTTGCACAGCCATTATAGAAACAAAGATAAATCTTGTGTTTTTAATAATGTAAATGAATGTGGTGTTTGTAATGTTTTTAGACAGGGTAGAGTGCAGTTGGAAATAAAACTACCTATGTCTGCTCACCCTTCACATCACCATCTTCCTGAAGAGGTTTGTGAATCCTTAGGGAGACTCTTGAGAAGAACCACGCTTTCAGGCTGAGATTTATTATCCAGCAGGAGTCGTCTACATGCAAAGGATTCTTTCAACTACCCTCCCAAGGACATCTGATGAAGTAATAACCGTTTTAACCTGCTAAAAGCATTTCAAAGGAATGAAAGAGAAAAGATGTGTCAATGGGAAATGGCTGAAGTAATGTTCCTGTAGCTTTTACAGGGTACTGTTTGACTGATGCCTGTCCCCAAAATAAAGAAGCAATGTTTGTGTCAATTTTTGGATAACCTGTGTCATCCAGAGATTAGAATTACTCTGGTCTCCTGTATTCAAAACATGTTAATTCATCCTTACTATGCAGTGTGTTTAAGCAACTTACTCCTACAGTTTGTTTCTTTGTGAGTACCTTTAATGCATTATAAAGTAAAAAAATAATTTCCAATGTCAGAGGTTTCCAGGAAAAGCTTGAAAAATCAATAGCGTAAAAGCACTAGGAATTTGCTTTAAAAGGTGCACTACTTATTTAGTGCCTGTCATGGTTTAAGAATGATACTGCTCAATTCAATGTTCCCAGTGAAACTTCAAACCACACAGAAGCCTGCTCACTACCCACCTCCTTCTCCCCCTCTCTCTTGCCTTTACCTTTCTCCTCAAGACTTGGAAGTACAAAAGATAAAGGTCATGGGTTGGGATAAGAACAATTGACTGAAAATTGTGATAAGAAAAAACCCAGCAGCAATATTAATGACAGAGGGTATAAGACAATAAACATTTGCTCCTCCTGGAAACCCACAACAACAGACTGTTCGACTTCCATGCTTCCCTCACTGCTCCCTCCAGCTCAGAACTGGTATTACCCAACCACTCCTGCCACCTTGGAATTAGTGCCACTCTTACTCATCAGCAGGAAGAGACTCTCTTCCTGCCACCCCTGGAAATGACATGAGGTGCTGAGGAGTAACTCTTGGTTCTGGACATACTCCTTCCTAGCCACTGCAAAAATTAACCCTGTCGTGGACAGAACAGGACAGTGGGTCTCAGTAGAGAAAAAAGAATCTGTATGATTTGTTCATCTGAGAGGCTTACTTGCTATTACGTAAAGTCACTTTGAGCATGATAGGAGACATCATTTGCTAACTCTGTTAAACCTAGGCATCTAAAAAAAAGGCCAATGGAAACTGAGTTTCCAAGAGGGCCTGGAATGGTCACTGGGACCATAGAAGTTCAAGCTTTAGAAATTAACTGCATGGATGATTTCTTCTCAGTCTTCTAAGCAGGCACTGATGCATAGTTTTTCAAAAGACACTGAGAACTGAGTTCTTTGAAACTGATTTTTATGTGATCACTGTTAATTCTTTCTCAATTAAAGTCATTACTTGTTGGCATACATGTGGACAAATCTATAATAACAGAAACTGACTCAAATAAACAGTGAAATAAATGACTAAGTAAAAATTTAGTATTAAGCATTTCTGCTTCAAGAATATATAAATAGTCTCTCATGTCTAAAACTGTACACAAATTAATGACCAATAAAATTTTTACACATTAAAATATAGCAGAATGCTATTTCTAATTCTTCTTATCTTTAAATATTGCATTTTTTTCCAAGTAAACATTATATAGTAAGCTTTCATACAAACACTACAGAACATGTCATAGCTGGACTAACATAACGGAGTGTTATGAGCTATTAAATTAATGAGTCAGGTACTGAGGAAGAAGTACATCAAAGGCTAGCACACTTCCTGATATGCAATCATGTATTACTGTGTTACTTTCAGGATTCTGGAGCATTGAATGATGTGGATCTGCACTAGCAGTCTTTACTTGTAACATACCTGTCTCTGGGCAAGGGGCAACTGACAACTACATCACTAGAATTTCTGGTTCAGGCTCAAAGTTGATATAAATGATAAAGAAATTAAATCATCAGGGAGCTTTTCTAAATGGTTGAATGACAAAATAAGTTATTCTAGCTTTCATGATTAAATGAGAAGAGGGATGGTGTTGTGAAAGGAGAAAAAACTAGCAGACACAAGTAAGGCTGTGAACTCTAACTTATGTGTCTTGATCTTTATTTTATTACATGCATAATAAGCTTCTGGATTCTTGACATCCAAACTATGCTAGCTATCATTCACTCCTATTGATTTATCGATAAGCTAATTACAGCACCTCTTTCATTTTCACTGTACATGGCCAGAGATGCACAACCTCCTTTTTAATATACAAAACCCCTGTCTGCTTGTCTTTTTTTTTTTTTTTTTCATTGAAACAGTGACAGTCTTGATTCCTAGTGATGAGTTTGTTTTCAGCATGGTTCAGAGGTAATTTGAGCCAAGTATGTGCAGGTTTGGCATCATGCATAATAGTATATTCACATCCAGGTTGATTTGAGGTAATCAGTGACTGAATAAATAGATGTTGGATAAAGGAAGAACTATGACGACCTTGCAGAAATGAACATTTCTAGAAATTGTGATCTGCCACATCCATACTGCATTTTAAACATGTTCATCTCTGCATTTCTAATTCCTATATTTTCCTAGTGATAATATATGCTATGGCAGACTTGTATAATTAAAAGATTAAAAAAAGAGATACAAATGCTGCAAAGTCTATAAGCTATTTAATCACAGCTCCGTTGTTCATCTGTAAGGCATCACTGTTGAGCAGGGTGATGAAAGAAGGATTCATGTGTTAAGACATATTATTGGGAATCTGAAGATCTGGCTTCTCTTCCTATTTCTTCAGAAGATTTTATACTTAACCTTCAGCATATCATTTTGGGGTTGAATCAAAGCCAAAGATAATGACAATCTTTATTTCTTGGTGTTAGAAGTTTTGTTGCAATGGAGATGAAATTGTACCAAGGATTTGTTTTACATTTGTTGTGATGTGCTTTCAGATGTCAGAAAGTGTATATAATGTATTTGTTGCTTCTGTTTTGTTTCCCATTTTATCATCAGCCAAAGGACATAATATATTTTAAGAAAGACTTTCAAGCAAAATAGTAAAAATGCACAAAGAAAAAAGTACTAATGCCAGTTCACAGCATATTTCTGATAACTGAACCATTTTTTATACACACAAGAATATTTATCATTCCAATATTTTAATTTAATGCAGAAAGTTTAAAAAAAACCCCAAATCAACAACAAAAACAAAACAACTGATATTTTGTTCCATTTTCAGTTTTTAATAGAAATACTATGATGTGATATACTGCATGAGTACTTAAACACATACTTGACAATTATTAACTGTATGTTGGCTTTCATCCTCTATCTTTCCAGATCCATAGGAAATAATATGATGATCATTCATGGAGTAGCAAAAGTGGATAATGCCCATGATCTTTGCAGTCTTTATATTTTGCAACCTTTTCAGCTTAAGCAAATAAAGTCACTTCGAGAGACTTACGTTTCTCCGAAATTCTTTTCAATTCTCTAGAACAGGAAATGCAGAATCCTCTACTTCTATGTTGCTCCTAAAAGAATTAATGAATTAAAAAAAATACAAATAGAAACATTACCATCAACCCACTATTAAAGTCTTACCCAAAGTTGCATTTATAAAATGAAAGAGAACTGTAAAAAGATTAATTTATAACTGTTAACAGTTTTAAAAAAATTCAAAACAAATAATGGAACACGTATTTCAATTAAGATGAAATACATTGGGTTAGTATGCCATCAAAGTAAAATCCTCTCCTGAAAATTACTTTAAAGCAAAAATGAATTCCCTGGTAAGAAAAATGGCTGAAGATGCTGTTCATGTACATTTAAGGCATGGCATTTTCAAAACATTTTTATTGCAGTTAGCAAAATATTTACTTTAGCAAGAAAAAGCAACAGTAGGCTGTGATTAAATCATTCAAGAGTTCCATTTTATTATCTGTCTCCATTTTACTTTTAAATGTATTTTTGAGAATCTAGTTTTTCAGCCAGATAAATTAGACTCAGGTAATTACAATTTTCCTGTGTTCTGTGAGAAATCAACAACTGAAAAATTATAAATACATGAAATGAATATTGTGAAAGGTATGCATGGATACTTTTGACTTGCTGCATAAAACTATCTTGCACATAGTTTTTTCTTGCATAGAACCGCAGCGTAAAAGATGATATTATGAGAAACCTTCTGACAAATTGATTAATAATCTTGAGCCACTGAAGTTCAGCTGAGTGAGCAATTAAACATTCCAAACAGCAATGAACCTTCAGAGATAATTTATGATAATTTTATGCACAAGAGCTCAGTGGCTTTTTAATTTGATAGAATGTTAGTAGCATAGATTTCTAACAAGGGAGTTTCAGTGCTCCATACATCACTGAGATTACTTAAACATTTCAAATGTGGTTGATGAATGAAGTTTCCTGAGATGTGAGAAGATACAGAAAGTGTCAGGAGGTTGAGATTATTCATCATATCAATTATTGAAAGTGGATGCATTGACATCATACTCCCAGCTCATATTTTATGGCCATTATAAAGACAGAACAGAAATAACAGACTTGGTGAACTGCAGAACTGCCAGGATATCCAGCTTCTTCAGTCTTTTATTCCAGCATTTTGCTGTCACCACAAAACATTAGCATTTCCAGGTGTTTCTTCCAAAGTTGTTCCTAATACATAGGAGGAAAAGAAGACTCTTTGAATACAATCAGCTAAGACCTGGAACATAGCACATGGTATGATTCTTGGGGTTTTTCTCTGCAGGACCAGGACCAGGCTTCCGTGATCCTTTCCCACATCCTTCCAACTCAAGACATTCTACAAAAAAACCCCACACAGATCAAGAGAGAAAAATGAGGTTAGACAAGCTGAGTCTACAGTTAGTTTGCCAGAAATACAAATACTATTTCATTTACTGCTAAAGGAGAGCAGGCTGCCCCCCTTCCTCCTTCCTTTTTTTTTTTTTTTTTNTTGTTGCTTTAGAAACAGCTACATTCAAACAGTCAAATATCTTTAATTCCTAGAATATTACCCATTCATTCTTTTATTTCTTGGTTTGGCAAGTAAAATATAATGTTTTTATCTTGTGTTTCTGATATACTTATGACAGTTGGAAACACAATAAACTAAACTAAAGTAAATAATGTAAAGGGGCTCTTTTTATTGTATGAACAAAGATAAAGTCTCTGCTTTGAACAGAACACTGAAGCACTCAGATACCACATGTTTAAGAGAACAGACAGTTGGTGAGTTATTTGTTTTTAACACTACTATAATGATCCTGACAATAAATCATAATTTCACATATCCAAACAGTTATCCTTTCATTAATGCAAAGGAAAGAATGCTGGAAAATAAGAGCTAGAAGAGGCAGAAGAGTGTTTCTAGAAGGACAGCAGCCTGTTACTTAAACTCCTTCATATGAAAGGTCATTTGTATAAAGCACTATTAGTTAACACACCCCTCAAAGCTCAGGATCTATGCAGACAGTTTAGAGAGTGATGGGTGGGAGAGTGGGAGTGTTTGGACAGACCTTGTAGCTTCAAATCCTATTTCAGACTAGAGCTATTAGTCTTAGGCTAATGAAAAGAGTTGTCTGACCCTTTGTATATTTTCAACATTATTGTTTCAAGGGCTGACTCCACTACAGCTCAAAATGCAGAATTAAAACCTATCAACATAATTGAAAATCTCCCACCCTTGCTGAAGGCAGTTGACATGAGCAGTAAAATCACAGAAATTGGTAAAGAAATGAAGTTCCACAGACGTGATGATAACTTTCTGAAACTCTCACTAGACATTACTGATAAATGCAACAAAGCTGGCAAGTAGCTTCTATGTCCACCTAAAGACAAGTAGGACTGAATTTGTGGCATTGAGGTTATCGTCCTGACAGCTGAGTCAAGAGTGAGTTCCACTCACATCTAAATAAAGAGAATCCTTTTCCCAAAAGGATATCAAAATAAGTCCAAACACTAATCATGGAGGAAAATTCTGTCGAGGAAAGTAAAGAATTCCAAACTGTGTTAAGCAAAAATAAATCACTATAAAACCACAAAATTTTGAAAATTTGACCCGATTAAAAGGCAAAAATGTGTATTATTTTCACCTACAATATAGATTGAAACAGTTCTCAAACTCAAAAATTTGGTATACCTAAAATGATATTATAACATTTAGTATACTTCGGCAAAAAAATGAAATATTAGAAAGAAAACAAAAACATTTTAACTATCATGTGAACTATCATTCCAGATAGCTTGGGACAAGGTATCTGGAAGCAAGCTGATGAGAAATTTCCATTACTGGAGTCTTTTATCAAAAAGTCACTCATACAACTTCATAAATTGCAAGAATATAGAATCACAGAATATTCTGAGCTGGAAGGCACCCACAATGTGTCTGAGAGCATTGCACAAACACTTATTGAACTCTGTCAGGCTGGTGCCGTGATCACTTCCCTGGGGAGCCTGTTAATATCTTCGACCCTTGTTAAGAATTGGGTATTGATCTAGGTAAATTTCTATGACCTCTGTCTCAATTTAATGGTATACACTGTTAATCATTCTGGTGGCTCACACAATCTTGTGACCTCAGTTCTTCTGGACTATTAAAAGGCCAGTTGCTTGAATCACTGGGAGCTTCCTCAGGAAGTGGACAGACTGAGAGGTACGAAGAACACAAAAACTGACCTACATATCTTCTCTTCTAGGAATCTGCAGCTCTCCTAACTTTATTCTGAAACAGTCTGTGATTATTTTTTTTCTTACTCAAAAGGGTCAAATTTGGTAAGACTGAGAACTCATGTAAAACAACATCTAAGAAGTTATAGTTCTATCACAGGTATCATTCATGTGCACTTCGATCCCATGGTCATAAACCTCCATGACAATGCCTTCTGGAATGCAAAACAGCCAAAATTGCAGTAACTCCAGAATCAGCAGAGGACTTGGACATCTCATTTTAATGCACTCAAATAATAGTACCTGGAAAAGAGAAATGGTTCACGTGACGGTCTCCTGACACAGGGACACTTTCTAAGACAACATTTTCAGTCAAGTTCCACCAGTTGTTTAGTCTTGGTGAAATTTCTCTCAGTTACCCAGAAAAATGTTAAAAATTGATCTCTCTTCCAAATGTTAGCAAAGAATGGCTATCTCTAAGATTTTTTAAGTGTCAAATTAAGGAAGGATATCGTTTCTTTCACCCTCCTTTTTTTTTTTTTTTTTCTTTTTGAGCTAAACCGTGTATGCAGAAAGAAGACTTAAAATCTTTTATGTTAAAAATTAAGTAAAATACAGTTATTAAGAAAATTATAGGAAGAGTGAAATTCTCATCTGAAAATGTGTGCTGACATTAGGACAATAAATAATATTAGGAGAAATAAGGAGAATAAATAAAATCTCTGGAGAAATATTAGACCTGCTTTCAGTGTGTCAATGTAGCCCTACTCACACGGACTCTTTTGATGTTTTCATAATGTGCCAATGCTCAAAAGTAGAACTATTTGTTTTTAGTCTTCAAGAGAGATGTGCAAAACAATTCTGAAGTCCTATTTTACTAATATAAGGTAACAAAAATGAAATATTAATAACAAAGTAAACTCTATTGTAGATATGAAAAGCAGTGCATACCTAAAACTTGTACCTGTAGTACTCTTTCAACAGTAGTATTATTTCATGTAGCTTTTGGCAACTACATTTGTTATTTTTCAGGCAAAGCTGACAACAACTCAAAGGCATGGAAACATTGGGCAAACTCCAGCAGCTCTTTCTTAGGCCAGATGTTTATTTAAATGAAAGATTTAACCTACCTTTTAGTAGGATAAAAATGAATTACAAATAGAGTATCTTAAGCTTATTGCAAAATAGGATGGTCTTCTCGCTTGCACTGTTTAATGTTTTGATTTCCCATTCATTGCTGAGGCTGTTATGAGCATCAGTTATTACATGGTGGCTCAGTTCCAACATAAATCACTTAACCTCCTCCTCCTCTTTATTGATTTATATTAGCAGTTATAGATGGCACTCATTGTCTTTATAGCGCCTGAGATCTCACATTAATTAAGTTCAAATTAAAATAAACAATGAAATGCTGAAATATCCTGCATGGTTTCTTGCCTAATGCCTACATTCAGTTTAGACCTCGTATTGCTGTCATTCTAGAAATTCTAACTAGACAAACCAAATTAAACCAAACAAATAAACACAGCAAAAAAAAAATAGCAGGGAAGGCATGTATTCAGTCTTGAAATTACGATTGAATGGGTTTATCAAATTAGTGTCAATACTGTATCAGATAATCTATTTGTGCAGCAGTATTATATGTAACCCTACATATCTCAGTGGTATCTTTCTTATGAAAATATTTTAATCATGACTGAAGAACATTACATTGTATTTCCTCATCTCCAAGAACTCCAATGTACTTCGATGCACAGTAAGTTGCTCTTTTTTTTTCCCTCTGAGAAGACAAATTTATACTTTACTTATAGTATATTCATGTAATTCTCAATCAATTCTGTTGATTTAACCCCATAACTATATTTAAGGGTAAATGGTAGGCACTCTGAACAGTAGTATACCAGTGCTACGAGAACTTTTTTCCAAGCCAAAATGGCAATCTTCAATTCTTCATAAAAGCTATCAACACATAAATGTCATAAATACTATAAAAATACTAGAATATTACAGAAGTATTATAAATATCATCATAAAAATGGTCCTCAAGAGCATTTTTCTAACTCATAGAGAAAATTCAATATTTAATTCAAACTGGAAACTCTCACATCACTGAAGCCTTTCAATGAACAATTTCTATTAATTTAAACTGAAAACCTCCCCTGGATGTATTCTGACAGTTTTAAGTAATGTGGGAAGCAGCTAAGCCTTAAAACACTTGTCTAAAAATATATATATATGAGTCCCTGCCCATAAATCTAGCCCTTGTGCTAAATCTGGGCAGAGATTTCCGACACGAGACGTGCTGAAGCCATCATTGGAAATAGTAGGTGGGAGAGAGTTCCCATATAAGTCACTGTGCTGCTATGGCTTGTCCAGCTCTTTGCAACCCCACTCTTTTCATGGAACTCATATCTTTTGCTCTTTCTTTCTACAGCCTAACTCCAAGAGTGTGTGGACACTTCTGCAGTGGGACATGCAGAAACCCCCTGTGAAAAAGATGCAACTGGGATAGCTCTCACAGAAGCCCCCACTTTAGTTCCTCAATCTTTTCACCCTCCCTATGGGTCTCATCCATCTCTCAATAAACAGAACAATAAAGGCAGTTGCTCCTTAGCAGGGAAAAGACAATTTGGAAGCCAAGTAGGACAGCATGCCAGGCAGAAGCCATGGCCTCACAACAAAAGGGCTTAGTCCTGTCAGGAAGTCAGAAAGTCATCCCATGAGTCAGGGTGACAGTCCAGACCAACATGGCACAATCACAGGCACTGGCACGGCTGCTTAATGCAGTCCTGGATTGAAGCAGATGTGAGAGACTGAGACAAGTATGAGAGCCTCTACTTAATGCAGCTGCCAGTCAGGGAGGTGGAAACCCCTCCTGCAGCTTCTTCCACCTCTTCCTCAAAGAGCTGCAAGGTCAGGGGAGACTTTTTGAACAGATCTCACCTGTCAGAAACATTCTCCCAAAAGGAAGGAGGATAGTTCTCCTAACTGATCCTAAGCCTTGAAGGAAAATTCTACCACAGGATATACTGAAGCCCCAGGGGAAATTCTGAGTTGGAAAAATGTCTCCTAGCAGCCTTTGCTAAGGTCAACAGTTTTCTCCCTCTTCCAAACCTAAACCTAGTCCTAACCCTAACCTGGTCTCAGAAGTTTTAGTAAACTTTTCATTAAGTATTCCTACTAATCCTTGAAAAGTAACTATTTACAAAAAACCCCAACTAAATAAAAGAATAAAGCTTTCCTTACCTACTTTATCTTTTATTATTGTTTTAAATGAAGCATAATTGATGTATATGGTTTCTGTGTGCCATGTGTGATCTTTATTCCCTGGTAGGTTATGGTGTACTTCCATCATGCTTCTTCCCTGAAAGTGATCGGTAGAGTGTTCTTTATGAGACCTCAGTTTCCAGAATAACACAAATTTCCTGCTGTGATTCAACAGTTTCTTGTAAAGACCACAATATTGACCTGAATATTTTAACTGCTTCACACAATTATGAGGTAATTAGGGTAAAATAGTTGTACAGTTTATTTCTAATTTGGATTTTGAAACCTCTGTTTAAATTTATTTTATGTTTACATGCTTGTTTTCATCATGATGCTTCTTTAATCAGTTATTCTAGTTATCTTACTTACCATTGTAAATTATTTACAACCAACAAGTTATCCTGACTTTACTCCAGGAAGAGAGAACATATTAAATCTGATTGAAAGTAATGGAAGTTAAACCAAAAGTCCAGCATTAAGATCAATTAGAAATTCTCATTTTACTTTGCCACTTCTTCTGCAACACTGCAAAATTGTTCTCTTGGACATTTTCTTACTATGTGCTAATGAACTGAATTGTGATGCCTAATTGCTGCTGGTTTACTGAGTGACAGGGCATTGTTTCAGTGACAAATATTCTGATTGAATAGAACTGTTAACACATTATACAAATACTTCTCTGAATTTTAGTTTCAGCAAAAATTAATGCCAGTGAAACTAGATTGCCTCAGTATCTGCAGAAATGAAAACAAAGGAACTGTGAAGATTTCTGAATCCAGCTCATTTTAAATCTAGCATGATGAAAGTAGAGACAGCTTTTTGTACTACTGATCAACTCTAAATATTATGATTTTTTTTCTGAATAAGAACTGACACATGGTTACAGATTACAGCGTCAAGAAACATAGCTTCTTTTTGAAATCCTGGTTAAACACTTTAAACACCTGAGTACTCACTCAGACTGATAATTAACAGACCACTTTGAACTCAGGACTACCCTTCCAAGTAATGATTATGCACATACAAGCACTTGCAAGAATGAACCTTGCATTTGTGGTTCTGGAACAGTTCAATAACTGTTTGTAATACACTAATATTTTTCATAGTGTGTTTCTACTGCCTGTTTCAGTTGACATCTTGGTGTCAGACCCCCAAAAGGTACCTGTTTGAAGACACACATACAGTGATTACCGTGGCAACAGATGCACATGAAAGTTCTCAGAAGAGATTTTTTTCTCACATATTCTTTTCTATTTTGGTCAGTGTTGGTTTGTATCTATATGTATATTGAGGCAACAAATTTTATCAAACTACAGCTGCAAAGTTTCAACTGTGACTTTTCTTATTCTTTTCTGCTTTCCAGCAGCTTATGATTCACCATTTGCTGATGAATGGAGAGACTGCTATCTATCTGGCAGAGCACACTGCTCCACCAGAAATACACAAACCTCTGTTGAAACTTTACAGATTGTTTACATGTCCTTTTGAAGAAGGAAAAAGATTTTTATTAGTGAAGACACACCTATACACAAATGCGCATGGACAGCTGCCTAAATCAGAAGTCCCAGACTGACTTTTTCCAAACGCTTGGATTTAACATGTATATACACATATGCTTAAAATACGTAGCCATACTAAAATATAATTATTAGTCAGAATCAATGTACTTTATGTTTATAAAGTATAAGCAACTCTGTTTCATAGGCACAGAGATTGACCCCAAACATGTAATATAAATCATGCTACTTACAATCTCCTCATTTTAGAATCAGTCTCATTTGGAATAAATTTTGCATCTTATAATTTGATGTCTTATTACAGCAAAAATTTATTATTCATTTGCAAATATCATATAAGCAGTCTGTTTAAGTAGTGGATTGTGTACCTTATCATGTATAAGTATTACTATAATCAGAAATTATTAGACAGAAGAAATTATGCTTCATGCAAAGTCCAATAAAGTACAAGTTTAGAAGATCACTTTTTTCATTTAACGTATTCATAGTCTTCTTCCAAATTAGTCCATGTTAGATTGCTGGACATGATTATGCTCTTTATCCTACTTTACAAAATCTAGGTATCTCCTTTCCACTGGTAAAGTAATTGGTCTAGGAGCAAATCAAAAGGCCACTGCTTTTTTTTTTGGTGATCTTACCAGTGTCCTCAGTGAATGAAGAATCACTTTACAAAATACCTATTTCTTCTGTTTCCTCCCCCTAGCAGAAATAATGCCTTGAGACATTAGTGGACTTTTCAGTTTTGGAAGAGTCTTGCATTCATATTTCAGAACCACAACCAGCAGCCTTTTTGTGTGCTTTCACCTCTTGGTTGCTGGTTCTGGTAGCTGACGGTGCTAGTGTACCTCATCCTATGCAGGACATTAAAACGTATCTCCACCAACTCTGATATAACACCACCAAGGGTGTAATGCAGGGCCTGTGGTGTTAGTGGAAAGGTTCCTTCATTTTGGTTAAGTTTCACATTGGTTTTCTCCTTCTGCACTTTGTACTGATTCATTCCACTAACCAGGATACAATTTTAGTCTGTGAGAGCAAGTGAAAATATAGGAAAAAAGGAACAGTCTTCCTTATGAATGAGCATTATTTGTAACGAAAAAATAACAGAAATGCAAAACTGCTTTCAAAGTTTTGAGCTTAAAATAACAAGTATTTGATAGGGCTGTTCTGCAACTATTCAATTTGTTTTGAATTCTT
Organism: Hylia prasina; assembly: GCA_013397195.1. Lineage (NCBI taxonomy): Eukaryota > Metazoa > Chordata > Aves > Passeriformes > Sylviidae > Hylia > Hylia prasina. Next base: position 292,018 of record VYXD01010644.1, read on the forward strand.
AGTTCTCTCCCTGTCGCCTTCTGTATCAATTTTTTTTTAAGTATTCATCACTAAATTGTAAACCTGGCCTTGATAGTGTTCCTGCTCTGTTTTATTTTCCAGCACAATAACTGTGCTACTGTACAGTAAGGCTAAATGTGACAGATAGGTAATAATTTGTCAGTGTTTCAAGCAGAATTCAGGGACAATTGTGATTTGGGCTTCCAACTTTAAAATGTGATGTATAATTGACATTTTGATACTTCGAGGCCATGGTGTATTCTCACACTTCCATGAAAAAAAACCCAACTTGCTGACACAATCAGGAAACAGATGGTGACAAAGATCTTGCATTTAATATGCCAATCATTATGCTTTACTTGCATATTATCATCTCATTCATGAGGCCACTATATGAAGGAATTTGCTATGCCTCTGCAAATCAATCAAGAAGTCTTTTAGTATTTTTTTTTAAATATAATTTAGGTCTTTCTTATCCTATGTTTCATTATATTTGGGGTGAAGTGTTTATGGAAATTTATTACACATGAAAAAATGCTTTGACAATACTGAGGCTAGAATAGATGTCAGTAATGAAACATTCACTATAGATAGCTTCAACAGAGAGACCAAGAAATGACTTGGCAACTGAAGTATCTGCATTTTCCATACTTTGCTGTGGTCCTTAATCCAAAGGCAGTGACACAGTAAGACAGTATGAAGGATGATGTCGAGTAGGAGGATGGATTTGGTAACGTGGCCTCATATCTACTAAGACCTGGACTTCAGTCAAAATTTTTGCTCAAGAAAACCACAGATGGCAGATTACCAATATATTTCAGTTAGAGTTAGCACTGGATTTGAAATCACTGAGTATTTGAGCCAAGCAAACCTCTTCTTCAGCTCTGAAAATAGGCACTTTACTTGTGAGTGTCTGACACAGAATCCCATCATACAGGAGTGAGTTCATCCACTCACAAACTGAGCAAGGACCCTTCTTGGACAGTCTGAGGTCCTCTGAAGATGTTTTAGGCCATTATTGCAAGTGGTGAACAAAGGCTGGTTCTCTCACCTTATTTTTATTCTGCAACGTCCAGAGAAATCTTCTTCTTTTGTAAGTGTTAAACGTTCATGTTTAGATGGAGTGAGGATAGAGTTGTCACCATTTTTTTTCTGTCTCACTCCTACTATCTGTAGGTTCCTCAGCTTCTAAAATGTATGTCTTTCCATTTAAAGAAGTAAAATATATTTCTGGTTCTTTACAAAAGGATCAATGCTAGCAAAAGGACACAGCATGTTGCTTGACTATTTACAAGTGCCTTGTTACTTGGGATAGAACATGCATCTGACCTGGTTATAGTTAGGTAGTTATTTCAAAACATATATTTCTCCTGAAAGTGTTCCATTCCTAGAAGTGTTCAGAAAAACATATGGATTGGCACTTAGGAATAAGGTTTAGTGGTGAACACAGTGATGCTGGATTAATTATTGGACTCTATCATTTTATAGGTATTTTCCAACCTCAGTGATTTTATGAATCTATGAAGAGATTGGAAATATATCCTGACTTTCAGCTTGTATAAGATGGAGGGAGAAGAGGTAGAATGGTTTTGTAATGAAAATTAGAAAACAAGACATTTCTGGAGGAGGAAAAGTAATTTTCTGCTCTTGTTCACCACAATTCTAAACCATTCTAGGCACAGTAAATTTCAATAGCTATTTCTGTGAGACAAATCTCATAGAGGCAAGGGATTTTAGGCGCATGAAAAGTGAGCCTGTGTTTCTTTCAGATGTGTCACAGCACAGAGTTTATGGTAGCCTTTCAGGATATATAGAGCCTTTTCCCCTCTAATTTCCCTTTCCTAAACTTCAGCCATTTCAGACTACTTGTAATGTACTCTGTTGGAGCAGATCTTCACTGACTCATAACTGGGAGTTCTGTAATCCCTATTTTGTTCTATTCCTCTCATCGTATGGCATTATTAATTTAGCTTGTCTAAGCAGACTTGTGGTTTAAAAAAACAGAAATCCTCAAAGTTGCAATTCTGGTTCCTTTTAAATTAGTTAAGAAAAAACAACAAACCCATTACCCCATCAAGCCCAATATAGCATTGTGTAACAGTTGAGCTGTACTTAAACAAAGCACCAGATTTATGATTTGTTTTATTACTTATCAAAGGCAGTGGCTTACACACCTTGCATTATCTAGACAGCAGTCTCTTGGCATGTCAAAAGTCAAGGTTACATCAGCTCTTGACTTTATCCAGGCTCTATGATGTACAATGTCACTGTAGCAGAGCACTTCCTCTTTGTTCCAAGAGAACTTGATTCATAATGAGCCCATCTAGAGTGTACTCAGCTTGTGATAAAGAGCTTTACACAGAGGCTCCTATTTTAGAGAAACAGGTGTTGGCTTTGATTAGAGAAAAATTACATCATTTAAAGGAAAGGAAAAAAAAAGCAAAGGGAAAGGAAAGCAAAAATAGAAAAAAGTAGCAACCAGACACAAATACATTTGCACATATAAAGCTGTTCTAATGAAAGCCAAATTGATTTGACATTCTGTGGCAGTTTGAAGCCAAAAAAAGCAAAGCAGCCTACAAAAGGCCCAGCTCATTGTTTATGGAGTGTCATACTTCATCATCTGTGAGACCAATAACAGTGATGGGAAGACCTTTAAAGCAGGGAGTTTGCACAGAATGGCTGTGTGGATACCACTGATGTCAGATGCAATAGAATGATTATGAGCTATTTCCTGAATTGAAATCATGTTTGTCAGTAAAAGTAGATGCTCTCTACAGATTATATCTTTGAGAATAGTAGTTAGTATATTGTTAGAAATCTTAGTTGATTTCTCCTAGACAGACACAGCCACAACATTTATCCTATGATGTGTACTGATCATCAAACTGCCCTCAAGAAAAAAACACAGAAGAGAAAAAATTACCTAACATGAAAAAGCAGCTTCCAGTACACAAAAATTAATCTCTTTATGAAAAAGAACTTTGCACAAAATCATGTAAATGAATGTAGGCACCCTTTCGTCATATTTATTTTTATTGATTACTTTGAAAATATTTTTACAAACACAATTTTTTACATTTTCATTAAAGTAGTGGACCCCTGTTACAAGCAGACTGTAGAATATATTTCGTCCATCTCTGTTTTCAGTTAGAACACCTGGTGAGGAGTGACATGTTTATCAAATGTTGGTGAATGCCAACATGAATTAAATAAGCCTTCAATAAAATGTGAGATAGTATAGACTTGTACAGGAAAGGATATGTGTGGAAAGCAGTCTCTCTCTTTCTGCCTTGTAGCTATGATCTCAATCTAGATATCACAATATTGATATTAAATTCTGATACTAATGTTTCTGTTTAGATTTCACTAGAAAATCTGTTTCTTTTTGGGCAAAAAATTCAGAAATTTCATCCTCCTGAGTTGCAATTCTCTAATGACTCACTGAAGTACAAATAGTGATCTCAAATTAGTAAGTCATTAATCTCATTTCACATATAGTATCTAGTGTGGCTTTATAACTCAAAAAGCACTATCAGAGTGACCAAATGTATAAAGGATGGCACAAGTGTGGGCAAAAACAAATTGAGGGAGAGAGATACATGTGGGTAGATCTGAGTAAGTAAATGAAACATTTTCTTTCATTCATATTGAAAACAAAAATCAATTTAACTGTTTGGGGTGTGAGGGCATGTGTGTGTGTGAACCTTCCATTCTGTTTTCTGTAAATGACTGAATCTGAGTTTATGAGCAGATCACCCACCAAAATAAATAGACGAGTAAGTAAAAATGTTTAAATAATTTCCAAGATCCAACATTATGTTTGTATTAAGTATTGTACTCTGAGCCATATGAAGATAATGGACATTGGTTATTAATTATGTTTGTAGATATAATTCCTGCTGTGTTAGCTTTGCATTGTAAATCATATGATTTAGTTTCTTTTGTCATACTTAAGAAAATTATAAGCTAAACTGGAATAAATTACAAATTTTAAAATTCACTCTGTGATACTACCTAGAGATTCAAGCCTGTATCTATCCTAGTACAGTAGACTTCAGTTTGTAGAAGTGGGGTTGCTCTGTGTCAAATACACACAGGCTTAGTAGTCACTTTGAAGTCCTCCACTGATGGCAATTAATTCTAATAAATTGCACACTATAATGCAGACAGCACAAGAAGCCCTTCGACAAGTGGATTTCACTTTATTTTAGGCTGTGAGTGTTCTCATGGATAACTGTGTTGTGGAAAAAAAGCAAAGAGGAAATCAGTTAGCGAAGACTGAAGAAATTCGTTGCTACCAAATTTTGTTAAAACATTTAAAATGTTACCTTTCAGGATTCAGTGTCAGAATTATAACACCACAGAAGTGAATTTACATTTTCCTTAGAGCTATTGTTTCACACTGTCTGAAGATTCAGGCTATGTCTTTCACTGCTGAGAAATGATGTATTTTATATCAAGCAATGTAAACTTTTATAAATTAGTGAAAACAAGAAGACAAATTTCACTTTAATATTGTTAGTCAAGGTAAACCTCAGGCCTGCATGTGCCATTATATTGACAAAATGTAAGCAAAAATCACATGATATTGACATGAAAATATATTATTTCCAAGAAATCATTGTACTAATTACCTGCTGTTCAGATCGGAATATTTTCTCCACAGTTCTATACTCACAAAATCTGAAAGTACTTTGCATTTTAGTTTTGTATTTCCTTCAATGTCTGTGAAAAGTAATAGTTTTTATTAGAAATCTTTCTGAAAAAGAGAGAACCAAATGAAATAGGCTCAGTGTAGAAACTTACGCATGATATTAAAAAGAAATATATTAAGAAATAAATTTTCTTGGAACAAATTACAATGTATTCTTCATATTAGTTACAGACAAGATTTTTTTTTCACTTAATCACTCTCTTCTGTGTATGCTATACCAGGACCAAATAGTCTTTGTGGAAAACATTAGTAAGTTCTCTTAAAGTGAAGAAAAGTGATTATTTTAAATTTCTAGTCTGGTTATAGAAAATTTATATGACAAAAAAGTAACATTGACAAAATAATTTTTCATATTGATTTTTTCTACCAGACAATTGGTGCCATTAAATTGGAAAACTGTTCTCAATAGTAGATTTAGGAACTGCTTAGTTCATAAAGGACAGCAGATTTGGATGTGTAATTACCAGGTATGAAACAACTGTTTCACCTAGCAAAAAACCCTGAGTAATTCACTAAAAGCTAAAGATAAACAAAGAATAAAGATTTTAGTTTTATATTGTTTTTCTGACACTGAGGGTGATTAACTCCTGGAACAAATTAACTCAGCAATGTACACTGTATGCTGCCTATATTATCTGAAACAGAAACAGATTTTTTTTTTTTCCCTGAAAGACCTCCTTGACTAATCCAAAGCTGACACAAAATTTGTTGCCCAAGACAAAATATGGGAACTTCCCTCCTCTGATAACTCATATTAAGTGTGTAACTTTGCATAGCACTTGCTTCTTGGTAGGGTTTGGATGGTTTAGATAGATGGTTCCTGAGTGGTGCCTGACACAAGTTACTTGGCTTAGGGAAAAAGATATTAGATAAAATTTTGTGCTTGAGTTTCATGTAGTTCTAATAGCCAGTATAATCTAGGTATCCTAAAGTTTTTATTAGAACCTGTAGGACATATGTAGTACACACAAGGAACAGAATGAAATCCTACAGGATTGAAATCCTACAGGAGTGAAAATATTCCTGAAGTGGGAATTCCAAAAGTGGTAATTTAGATTTTTAGCTCTTTGACATAGTCTTATCTGCAGTATTGTAGCAAAAATAATGTTAACTGCATTCTTTTAACTTTCAGTGACCACAATCTGTTTACTTATTTTCTACACAGCCAAGTCTGTCTGTACCATATTTTACACCACTTATCTTCCTTAAGCTTGGTAAATTCACCCTGCTACTCCTTTCACAGCTCAGTAGTCACTGAGTGTGCTCTGGTGCTGCTAAACACATTCTGAAGAAGACTGGGGTAAGCAGGTATACTGAAAGCCTCATTGATGCAGGCAATCTTTATGGCTGATGGAAAAGACTGTATGGAATGGATGAAAAAAAAAAAGGCATTAAAAATCAAGGCAAGATTTATTCTTAGGTAACTAAGAGGATTGAATCTGGGCCTGTAAACAGTCAATTAAGACTTAGTGTCTTAAATACCGACACTAAAATAAGAATAAGTAGTTACAGTAGAGACCTTCAGTGAAAAGAAAAAAAAAAAAAGCCAGTGTGACTACTGACTACAAGCTAGATATTTTTTAAAGAGAAAAATTTCTCTTGTTTGGTAATCCAGTAAGAAATTATTTGAAGAGGAAAGAAAGACAACAGGAGTTATCCTGGCAAAAAAACCCAACCTTTTGTTTGTCTTTCTTGCCACTCTGTATGCCACTCTCCTGTTGCATTGAGTTGCTTGGAGGCTTAAACAGCTCCACAGATAGAAAACTTTCACTCATGCCAAACCCCTCATTCTAAAGCTGAGTTTTTTAACTAAGCCGAAGCTTAGGCTTCCCTGAACAAAACTATGAGATGCTTCAAGTTGTCTTCCATATGTCTTAAACTCACCAGCTCACTCAAAAGGCTCTAAGTAGTGATACCCGTTCTAATTGTGCAGCTAGAAATGACTGGAGATCAAACTGTGCTGCAGCAACTTGCAAAATTTGAAAATGAGTTGAAAATGACTTCCTGGGAAGTCACTTTGCACATAGTTCATATGACATCTTTTTGCAAGAGATCCACAGACACAATTCATGCACCAGTACCAGCCCATCAGTTTCTTGAAAGGAAATGCACATACCTATACTGTAGTACATAGATCTTCTGCACAGACTTTCACTAACAGAAAGTGGTTTGTGTATCTCCAAAACCATGGCTATTCTTGTGGTTCAGAATGGAAACTTAACTTGTATGCTCTGAAAGATTTTGTATTTATTGACATGTCACAAGTTGGATGAATGTGCCTTTCTGAGTAAAAAAAAAAAGGGGGGGGAATCAATTAAGACAATGAGAGAAAAAAAATTTCATTTTGAAATTATTAATTACATGTCATCCTTTTTGAGTATTGCAGAATTTTTCTTGTTCTGAAAACAAAGTGATTTTTATTTGGTCATCATCATGAGCATGACTTTTCAAAAAAAACAAACAAACAAACAAAAAACCCCTTAAAACCAGACATATCAAATCCCTTTTCATAAGGAACCTGCAGTGTGGAAAACTCTGCATTATGTGTATTAAAGAATGACTATGCAAAGTGTTAAAATGCCTTCTAGTGAGATGCTCAAACTATAACGAAACAAATATCTACATGAAAATATTCCTCTGACAGTAGGGATCAGAGAGAACAGATATTTTATTCCTGGGCCTGCCTGTGCGAAGATGAGTAGTATTCTCAGATCTATGAAACCCCAAAACATAAAACAAAGAGAAAACAACTCTGCACTGTTACCCAAATCTACCTGTATTTCATCAGCAGCAGTTACTTGTCATCAACTGGGTTTTAGTTATTTATCTCATTGCTAAACAAAAGAAACGAACAAAAAAATCCAACCAAAAATCCCCAAACAAACAAACAATCACAAAACTCCCTGCCCAAACACAAATAACAACAAACTAAATGAAGCAGGTTTTGGTGCTAAAAATGTAAACCAGTGTGATTTTACTTGACAACACTCTTCCCCAGCTTCTTTGCTCCATTGCTTAATTCCAGCCCCTGAAGTATAAGGATACATAAGTTGAAAGAGACTGGTTCAGTAAAAAGCTGTTTTCTTGTGCCATTATTATTTTATCGTAGAAACACACTAAACAACTAAAATAGAAAATAAAGCAGGGAGTATTGTATCTTTATTTTCCACATACTATGTGAAAGGAAATTGAGTGCTTTTTGGTCAGCTGTGAAATGCCTTTTGTAAATGGTCCATTGGGATTTCTTTCCCCTCTAACTTATGGCAAGTTTGGTTTTGTTTATGAAAATAGATTTGATCAGCTAATCAGAGTGTAGAGGTAGTGTTCACTCATTCAGCAATATTCAGCAGGATTTATTCACTTTTATACTTCATTGCATTTTCTCTCTTGGAAACTCATTTACATAGTCTCCGTATGGTCATTTCACAGTAACTGTTTCTGACTCTGTGTGTGCTGGCTAATAATTACCCTAAGCTATCTGAGAATACCCAAGTACATAGTGAATATACAGTTATTTCTTAATGCTCAAACTCTAGATTGAAAGCCCTTTGACTAGTCCAATACTACAAAATGTCAAGCTGTTTACCAACAACAAAGACTGTGTCTCTGCTTCTCAGCCCCTGCAGTGAAGCTGAAAATGCCAGTGTTTACTTAAAGAATGGAAGAAAAAGAACTCTCCTTCCTCTGTGCTTGATCCTGTGGCTGTTGGAGTGAATATTACCTTTTGTCATTCATTTCAATGGGGATTGAATTTAACCTCTCATCTTTTTTATGCCTCTGCATTTCTGGAAAATATTACACAATAATACTTCCTGCAGATGAGATTCTGCTTTATTTCCTCATCTACTGATTTTGTTTAGGTTTCCCATCATCATTTATACAGAGTTATGATGTCTGTATATCTGAAGATACAATTTAACTAGAAAAATAACAGAGGAAACAAGAATTTTCCCCTGGAAGTTCTGTAGGCCAAAACCTGCACATATTTTTACCATAGCATCCCATCTTCCCTGAGCTTAGGTGACTACTTTCCAGCATTACTGTGGCACAAGGTGGCTTATACTAAGTCTTCTTTTTGTCAGAATAGAGTTTGAATTAAATGACTATGGAAAGGGTCAAAGGTAAACTATGAAAGGCAAGACTTTCCTCCTGCTCCTCCTTAGCAATTGAATTAAAAAATGCCAGCAACTTTACTCATCAATTACAGGTATTAAATCATATAGGGTATAAGAATTTGGCAGGAGAGACAAAAAAATTCTGAATGGGGATGAAAGAAACCACAGAAAAGCCTATATAAACTGCAGGGAAAAAAATTCCTTGTTTGATATTTTACAGAATACACAGAAATAACATTTGGATAATCATTAAATAATACTGTGAAAGTCTACTGTGCAAACAAGGAGTTTCTCAGGGTTGTGTATGTGTGTGCTATTTAATTGTTTTGGATTTTTGGTTGAGATTTCTTTTCAAAAAGAATGATGTGCTCTAAAAAGAGGACAAGCTTAGTTCAGTTATAGCTTTCATATAATTACTACAAACTAATGCAAATTAGACTGTAGGTCTGCTCAATGTACATTTCTGTGCTTGCCAAATTATGTTTGGCAGTGTGGTCAAGCAATAACAGATGCACACTGTGCCTAGTTTTCTCGGGCTGTTCAATAATTAGGAGGGCCATGTATTATAATAAACCACATCCCCTTGGCTGAGATTTGGATGCAAATTGCACACTAATTCACTTCCAAGTTTTTGGAAGCATACCAAAAGACATGAAAATTAGGGAAATATACTATTTACTTCATGAAATGTGTTTAAAACTAAATAAAGCTCATTTGTAAGCAATGTTCATCTATTCCATCCTTGTAAAAAAAATAACAATGAATTCCTTTTCCTTCACACTATTTAGATCAGCAGCTAATGTGACACCTCTGCAATGTTCATGGCATCTCTATTATTCTTGCGCTGAGAGAGTACAATATAAAAGACAGTTACTCTGCTTTGTATTTCTCTACGGTATTGCTGAGGTTGAGTGGATAATATCAGTTCAATGAAAGATTTGAATCACACTGCAATCCAAGTTCTTTGCAATCAGTTGAGTTGTAACGGCATCCTGTTTATAGCAGAAAATTCGTCTTTTGAGAAGGCTGAAGATTCCTTACCCTTAGCTATTATACAAAGGTTGAATGGAGAGATTTAATTAAAAAAAATAATACTTAATGATGGAAATTCTAGGAAATCCAGAAATGTAATGTAGTTACATGTGTAGATGTAACTACATCAGTCTTTAAATTATGAAGAAACAGAAAATTAAAACAATTGAAATTATTGCTACACATATTAGCAGGTAGTTATGTTTTCGTGGAAATCATTTAACAGTGAGCTGTCTTGCAGTAACAGTTAACACACTTAAACAGAGAAATATAATGCAACCTCAAAGTGGCGTAATAGAAGATATATCTTCTGTGTTTATTGTCTACTAATTGTAATGTGATTGCACCAAAGAGGCATAAGACTCTTATCTCTATATGCTCTAGACAAATACAGAAAAATGGCAGCGAAAATGGAAGATACCAGAACCCTCTTCTGCAGTATTATTTTAATTTATTTTTTGTTTGCTTTAAGAAGAGATACCATGGGACATAATTTTGTAAATATTACAAGTATTTTAAATTTTCCAGTGATGTTAAAACAGTTCTTTTCTTCTGTTAAAACAGAAGAAAAAAATGAGGCAAAACATTGCTTGCCAGAATTATAAAAACTACTTTCAATATATTCTGTACTGACACTACAAGTTTAGTGACTACATTGTAGTTTTGACATGTGACAATTGTAAACTAACTCACATGGAAATCAGCAAAAATCTCTATAATAAAGCAGAACTCAGTAAATTACTGGAGTCTTACCTATTAAAGTTTTGATAATACAGAAATACAGGCATTATACGGGAGGCAAGTGTCCAGTGGTTAAGGTTGGTTTAGGAGGATAAATCAATGCTGTGACCTGTAGCTATGGCTAGACGGTTATGTACCTCAGGTTTACAGTTTTATAGTAGGTGTTCTTCAGGTGTTTCTTGGGTGTTTATCCTATTTAGTGGTTGTTGATATCGCAGCTATATAATCATAGACTAACAGAACAGCAACAATATTCTTGTTTCCAGCATGATGAATACAGAGTTAACTACATAAAACAGTTTTGGCAAAAATACTGCTCACTCTGTATGTTGAATTTGAAAACAGGATAAAGACTAAATGTGATAAAGCAGCTGAAATTGTAAATTCATTTGCATCATTTAAATTAAGGAACTATGAAGAGCTTTAGGTGAATTCTGCAAAAAAAATCTGGCTGAACAACTTCTGGTTGAGCACCAGGTAAGCCTCAACACAGATAAGACCCACTCTAAAAACACGAATGGAAACAGTCTAAAGTATTTATACAAAATGATGTCTTCTGAATTAGTTGTAACCTCACAGGAAAAAAAAGATCCAGGCATTACTGTAGACAGCTCAATGAAGAGACTTGTTCAGAAGCGAAAAAAAAAAGCAAATAAGATGTTAAATTGTGTTAAGAAGGGAATAGAGAATAGAAAAGAGAAGATTACAATTGCATTATATAAATCAATGGCACATTGATTACTGTATTCAGTTAGACATCTTATTTTAAAAAGACACAAATGAGGAGGTGAAATGAAGTACAATGAAAATGACAAAGGTGTTACTTTCATAGTCACTAAATCATGTCAGCCTCTCCAGAAGCAGAAGGGGCTAAATGGAAAATGTTAATCCCAATTTGATAGAACCACCCCAAGAAAGCTAACCCTTTTTCTAACACTTATCAGATTCAAACCATCTCATTTTTTAACATTTATGAGACAGTGCTTCAGCATGCTGCCAGTATCAGATTCAGGAAAATACAGTGATGGTGTAGAGACATTTTTGGACTCCAGTCATTCTGTTGTGTGTATATTCATTATAGATGCAAAGTATGTGTAAATCCAAATCATCACTTGAGAAATAATGTCATTTCCATTCTATATTGAATAATCTTTCTCTGAAATTAGTCTTTTCATGTAAACTTTTGGGTATGCCTATCTTGTCACATTTTCTTGCAAAGGGGCATTAGGGGTGGAGCCTGATAGTCTGGGGACTTGGGGGTGGGAGGAATTATTAATGCTTTTTTTAAGGTTTTTGCTATTCTTTTTATAGAAACAAATTAACTCAGGTCAGTTAGGATTTATTAACAATTACTGTGTTTGTGTGGAGTCATGAGGATCATCACTTGCTTGGACTGTTAAAGACAACAGGACATATATGTTGTAGCTTCCTAGACTTGGAGAAGACATCTGAAAACATCAAGTTTGTGCATATCTCTGTCTGGTAAAACAATATGTGTGCATGTTAAACATTGAAAATAGTCCAAGAGCTGCCATTAATTTGAATTGATCTGAAATCATTATCTGGAACTGCCAGGGAGCTGAAAAATGAGTTATTTCTGCAACACTTATCTGAGATACTCCATGTCTTTTGCGGAATGTACAAGAATGTCATTGCCATCACTGCTGCTAACTTCAATGGTACATTAATCCATTAAGTATGATAGAAATAACCCAGAAATTACTGTGGTAATATACCCATATCCAGCTATGCTCCTTAACACTTGTGTTCACCTGATGAACAACACACGAAGCCTCTCTGGAGTATTATGCAGCGGAAAAATCTCCTAAGCACTTTATATAAACTTACCTCAAGTTGTGTAAACCAATATAATGAGAAATGTCTAAAAAAATTCAGAAATGGGGCAGACCAAACACATTGTCAATTGTCTTGGTCTTGCCAAATATGTTCCTTCAGCAGTTGACAGCTTTTGTGACTTTTTTTCAGTCTATTCTATGAGAGGCAATAGAATTATACTGGCATGTATTGCGTATCTATTAGGTGGCTTTCTGCCCTTAAAGTTAAATGATCCCTGCAGATTCCTAAGAGTCATTACTCCTATGTTCCTTCTCGGAATGTTCCTAGAATAACATCACCTCTACTGAAGCGCGAAGTGAAAATTAAGATAAAAAATTTCATTTTTGTACATTTGATTAATTGTATGACATGTTGACACCATTATATTGATCATTATGACTTACTGTTTTCCTTATCAGTGTCTCCCTCAATAGCTCTGGGAAGCTGTACAAAACTGAAACTCAGCAAAAATTTTTAATGAATTGACCATAAGAAATCATTTCAAAATTCATAGCATTCAAATTTTTCAAATAAAGATGGGGACATTTATTTTCTAGGATGTTCTGTTGAAAATAACCCATTTTCCGATTAGTCCACTGAAAATGTCGAGTGTTTTGATGAAAATATGTAGATATGTTTTACTATTATTGTTATTATTATTATTATTATGCATATGTACCTTTCTGTTTACTTTCCTGTTAATTTCTTTTAAAATTAGAGCTCTAATCCACAAAGGTAGGTAGTTGAGTTGCCTAAATACCTCCACAGATGTGACAATAAACCTCAGTCAAATCAAGGTTTCAAATCAGTTTTCTGCTGCAGAATAATATATTGTAAAAAACATCTATAGATTACTCTGTTTTTAGCAGTGATTTTTAAATTCTGTTTTAAAAGACTTCGGGAAGCTCAGTATTGTTGCTTGCTAAAATGGTGGAGAGTATGCTTTGCTCAAACCTAGGAATGCTCTAGGAATCATATAATGGCTAAGGATAAATTGTTCTCTTCCCAGTCTTGATATCAGTAGCGTGATCTCCTTCAGGTCAGAAAAAAGATCAATTCTACCCATTTCTGCCATACACTTAGCAAATATTGTAGCAAATAATCTACCTGCGATGGGATGGAAAAAAGACGATACTTCTCTCCTACCTAAGTGTTATTTCACATTTCCCCTGTGAAAAAGACTACTTTCATGAGCAGTTTTAGGGTAATGAATATTATTGCCCTCGATCATCTCCTTGCAACATATAAACATCACCTCCCAAAGACTTAGGAGAGATCTCTCTTTTTACTATTTCCCACAAGCTATTTTCAGTGACTTTTGGTCTATGTTATATTTTTATAGATCCCATTATCATCTCTCTCTCCCCATAGACTTCCTGCAGGGAAGTGAATCACCTGCAATAAGTGCAATTCCAATAAGTGTCTGGTTTGGTGCTGCAACAACCAGACAATGCTTTGATGCCAAAAAGTGTTTTGCAGTAAAGTTTTATATCCTCAGGATTTTGACAACCTTTGCAATTTTCAAGAAGTGGGATAAAACTATCTCAGAAGTGCTTACAAAAGCTGGGGACACTTTTGTTAACTGAGCTGTCATTTTGGCATGGTTCCAAGTTCATGGCAGACTCACTGAAAAAATATTGCATCGTAAAATAGACAGTGTAACAGAGTCTTAGCTTGGAATATACCTTAGAACATGAGGTCAACCTGTGCTTGTTATCTCATTAAGATTAAAAAAATCCAAACAACTAAAAAATCCCAACCTAGCAGAGGGTTAATTTAAAACTAAGAAGAATCTACTTCAGGCAGTAATGTTTTTTAAACCTTCCTTTATAAATTTTGCTTATCAAGGAGTGCCCTTCTGGTATATCAACTGAGCCAAGACTGAGTTCTCAAATACTATGATGGCTTCTGTTAATTAGATAGTTTATCTGTGATGAGTTGTTGACACTGAGATGATTTGTGTTAAATAATTTTAAAATATTCTGTGGGGCACTAACTTACATGCATTGTTTGTTCATATTCCAGGCCCCGGCTTCAATCTTTTTTACAGTCCTCGACAGAAATGAAGTTGATGCTTCAGCAAACTTCTTTAAGTCAGAACAAGAAACATTGCAAAGATATTTTTGATTAACTAGAATTCTCTGCAATTTTTCTTTTTGTACAACGAGCTCTAGTTTAATACCATAACATGTGAAGAGTATTTTTGTAATATTTAAATACATGACATTTTGCTAGTTTATAATTCCTTAAATATTTCTTTTTTAACCTTTTCCCTCTCATAAATCCATCTCCAGTCCCCCAGTTAGGGGTAAAATGCAGGAAAGGCTGAAAGAACATGGAACTTCTTTCTACTAGGGTGCTATAGTTTTCTAAATACTCTATATTTTTGTAAGCTTTGCTTTCATGGGAAAGATGGATAAGCTGAATTTTAATTGTAAAACACACTGTTTATCACAAAAATCCATGCAGTGTTCTTTAGTGATGCTTACTAAATATTACACTGTTTGAAATGTAAAAAAATTAAGGCTGCATGTAGATGAACCAAAGGTAAATGTTTATAGGTAGCAAGCTACTCTGGCACCATAATAGCAGAACATCCTTATTTGTTGTTGTTCTTCTACTCCACAAATTAGCTCTCATTGCCTATCTTGCTTCTCTATTCTTATACCTTGCAACCTTCCCATTTTTCTCTAGTCTTTCCTTCCTATTCCCCCTTTCAACAAAAATTATACCCTTCTTTCTGACTGTTTTTCTCTTGTTTTCTCTTGTTTCTTCACGCTCTAGTCTATAAAGCCCCAAATGCTCCCTTTTCCTTCTCAACGCCCCATCCTTCCTGAGTGGGAGTGCTGCCCATGCCGCGATAACACCTCAGACTCTGTTGTGATCTCCATTCTGCAATTGCACATGGATACAGTCCCCTAATTGAGAGACTTTTTTTTTTTTATTAAAAGCATTAGACATTTATATGTAGGAATAACACTTGCAGAGACACTCTCTAGGTTAAAAGTTAAAAGGGATGTCAATCATCATACTTCAGAACATAAACAGATTGCCAGCGTGGGTTGAAAAGGAATTTTCCCCACATAAAATCATAGAAGTTTGCAATAGAAAAGAACTAATAGGTCAGCTAATCTACCTACCTGCCAATTCAAGCTTTTTCCCCAACATGTATTTTGCTGCTCCTCTGGCCTTTCAAAAACCTCAAGCAATGGGAATGTTAATATTTCCCTGAAGAGAATATACAGTTGTTTATTGCAACTAGTTTGCTGTCCAGAACTTTTCAATCTACTGTCAATAGACAGTCTAAACTTTCTCTTATTACCTTTATCCCACTAGTCTTCATGGCATGTTCATCTATCATATTAAATAACCTTTTTCTCCTGACTTATTTTTTTCAATTTTCCATTATATATATGTTGGTGCCATAGCTTGTTTGAGGGTTCCTACCTAATCTATGACACGCCTTTATCTAATGAACAATTTTTTTTTCAGTATGACGTCTGCTTAAAATTATACTCCTGTAACTACAATGCACAGGAGAAAAACCACCTACACAATGACTGCAGGCAAACCAGAGCTTCTGAATATATAAACAAATACACACAGCTAGATTTGTCAACAAGCATACCAACACTATATGTGGTAATGCAAAATGAACATGCAACTAACTGTAATTTCTTTTAAGACAGTTTTTTCAGCTACATGAACCACTCTGTGGTACTCTTTTCTGTCCTGGAATTCTTTGTTCAGGAAGGAAGATAGTTTTCCAAGTTCTCTTCAGTGGTTAAAAAAACCACACATGTTTGGGGATTCAAAACAACGAAGAATTGTCAATAAAATAAAAAATACAGAGAAAAGCTTTAGAGCTTGAAAGCTTAAACAGGTAAAAGAGTGCTGTCCCTTCCTGGGCCACTCATAAATCATCCCACAGACCACTAAAAACAGTCTAACTGGAATTCTCCAGCATGTTTTAAAATTCTCATATCCTAGCTTATAAACAACATTAAGAAAAAAAATTCACAGGTAACCCAAACAGGCAGAGGAATCTTTTGCTTGGGTCTTAAAGAGATACACTCCTGCAGATGTGACAGGACAGGGTAAGAAAGCCCCACATTGTTGTTCAACTGCATCACCTGAATTTTCTGTTACTTGTAGGATTAGTAACATGCCAGAAGAATGAATAGGAAGGCATAACTCTGCTTGTATTCTCTGTTACTGTTCCAGCACTTAGAAGTCAGAAATCCAAGAGAGAGAATGTCAACTTTTGCCACAAACATCTTTCCACTACTATCTCCAGTTTCTGTTTTCCAAGACAAACAACTGTCCACTCTTTGAAACCTCTTATCATCATTCTTCTAGAGCTATGGCTTTGGCATATCTAAGGCTCTCCTGTGGAGGTATTTTGAAAGTCTTGAGGCCAAACTCTAATGCTACCAGATGAAAGTGGCTAGTGACCTTTGTTGTACTGCCTAGCCCTTAAGATACTTTCAAACTTCATTGACCTTAGGACATCGGAGATTTGGGCTGTTCACATAGCAAACACAGATCTCAATGGTCCTCCAGTAAAAGAACGTTGAAAAGTACAATATAGAACTTTCTGTTTTAGGTAAATTTCTCTTACAATTCTAACAAGCAAGTAGATAATACACCTAAAATGCAGGTGATGAAATGGTTACTATGAAGTTGCTATAAAGTATCCTAACTAGACACATTTCTGTAACTCTGTTTTTATATTTCTTTATATCCTTTGTAGATTAGAGTAAACACAATTAATTAATCATGAAAAGCAACTCCTATGGAGTAGAAGCAGGATTTTAGCTTCCAAAGCAACTTCCCTGCCAGACCTGAAAAATCTTATTCATTGTCAAGCAGTGTCACTCTTCTTAGCCAGCCTTTGATACCATGAGGTGCAGCAACCAAGAACTACAGCAGTCTGCCTGTTTTTTGACATGGATACAGGATTGAAATATACTGGGCTATTTGCACCATCTGGTACATGCATTTCAGTTGAATGAAAGCAGATGAACTCCTGGGCACTCTGGTGATGAAACACCATGAGAAAAAGAAACAAACCCCAAGAGATGTAAAAGTGTTAGTGAGGAAAAGAAGCTGAATTGATCTCATTTCTGGACTACAGAAGGTCATCTTCTAGATTTCCTCACACTTGACATGGGACTACTTGTTTGACTCCTTGCATGTTTGGAGTGGGAGTGCGTTAGATTAAGCAGACTGTTCTAATGATCCTTTTTAGTTTTGAAATCTAGGGATCTATAAATATGTATATATCAATGTTGCTGTGACTATGATTTGCAGCTGTCAATCAGTTTGCTTTTTATGGATGTAAAATTTCATTTCACCGGGGTTTTTTGTGTAGTCTTCTGAAAAGAATAAAAGTCTACTCCACATCTCCACATTTTAGACAGAAGAGTAATGCATGATTAACAGTATGCTGAGAGGTGTCACATTCACATTAACACTGATGTGTGAACCAGTGGTCAAATGGCAGATTACATGTCTGTCACAACACATCAGGGCAGTGTTCCAGTCTGCCAGCTTTACCCTGCCCAGCTTCTTCAAACAAAGAGTTCTTCTGAAAAATGTAGCACAAAAAAAAAAAAATGTTGAGCCTTTGGGGGAAAAAGAAGTCTGTCTCACGGTCAAGCTTTTTGAAGACTTAGTAACATCAAATGGCAGTAGGGGTTACTCACAGTCACATAACCTTGCAGGTTCATGGATCTCTATAGCACAAATGCTGCATATGTGGCCTTATCAAAGATTTTCTGCATGATAACTGTATTACTGAAAAAGTACTACGGCTGGCATATTTCGATTTCGAGAAAGGATGCCAATTCTATCAAGGCTAGAAAAACTCTGACCCAGTTCCAAGAGAAAAAGCAAGTTTTTGGAATATCATTTGAAGCAAGAAGTTCCAGTTCATTGAAAGTATCATGAAAAGTGCCCTTCTCCTTTTGTCTTAAGGACAGAATTTTAATTTTTAAGTGGATAATTAACTAGCTGCTTGACTTCTTATATAGCAAATAGTCACACCTGGAACTGAAGTGACTTTTAGAGGGTAATGATGTCTGAAGCCAAAACATATAATGAAGCGGAACACATTTTTAATCCCTTAGGATGTTTACATATATTAAAAGAAAAATTTTAGACAATGATTTTATTATTGTTTGCAAAGCCAAAAATTCTACCTCAGGGTTTAAAAATGCTTTCCAGGGGGTTGTGAATATTGTGCTCACTTGGACAGTGCCTGACTTCTTACATGCTTTAAGTCTCAAAAGATCTGCTGAATTTTCCTGGAAGATAAATTGCTGTTCCTGCAGTACTTTCACTGAAATGAAACCACAGATTGGAAGATATAAAGGCTAACATGCTTAAACCACTTAAATAACATAAAAGTTAAGTTCTATTTCCAAGAACACCCAGCTTACATGGATCACGTTTTACAACATAAAAACTTGTGTGCTGAAGAGTATTATCTAAATATTATACTGCTAAGTAGTTGGCATACAAGCTAGTATTTGGACTCGGCCCGAAATGAGTAGTTGAGTATTGTCCTAGCTCATCTCTTAAATGTTAATATATGTTTACTATATATAATGGACTTAACAATAACCTCTTAGAAAATTCTAAACACTGAATTTATAAAAATCACCCCTGATTTACACAAAAACATGAACTGGAAGATGGAATCTATATAGTGATAGGATATGGAAACAGACACACACACGTGTATATGTATGTGTATGTGTATGTGTATGTGTATGTGTATGTGTATGTGTATGTGTATGTGTATGTGTATATATATAAACTGTGCATTCTTCCATATGCTATGTATGCTATGTATAATCTCTTTATATAATAATATAGAATACAAATGCATATTCTACACTTAATAAATTATTGCACATTAATACACAGAAATAGCCCACTTCTTACATGGAAAATTCTTCAGATTTTTACACTGATTTTGTATGAATTTCTACACATTTCCAGACAAGTTATCACCAAATTCTGTCCTTTGTATGATCATACAGCTTTTATTAAAATCCTCTTCTCTGCTCCCAATTTAAAGTATTGAAAATACCTATATTTGCCAAGATCTATGAATTTATATCGTACATACACATTTCTTTTAAAACTAGTATATTTCTAATTTTCCCTTTTTAACGCTCTGCTTTGTTAGTGAAATGAAGTTCAACAACATTAAGATAAGCCACAATTCAATTTGTCAGGCTTGGCTTCCTTTCATCATTTTTTTTCCTCCTGACACTATGAACCTGCTGCTACTCTCGTAAGATTTAAAGTTTATTTCAGAACACATTTTGCTTCTCATTTCTGTATGAATGACTTCTATGTCTTGAGGGATAGAAATGTTATTTTCTGTGCCTTGAATTTAGACTTCTCAAGAATAACATAGGTATGGCATGTTACAAGGAGGAAGAGTACCAAGAGGGTCTGAATTCTGCTTTTAATTTTACCTATCATCTTTTGAATTCACTTACAGCGCCTAAACAGGGAATTTTTTTTAAAAAAAGTCTCACTGTTACAGCACTACACATAAAAAGCAACTAGAGTTGTGCAGCACAGCATGGTGTTATAAATGACGCAGCTGTATAACATTTTATGTCCAGAAAGTAGATAAAAAACTGTGCATAACATAAATGATATTCAATGATATGCATTAATTTTATCCTCTTGTTCAATGACAGACAAACTTAATGAAATGTTTTTAAGCTCTCATAAATGCACACCTGAGAAATGTAAAAAACATGTTAGAAAATTGTTTAATATTACTCTAGTGGGAAGAAAAAAGACACCTGTATGAAAACGTTCCCCACTCCAATGGAAGAAGGTTTAAGAAGCACAATGAAAAAATGTAAATTGTCCCAAAAGAAAGAAAATCAGAGCTGATACAATGGAGTTTCCTACCATGAAGAACTTTATTAACAGTAGTAATGAAACGGTACTTACAAGTGGAATTTTCATAAGAATTAATTGGACAGCTCTGTTTCCTTTAAGTTTCAAGATTCATGGGAAGAATAATGCTCTTAAAATTGAAGTTAGGCATCTAAATAAAGCAGTAATATTTTATTCTGTAACATTCACAAAATTCTTACAGAACTGATGTCTGTAACTATCTAAAGCTGCTCATCATCTACATTTTCTGCAAGTAATATTCCTGTAATATCACTAGATACATTCTGAACAATCCATAATTTCAAAACACCATGAAAAGTATCAACTAACACCCTAAGCCCAGTGTAATTCACAGATTAATTTCACAGCCCTGTGTCTGGGTCCTGAAAGTATTGCCTATACTTAGCTGTCAATTAGAGACTGAAGTGATTTAAATTATCCCTCTTAGATGTTTGTTTTTCTTCCATAGTTCATTTCAAAAATTAGTTACACACGTTATTATTATAATATAATGAGTCATCTGTTAATTATTTTTGACATCTATGATAATAAAAATATACAAATGTTCCAGTTATTAATAGAATTGGCCTATCTTTAGGCAACTCAAATTTCCATGATTGTTGGACAAATTGGCACCAACTCGCTTTTTCATCTTTGAAATGGTGCAGTAATTCTTGTATCTAAGTTCTGTGAAGACGTATAACCTACATGTCTGTTTTTACATAACTCAGATAACCAGGGTTTAACTCACCTTACTTTAAAGTCGTTCACTAAAATGCCTGATTACACACACTATCAAAAATAATCTTCGACCGACCACATGCTGTGTAAGGGTACCAGTGAAATACTTCATAAACAGACAGAATGCAAACATGCACAAACACACTAACCACTAATGCCATAAACAACTTCAAGCACAGTACAAACAAAATGCATGCCAAGAAACCTGCTTGAAAATGTGTATTATAGAAAAATATGCTTTCAATTTCTGAATGTTATTTGACTACTTATTACACAATAAACAAAACTATGCAAAGTCCATGATGGCCCTTGAATTAAACTTCTGCCAAGTTCCAGAGACTGTTTATTATTCATTGTTCCTGGATGGATATATGTTATGTATAATATTAAAAGTATGTAATAATAATAATATTAACCTCTTATTTTTCTCCATGCATGCCAACTTATAAAAATAGGCAATCTATATAACCTATATGCATACCACATTAAAAAACTCCAGTAATTATTTGGGCAGAATTTGGGTACTTATAACAATCTAAATCACAGAACTAATTTACACCTGATAAAAATCCACATACCTCACCACCACTTTGAATCTGTAGGTACATTCAGTTCTACAGAGAAATTAAGCATAAGAGTTTCTTCCTTACTGGACTGATTACAGTGAAATCATGTCAAAACCTCACAATAGCATCACAAAGTACCCAACATGGCAAGGGGCTGCCAAGTGAAACCCTAAGCCCACACTTGGCAGGCAGATGGGCTGCAGACAAATCTGAATTGGATTTATGTTAGTGAAAAAAAGAGAAGGTTGCTATTAAGTAGGAAATACAGAGAAAAATGTCAGAGCCCAGAATCTGTCCCTCGGGAGTTGAGTATCACATCAGTCTCTGCTGGAATTTAGTCTGAGGTTCCTCCCCTCCCATCTGTTCTGGGGGAGATTGTGAGTTAGGACCAATTTTACACCCAGTTTGAGATAGAAGTGACAAAAGATATAGTTGAATGAAAATTACTCCCAGACTCTTCCTAAGTGTTTTTACTACTGATATGAAAAACAGCAACGGTGTTGTGGCAGGCTATGCTGCATGTTTACTGAATGGCCAAACGCAACTACCAACTCTAGTCTTTTCCTTGCTGGAGCTCTGACTTTGATTCTTTTCCTTCTCACACAGGTGTTTATGTTCACAAAACCTGCATGAATACTGTGATCTCCAGTCCTTTGAAAAATTCACTTACATTGACCAAAGGTTTGACAGGGAAGACTGTGGCAGAAGAGGGAAGATGAAAAGATGGTTTGGTTTCTTAAGGCTAAATCCACTTTTAAAATGCCTAGCCAAACACAGAACATCCAGGGTAGAGTTCATTGAGAATCAAAAGGGAAGAGAGTGAGCTGATTGGTAAGAGATGCTGAAGGGACAGGGTAAGTCCAGGTGCAACACAAATGTGAGCAGAGGTTTGCAGGGCTAATCAATGGCTACAAAGAGATACTGAGGTAAATCTTTCAGGGCACGTCTAAGATGTCACTCTAATGCAAAAAGGTTTAAGAAGCACCATGAAAAAATGTAAATGGTCTCAAAGCAAGCTAGAATTAGAAAATTACTAAATTAAACCAAACAAGTTTTGCTGATGACTAAACAGATCACAGCGTGGGCACTGATTTATCTGTTCTGATGATTCATACTGAGGCAATTTGACCAGTTGTCCATCCAGGCAGAAGTCACTATCCCAGTGGCAGAGAGAAGATGTTCACTCCTCAGATGCTGCTGTTTATAACTCACCATAATAAAATAAATGCAATTAATGGTCTTGCAAAGTAACACAGAAAGTCACATCCCAGACTGGCTAAAAGGTGATGCCTCATCTCTTCATCCATACTGTTCAGCAAGAAGAATTATCCTATGGACAATTATCATTTAAATTCAACAAATACCATGAATCTTCATTACCAAATTGCACTGATTAAACCAATCTAATTCTAAATTAATTAATTTAAATGGGTATAACTTTTGAACTACAGCTCAGTGCTTAAAAAAGAGCCACTTGTTAATTAATTTAGTGTTCTTTATTTTTAAGACTTGTTTCATTTGAAACTCAATAAACACTAAGTAAAGACCTTACCCGAATTTTCATTAAAAATTCATTTCATGCCAAAAATATGTTTCTGAATACCCCTCAGGATTAGGAAGTGCATCAGGAGAAGGTGGCAAACCAAGCTATCCTTGATATTTCAGAATTTAGGGAAAAACATGCACACACTAATTTAATCAGGTGGGCTTGTAAAGAAGTGGAAATTCCTAAGGTTTTTTCCAGAACTTTCCCTAAATCAAAATTAAGTAACAAGATAGTAGTTATTTATCTTTTCTTAACCCTTCAGAATTTGCCTGTACACAGCTTTAAATGTTCTCCTGTGCACCCGTATCATCCATGTGTCTTTTACCTGATGACTGCCTCTGAAGAATACTGATTAAGATTAATTCAGTCTGCCTGCCCATGCTCAGCACAAGCAAGCCCTTTTCAATTTTTCACTCTGACTAAAGTTCAGCTTGGGACAATGAACAGCACTGCAGTTTTTCAAACTGAAATCTGATAACTTTCTGCCTACTATAAAGCGAAACACTATACTTTTGTAAGTTTAGAAATGACTTTATCCTCTTGGTAATAGAATTCTGACAAACAATTTTTGTGGTTTTTTTATTTCCTCAGACATAAGGAAGCTGCTAGAGATACAGTTATTACATTCTTTGGTTTTCTAAAGTGGTTAGTTACTTGCCTAAATTCTTGCATAGGAACAATCCTCTCTTGTTGCAGTGAAATAACTTTGGTTTAAATTAAAAAAATTAAAAAGTTAAAGCTCTGGTTTTGGTATGGGTGAGTATTATTTGCCTGAAACCATACTTGATTTGGAAAGTTTTGGCTATGGTGGTGCAACTCCCTTGACACAACTTCAGACTTTAGGTTACTAGGGAATATTCAAGTCCCTTCCTGATAACTGAGAAGGACTTGGTGATTAAAGATGTCAGGTGACCTGACATCTCTAGAGGTTGGCTACAGAAGTCATAGCCAGAAGCTTTTAAACCCCCCATATACCTGTCTGTTTATTAATGTCATCAATAGTGGCAAATGTAGTATAAAGTTTAAAAAAATAATGCTCTATTTTTTTAAACTGGATTTATAAAGTCCAAATGTTTACTTAGAAATCAAACATTTTGGTACTGGGGCCTCTAGGATATGTTGGCAGTGGAAAAACTAACCTACACCAGATGGCAGAGGTTAAAGAAATACTATAAAATATGGCTTCTATTCATACGGTTCTCAGACAAACAGAACCCCAAGCAGAAAAAAACTGTGAAAGTGGAAAACCTTTTCATTTGCTTACATTTCTCTTTGCTACTCAGCAAACCTGAGAGGTATTGTATCATCACGTATCAAGGAAGTAATATGCCAGATTGTTGTAACAGGTGGAATATGTTTGTTTGTAACACGTTGAATCTGAAATAAAGAAAGGACCAAAGTTACTAAAGGTTTTTACAAAAACATTTACAAAATGTAAGTACCTCAGTTTTGTACCTTCAAAGCTTACTGCCCGAGTCACAATTTAAGACAATAGCTGCATTTTGCACACAAAGTATAAAAAATTTACTTTCAAATTTTCACAGATTCAGTTAATTTGGCATTAGCATTTTTAATTAAATATTTCACAAGAGAGTATTTTTTAATATGCTTTATTGTATTTTACCTAAACTATATAATCTCTAAACTTTATCCTTATTTTTTTTGTTCCTAAAGCTTCTTAAAATCACAGCTATTTTGTAATTTCAATGTATTTACATAGCATTTTATGAATCTATTATGTTTATAAAATAAATGCGCTCTTGTAGTAGAAATACTTCTTGTACAATTTTTGTCAGTTCAAAAAATCCACTGTGAACCCAAATCTGTAAAGCAAAATGTGTGATATAACCCATTTTCCTATTACATATGTAGTCATATGATGTTTTAAAAAAAAAGAGAGAAAAAAAAATGATGTGAACTTGGGCACAATGGACCATGCTGTCAAAAATATTCAGTTGTCAAAAATGCAGATGGCATAAAAACACAGAAACAGATCAGTTATTGGAGGGGGGGTTTAATAGAAACTATTGCGTTGATTTTTAAAATTGATTATGTGCCTAAATATGTGGGTGGGTATCCAGTAAGGTCTTCAATGATACCTAAATGTTTTTTTTTAAAAAAAAACATATTTATGTGAATAGTTAGGTAATGAATACCTTGAGAGACATGGTCCAATGTCCAAGACAGAAATAAATGTTTCCCCATATAAACAATGGTCAAAAAAAGACAAAGCAAGATGTCTGAGGAGAGAAAGCCTCCCCGATAACTTGTCCTTTTCCCTTAAAAAAAAAAAAAAANATGGGAAATAAATAAAAAAAAAAAAAGAAAGAAAAATAAAGAAAAAAATGAAAATAAGAGCAGAAGCAAATGGAATGCTCTGCACAAAGAAAACAACTACTCAGCAGTTTGGGAACATTCAGTAAAAATTTCATTTGCAGTGTCTGAACTACAAGCCATTACTAATGAAATAGCACTACTAAGGGCATTCAAAAGGACGATTAAGGTCCTTAACAAGCTACCTGGCCAATCTCAAAGAGTTCAGCTGGAGGCAGGCTCTGCCCCTCCCTTCCTGAGCCGTTCCCCTGAGAGAGAAATCTTGAAATACAGAACATACTTGCAACTACTGTGCCTGTTCCCTCCTTCTGCCCACCCTATTTTTGCCCCTTTTGCCTGTAAGACTAGTGGCATTTTGGTGTGAATACAAAGCCTCCTTGCGATGGATGTAGAGTCAAGTGTTCATAATAAACTCATCTCTTATTGCTAGGCAACACTGAGCAATGTGAATTTGTCACTTCTGTTTGGTGCAACTTTCAATTTCACCTCCAACTGTAACAATATAGCCTGCTATATTTTAGATGCCACTGTGGTTGGATGCCATCCCAGGAAAGATGTGAACTACTACTGACAGGGAGTGAATGACTGGCAATGGGCATAAGCAGTTTTTTGATTCTTAAGCCTTGACATATAATTAATTGCTAGATTTATTCTTCTAAGAAACTCATACTTCATGATTCCTATTTACTGGCTGCCTTTTAGAAAAGGCAAATGGAACAAACAAATTTCCAGTGAGGGAAAGTTCTGTTTGCTTGTTTAGCTGTTTTTCATGTATTTGTTCTGTTCATATTTTTCTGCTTTGACTGTCTTTTTGAGGGGTGGCTATAAGCAAAATTCAAATCTTAAGTACCCTCAATCAAGGAACTATTATTTCTAAGGCATATCCAGTTATTTGTTTGAATCAATACATTTCTTACTGCTGAATACCCCTTGCATCTAACACCAACCATTGTCAAGGAGCTCAGATTATAGCAGAAAGAATACTATAGTCACAGATTTTTCAATCTGAAACCAAACTCCCCATCCAGTATAAAATAAGGTTAATTCTATTACATGCTATCTAAGCTTCTTTTTTAAATTAGTGGACTGATAATTTTGTTTTTAAAACCTTGGTGTGATTGTCTGATCTGGCTATGAGGTCTCAGCTCTTTGATCTTTAAAGAATTAGGTCTGTTTGAAGGGCAAAAAAAGGGAAAACTGAACACTGATACTGCTTCATCACCTTTGTCTAAGGCATAGCTGGAAAAAAGGACAAATTTATACATCAAAGAAAATACATTTTCTAAAAAATCGACAGTCATTTTTCTAAATGTTTAGAAACATTTCACAACGACATTAACTACAGAAATATGCCAAACAACTGAGAATCTTGGTAATATTTTAGTCTTTGTATATTTTCACTGACTCACTGAAAACAAAAGGAGTTTCTGTAACTGTATGAATGAACCATGGCATGTGCATGTTCTTTTAAGAAAGGCCAAGGGTGCAGTTCTATTTTCTTAGCTCTGCTTTCATATTTATGTGTCTCATTTCCAGCTCATTGCTGATGCCTTAGTTGCACTATCCATCAACACTTTTATCCTCCTTGTTCCTCAAAAAGAACATAAAATCCTTTTTTATGTCATGGTAATATTATTGCAAATAAAAGCAAATACCAAAATCTTTATTAGTCTGCCAAAATAATAAACTATTTAATAAAAGCATGCTGTAAAAATAAGGTCATTTGCATCACTCAAGTTTCTTGCAGAAAATACAGAGAATTATTGGTCAAAAAGTACAAACTGACAGCAATTATTTCTGCTGTTGATCTAATGCCGCCTGGAAATGGGTTAAAAAATGCACTGAGGTTTCACAAGTTTTCTATCTTTAAATGTTTGCTTTTAATGCTGTAGTAGACATAAGAGCCTGGGAGAATCAAATTTTTCAAAGCTGTTTTTTACCAATCATATCCATAATGGAAGGAGGAGAGACTGGATATACCCTATTAGAAATCTTTAATGCAAAACTTATAGTAACCTTCTGCCTCCCATACTGCCACAAGATTTATCATTCACATATTTACCATTTTTATACTCCCTATTAATTGTGTTTGGTTTGGATTTGTGTCAGCTTTAGCTGTATGGTTTTCTTTTACCTTTTCCTTTTGCTAACCTTGCAGAAGAGAGATCAATGAAAAGCTTCTGTTTAAGAAGTTTGTTAAATGTTTAAAGTTCCTTATGTTGTTAAAATCATGTATCTAATGTCTGATCCTTTTTTCCTGTACTACAAACCTCACCATTATTTTCTCACTGCAGTTTCTCTCCCCATCTGGCAGTTTTGCAAATATGTTATTTGATAGAGCATAGAAAAATCACTTGCCGTGGTGAGATTTAAATACTGCTTGTGATGTCCCTGAATACTTTCCCAGAAGAACCTGCATATAAACATTGAAAATAAGCTAATCTTACAAATTTATATAACTATAAATTATCTCATTCATTATACAAAAAGTATTTCCCTTAATTGCCATAATCTAAATGGTAAGAATGATTTTTAGAGCAACCGAGGTAAAAGGTTTATGAAAAGACTCCTTTTAAAATACTTACTACAATGATGTTTTGTAACTTACTCAGTTGTAAACTCCCATAATTCTCAAAATACTCTGCAAGGTATAGCTATGTCACTTTACATACAGAGAAACCGAAACAAAGAGCAACTGAAGTAGCAGGAATGATCGAGCAACAATCAACAAGTTATTGACCAAAGAATAAAATTTCAAGATTCAGATCACTGGTGCTGTCTCAGTATTTTTTGGCTCTATTGCCTCAGCTTCTTAAGTGCAATAGAGATGCTCCACTTCCTGAGAGGATGAGACCTGTATAGAGATTAAATATTTTAAAAATGCATTATATATATTGAAATGAGTACTTCATGGAGCCTTGTTAGTATATTCAATCATGCTTTAAACCATAAAGCAGCCAGGAGTTATTCTCCTTGCTTCACAGATCGCACACCATTGAAAGCTGAATTAACTCTTCTATGAAACAGTGTTTAGAATGTCACTGCAGGGTAGATGAAAGAATGCATGTTAGGAACAGCACTTTTTTTTTTTTTTAAAATTCTGAAGGTGTGGAAATCCAGTATTTTCATCTATTTGTATGTTCAGTCAAGTTATGCCTTGCAAAAACCTGAGCTGGGTCAGACACCAGGTAACTCACATGTAGCTAAATCCATCATTTCCAAAGTTAACTTGTTTGGATAATGCACACAGTAACACCAGTTGCTGAACTAACAGCTCTCAGATATATGCAGGACTGTGTACTTCAGGAGGAAGGTTTTCAAGTCTTATGACAATCATACAACTGAACCACGGAATATGTACAGGAGCTTCAGTAAGCAGTGTTACAGTTTAAATTAAAAGCATTTGCATTGTATGTGCTTGGTATTTATTTGGCTTGCTATGCTATGTATACATCATTAAGACAGATGGGATTTTAAAGACTTAGATAATTGTATGAATGTTAATTAGAGGTTTGTCTATTCAGGCTAAGAGATGCAATAAACATATCACAAAATCACATCTTTTAGAATATTGTATCTTCTATTACCTGTAAAACTCAGCAGATATGCAAAGGTCTTTTATGGATTATTTCTGAGCTGTGTTCTTACACAGAAGAGAATTAAGTAAATTGTCAGCAGTGAAACAAACCAGTGCAACATTCCTGTAGACAAAAAACTGTGACTTGAAAAGAATACAGATTATTAAAATTCCATTCAATTTTAAGAAAAAAGAAAGAACACAAGCCCACAAACAGAAAAACCCAAGCCCAAACAAACAGGCAATGGCACCTAGCAAATTGAAATTAATGTCCACACAGCAAAAACCAGGGAGAGTCCTCTGGGTTAGTAACATAGTTGACTGTGAACAGAGAATCTGTGAAGTGAACCAGTAGTTCACAAAACTGCCTTTCAGTCTTTGCAGACGGATGGTAAACTTTTGCTCGTCTCAGCTCATATTCCTGAATTTGTAATGATTTTTTAACATTACTGCAGAAATACGACTACAAAATTGTTTGGTTTTGAAAATCATAGTGCTTACATGAAGACCAGAGTGCAGGTGTCCTGTTTTTTGTGCAATTTCTCAGGCATTATAGAACCAATGGGAAAACCAGAAGAGATCTTTTTGTTCAAAACCAGTTCTTATCAATATAGTAATCAGAAGTACCTTTCAGACTCTTGAAAAGTATTTCTTTACTTCAAAGCTTAAACAACATCAAAGAAAGCATACAGACAAAGCAGTGTTGGAAAGGAAGTAACATGCCCTTATTTTTAGCAGTTGCCCACTTGTCACTCTTAAACTCTCATCTGCCTTTCAAATGTACTGTAATTTAATTTTTATGCATACTGTATACTCATACAGACAATTTCCTCATTTCAAAAAGTGTTGAGTTTGGTAAAGGCTTTTGTACTCTTCCTTAACCTGTTTCAGAAATAGCACTGTCACCATTCGTCTCAGTAACTTATAGGATGATGAAAATTGACATTTTTCTATATAGAAGTGAGAAGAATATTAGTTTTATCAAAGACTAGATCGCTTCTTCCCCTCCAGTTAGATGTGAATTTGGTCACTTCAGGGCTTGCTGTGCAGGATGATTTTAAGCAATGGTCCCTGTGGTTGCAGGCTCTATCATCACCTAATAATTGACCATGACAGGAATTATATGTCCAAAGCCAAGGGGTAGAGTGAATAGCATATGTCAGGGTCAATTATAAGGTGGAAGACCCTGCAACAAAAAAGACTGCACTGATTAGAGTATGATGTTGACGAGGAAGCTGAAGCTTCAATGTTATTTCAAAGGGCACTGTCACAGCCACCCTTCCTTCAGGACTCAAAATCAGAGGCAGATTATGTCAAGTGGTTTATACTACACATGATGTCATACAGTTCAGTGGGACATTGGAAAGTAAAACTGATTTGCCGCTTCTTTTCAGCAATGAAATGCTTTCTCTGTATCACTCAAAATTAAGCTCACTACTTTCTAATTAGGTTAAAACAGCTCTGTACTTACTAGATTAATTCCCTCTTGAAAAATCTAACTGCGATGAAGAGTATTAAATGTGACACATTAAAATCTGCTTTGATTGTTAAAAATTATTAATGTTATTTTTACTGACAAAATTGAACAAATAGGAACAGTGGAATAAAAAGAAAATAGTCCTTTTTATCATTTACAGCTCTGTTATAAATATTTTATAGTACAGGAAGACTTTTGCAATGAAACAAATGGGCCAAAAATCTTGCTGTTTACTTATTCCCTTGAAACTTCACCAGCTTTAACCTACTTGAATGTTTTAATCAATGATGAACTGCAGAACCATTTAGTAAGTGAGAAATGATCTCAAGTTATATACCACTACAATAAGAGATGATAGTTCCTTTTTAGATTTTCATTGCAACAGTTCAATTTTCTGACTCTTTTTATTGAAAGCTGTTTCTCTAAATTTCTGTGTCACTGTAAAAATATCCCAGCCATTTTTGCCTACAAGATCCCAGTAGTTTAGCTCATGATGATGGAGAAGATACTGTAGCTTAACCTCATTAACTAGATAGCTAATTTCTCTCTGTTCTCATGGATTATTATCCATGACCACATTTTTTTCTGGGTGTTTTGCAGCCAATTGATGGCTATCTCCCAATAAATTAAAGTCTATAATTTTAGATTCAAATTTGTTGGATGATGAACACATTTTAAGGATTATGGAGCCTAGTCTCTTTCTTCCTCTCTAGAATAGAATTATAGACTATTAATAGTCTCTAACGTGCAGAAACACTCCAAAATTTCTGTCTTCAGTCTTCATTGGCAGTTAATACAGCTTCACAGGAAACACCCCATGTTAGATAACAGGGACAAGGTTTTGCATCTTGTAAACGTACTTCTTTACAATAAACTCATCTCTGATTTTTTTTTCAGTGTATCATTAGATTAGCTCACAAGTTTGTTTTCTACTTAAAATTTCCACAAAAATTGAAATCTTTATTTCTAAAAATCCCATTTTTTTAATAAGGGAGAAAAAGTGAGGAGAATATAAAAGTCCTTTAAACCTGTAAATAAAACATCTCCCTGAAGTTTTTAATTGCAATCAAAATAGATATATTTAGAACAAAAACTCATTTATTACTACAGGCTTTCTCGTGACATGGAGGTGATCTGACATATTTTTTTTGTCTTGAAAGTACTTAAAGACTTCACATGGAGAAAAATACATTTAAATCCCATGGATTATGCTGAACAGAAAAAAGATAAATTAATGATTTTGTCAGTCACACTCAACAGTTTTTCTTGGTGATAATTAATGTTAGTGCTTTTACTAATAGAGTAAAGATTTCGAACACTGAAAACTCACCTAGTGAAATGAAAAAAACCTGTTCATCTGTCAGTAAATATAAGTTTTGCTTGCACTTGATTCCTGATGGAAACATTGGTCATTTTGACGGAGGCATCACCTTATAAGGTTAATGTCATACTTTTAACTCTGAAGAATGGTAGACTGGTTAATGAAATCCATTCAAAGCTTAGAAAAATTGACATCTTATAAGGACAATTACCTATTAGTCAAGAACTTATATAATGCTACCTTAGGCTAAATTCCCTTTCTGTCACAGTGGTCAATGAATACTGGTCTGAGAGTCATAAAAGTTCTATACAAAGGACCAAAAAAAGTTGCTGAATATCATAGTTCTGCAGAAAGAATTCACATCACCTATGAAAATGACAAGCCTTGTCTGACCAGAACGAAGAACGATAGGATTAGCTGTATATATATTTAGTAGTGTTTATATGGAGCACTTAAGAGCAAGGAGACCATAGGCCAAATAAGTCATCCTTCATATATAGCACTGATCACCAGGGCCATGTCTGTGTGAATGGCTGGAGATAACTTTAAGTCAATATATGCCTATTTTGGTCTAAAAAGAGATGATCAGTGTGACAAGGTGCTCAAGCTTATCTTAACAGGTTGTTTTATCTAGGGCATCATAAACTGTTAGCATGGTTATGCAGCATTCAGAGCAAAACTTGTTACATCAGTTGAGCCGTAGAAATGTGTAGAAATGTAGACAGTAGGACCTGGAGTCCTTGTACATCTGAATGGGGAGAGATCCTGCCTGAGAAATTTCTTTTATTCAGATTTTAATAGTATGTCAATGCATCTCATGCTGACAAACCAATTTTTTTTTCTCAAAATATAATTCTAGTTTATCTCACAGAGAATTTGAAAATATCCTGCTTACTGTGAAGTGAAAATTCAGGAAAGCTGTCAATGACAGGCAGCAAAAGGAACTCTGCAGACAGTTTCTTAGTTAAAAGTCCAACATATTCTCCTCTAAAATCTCAAACCATTTTTCTGTATTAGATAGAGTTTTAGGTAATAAGAGCAGCGAAAAATTCTGCCACCTGTTAAATGAGGAAAACACCTCAGACTGTAGGAGAGTCAGAGCAGGACACCCTAATAAAGGCCAATAGTGGCATACTGCCAGCTACACCCATGAAAACTCTAACATTCCCACTCTGGACTTGCTAAGCAAAGGTGGAGACAATTTTCAAAATCTTTGTTTCAAAATGAAAATATTCTTCTAACGTTACATCTGCTTTATATATGCAGTATTCTGTTACTTACTGGTGATTATAATAGGAAATCTTTTAATTAAGAACTTCATTAGTTCACCTTTAACTGCCAATCACCAGATAATTGGCCCTTTGCTAAGAGGCACTGCAGCTCAGGTATGCTAAAATGACTGTTTCTCAGAATAACTTACTGAAAGTAAGTTATTTTTGGAACTCATTTATAAGAGAACTTAATTAACTATTCCAGATCATTAGGGATACTGCATTGCTTTTTTCAATCCTCTGACAGGTTCCTCCAGTTATACTAATTCATTATCATTATTTCCCACTTTCTAGGCAGAAAAGGGTGGAAAAGAAACACTGAGCCATTGCAGGCCTTCTGTACAAACTCCCCCGAGATGAAAGGCAGCTTTGGTGGATTTTATTGTTTGAGCTGCTGTGGCAGTACAGCAGAATGTCTTGGGGCAAACAGTTTGAGAGATGGTGCCCTGTCTTTTGTCCACTGTCATATGGCAGAACTTTTAAGAGCAATGACACTACACATGAGCTATTCCATTAGGTGAATGAAAGCCAACAGATTTTCTCATAGAATATATTCCATAGAATTTGAACACAGGATCCTTTTGGGTAAAATGCAAATTCGTTTTGAAACCCCAATTTATTAATACAATTTTGATATATTTCTGGGACCCAAATGCCACCTTTTTATTTGTGCAAATTACTGATGTCTTCATCAAGTAAAAGCAAAAATTCCAGTTGCACTAGTAAATGAAGCAGAATACTTGGTTCTACAGTATTGTATTGAACTTCTACTTCAAACAAGTCTGACTTGTAGTGGAAATTTGGTTTTTTTTGGAAGCCCTAAAACTAAATGCAATACAGCCATCCACCCACTGCCCAGCTACATTGTATCAACAATAGATTAACAATAACAGACCTTTTAAAAAACGCAGGACTTCATTATTAGTCTCTTTGCAGATATTCTAACAATGCTTAAAAAAGATCCTTACACGTCTTTGAATACTTGTTTTAAAGCTGTCTGACTAAAGCTATAGATTATATGGCCTCTCCATTTTACAAAGCAGTACAATAATTTTTGTATATGATTTTTACTTTCCATGTATCATTGCTCAATATTGCAAATAAGCATCCTCTAAGCATTCACAGCTACTAGCCAAATTATTCTTTTTTGTGATAATAAAAAAGTAAACATATATCATTCAAACCCCGAAAACAGAGAGGTGATGTATCACAAAATTACTTTCCTCGTTTTTTATTTTCTGGGCAATAAATCAAATAACTTTGTTCTGCCATTTTTTACAGTTCCTCATGGGTCTGGTTATTTTCAACTAGTTCATCTACTATGCAGTATTGTTTCATTCATTTTAGTAAACTCTGCTAAAATCTCTCTTCTAGCTCAGAACGGGTCTCCATTACCTTTATGAGCTAAGCAAAAAGTCCCAACTCCTAAAAAAATTCCTGCAGTTTCATCAAAATTTCACATCTAAGACACCCTCTTTTAGATCACCTGGGATGTTTTGAATAGCAGAAAAAAAACTTTTAATATTTATGAATTATGTCATCATCAATAAACTAGTAGGAAACTCAAGCACCCTGTAAACAATTCAAAGGCAAGTCAAATATTCTGTCTCATAATGCTGGACCATGATGTTCAAAGCATGAACTGAAGATACCTTTTTTTAATGTATGCTTTTTGCCATTATTCAAATACAGAAAAATCTGTGTTGTGTTTATTATCTCTTCAAAACTACCTATCAAATAAGTTTTATACCAATTGTCATTTCTTAACTTTTCAAAAGTGTATTTAGGAAGGCATCATCACCTTCATATCTGCCCATAAGTATTCACTCCTATTTTCCAGTAATTTACTGCATAAATCTGGGCTGACTAAAATCATCTTTTTTAAAAAAGTGTTTTTTCAAGCTGTTTCATGAGCTGTACATAAAAAAACCCAAACCCTTAAATACTTATCTCACTACGCATTTATTTTGGTACATTTATCACTATAACAAAATGGGTTTATTTAGAATATTTTCTTCCATCTTATCTCTTCCTGGGACCTCCATACTCAGCAGCCTACAAGCAAGGAACTAATGTAAAGCCTGAGTGGTACAGATTGTTACATAGCACTGTATAATATCATGTTACAGAGGACTGGCAAGTTAGCACTCAGTGCATAAAGCGTTTATCCGAGCCTTGAGGGTCAAAGCATTCCGTGATATTTGCAGCGTTTGCTACAAGTATATTCCACAGGAACCATGGACGGGCATTGCTGGTCACTTCAGGGGGCAGTCCCCAGGCCCGCCTGGACGCACTGCGCTGGTCCCGCTGACCCTGCACACCAGGCTCCAGCCAGGGCGGGCAACCAGCTGCGCTCCAGTGCCTTCTTGCCCCATTTCAGTCTCACAGGCCCTAGGGACCAAAGCCTGGAGAGTGGCAGGCCCTTACCTTAGGCTGCTGCTTGAAACCCTGCCACAATACCAGCAGCAATGCCTTAATCTGCTGGTATAGGACTCCTAAAGTTAGTCTAGCAATAAACTATCTTCGAGAGAACTAACCCACACGTTTCTCCTGTGACATGGGAGAAATAAACTTGTGTCAGGCGTCAAAAGGCTGGGCACCTGGGTAAACTTTTGACTTAGCCCGCAAACCTACAGGGGTGCCTGTCATGTGCCTCAAGGCGGGATTGCTCAGAAAATTGGGCCAAAACAAGGATCAGATGACGAGATCAGACTTTCGGTCTGCAGCAGCCTAACCCGAGGATGCAGATGGACGTTTTGTGCTCGCCTGCGAGCAGAGAGCAGCGAGGCAGCCAGGTCAGCCGTGCTGTTCCTCCCTCCTCGCTGCCGCAATCACGGGTCCGCAGCAATTCCTAAAGCCCCGCAATAACTCCTGCCCTCCCAGCGAGCCCGGCTGGCGTCCCTGCCCCGGGCTGCGGGGCAGTTGTACTACGCCCTACAGTCCCCCGGCGGGCACCCCATGGGGAAGGGGTGGCTTCCCTCGGTAGGCCCTGTTCTCTAGGCAGCAGTGGCTTGGAGCAGGTCCGCGGCTCTTCGCTGAAGAACGGAAGGCAACAGGCAGGCAAGGGGAAGCGGCAGGAGGGCGATGCCCTCCAAAGCCCGGCCCCGGCCTGCCAGCGCGGCCGCCCTGCCCTCCA